>JAOUZG010052315.1:6116495-6151577 GCA_026289955.1 Argiope argentata | reverse complement strand
GTGTGTGTGTGTGTGTGTGTGTGTGTGTGTGTGTGTGTGTGTGTGTGCGCGCGCGCGTGCGCGCAACATAGTAATAGTATTTTATTCTATAAAGTCAATCAGTTTCGATAACTCAAATCTTGCCAAATAAATGTATGAATTTTAAATTATATTTGTACAATGAACATTGGCCATTCTAATTGATTAATTGTGCACGCAAAGTGGCGAAATCAGTTATGTTCTTGAAATTTTTTTATCAAGATTTTATTTTGTGATAACTCTGGAAGATGAAGGAGACAGGCAGTCATTGATAACATTTGAGGGAGGACCAGGGAAATCCTATGCGAAATAAAAATTAACAAAATAGGTACAATGATTGGAGCTTTGAAATTGGCTGTTTGTTTTCTTAATTATAATTATTTTTCATATAATATGCTTAAATGAAAAACATCACTTGCTCCTCCTTTTTTTTTTGTTGCTTTCTTTACTTCTGAGTATATTTTTTAAACACATCGAATTAGTATACTATTCTGGAATTTATAGTTGAATTGTGTATTTTTATGTTTATTTGCTTATTTCTATCGTAGATAAAAAGTTATAATTTTTATTTTTTATGTTTTTTAGGTCGTTACACTAAAGGAATATATGCCATTTCTGTCAGTGGTCGTTTACGCAAAGGAATCATCCGAGAATTGAAAAGTAGAGGAGTCATTTATAGATCTCGAGATACCAGCACAGTGTAAATTTTTTTCACTGAAATCATGTATGTGTGGGTTATTTGTACTTGTATATATGCTACTTTTTTGCAACATTAAAGGGAAATTTCACTGATATTATTGCGTTTATTCATTTGTCTCTTGTTTCTTTTACTAATTTTATTTTGCAGCATTTTTACAAAAAAATAATAATAAAATTGTAATTGTTCTTCCTAACGCGTGCTAGTTGGAAAATCAACCAATCAAAATCAAAGATAATTAAAGCAGACTAAATTAAAATGTTAGTTCATCCCAAATCATTAATGGCTTAATAAAATATTTTGAATAATTTGTCTGTTTGTAAATGTGTTCTTTGCTCATTTCTATATTTCATTTTAAAATTTAATTATATATAATTAATAAAAGAGCTTTCAAACACACTTTTATAGTTATATTAGAAAAAAAAAGACTTTTTAAATTTTATTTATTTTCTCTGTAGAAAGTAGTAAGACAGTATTATAATGGAAAAAATACGTGAAAAAAAATTTCAACTCAAGATTTTGAGGAATACCTACGTTTCAGACTACTCTGACTACACAAACCACATTTTTGGAATTAAGTTTATTTGTGAGTACGATAAGTCACAAATGTTTTAAGCTAGACGTATAAAAGTTGTTATATAAATTTCCAACCAACTTGGTTGGTTTTTGTCAAATTATGAACGAAATCTTTAAACAGGAAATCTATCTACCTGATTATTCGAGTACAAGTGAACTCGAACAACCAGATACAAAAAGGAAAACGCTTGGTAGATAAAATTTGGTATGTAGGTTTAAATAGACTCTTATCAGATTTTTGAACCAAATCCATCAAGCAGAGTGTCGCCTGGCAGTTTGTTCTTTCTCAAACGTGTAAGTGGAATAATTCATTGATGCGATGACTTAAATTAAAGCAATTCCGTCTGTAATCTAACGTCTACAACGAAGAAGAAATTTTTTTTGTGTGAGTGTGAATTGGTCATTATAAAAGAGTCCAAAACATATATTCACTTGATAAGGCTAAATTTACACCAATTGTCTATAGCTCGTAATTGTTGCTCAATAATCCTATACATGGTATTCGCAGCCTTGCCCATTTCCACAATTTTATGCAGGAGAAAGCGGATTAAAATGTGGAGAGTATGCGATAAAGTATTGGGGAGACACTTCTGTTGGTTATTCTTGAATTAATAAGTCATTACTTCAAATATTTTGGTGTATTATTAAAAATTATTTTCAACTTGATTCATATGAGATCAAAGTGTAATAAAGCTATTGATTAATTCATAATTAAAATAAATTATATAAAGTAACTCTGAAATATTATTATAATACATTGCCATCTAAAATATATTAATGTAGAAAATTTTAAAAATATAAGCAGATGAGGTCAAAAAATTCCGATTATGAATTTTCATCTTTGTAAGCATAAGACAAATCAAATAATATAAGAAAAAATAATATAGGCTTATGCAATATTACAATACATAAATTCTAATATATAAATAAATAAATTGTAATATATTATTTTAAATATTACAATGTATAAATTAAATAAACAATATTTTAATAATTGCTTAGGCCTTTTGAAAATAATAATAGTTTAAAATTTTTGCTTGGAAAAAAATAATTTAACTTTTTTTAAAAATTTTTAATTAGCTTTTATCCGCTACTTCGTATGCATGGAAAAGCAAACAATTTATTTACAGTGCCTACCTTAAATAAAGCAAAACCGCAAATCAAGTCCGTATTTCTTTAAAATCTTATCGAGACAATTTTATTTATCGATCGAAATTGAAACAGCTATAAAAGTTTCATACACATATTTTTTAAACTTTTAATTAATAGGAAAATACAATTGTCAACAATTACAACACTTCACATGCGTGAATTTTCAACGTCAATCGTGGTAATGCAAAGAAATGCTCGAGTTTTCTACGCCAGTGGGGGTAACGCAAGACAGATTAGAAATATTTAATTTCCTTTATAATCTGTTTTATTTTAATTCGAAAGTTCTCCAAAATGAATCCGAAAAATCGATTAATTAACAATGTTTAATTTTAAATGCATCAAACACTAAGAAAATAAACAAATAGTTTGAAATAATCGGCCGAAAACATGTTAAGCCTAACCTCATTAGCATGGGGGGGGGGGAAACAAACTGAAGTCTTACTCATTTAGAGGTGGAGAAATGAAGTCTTTGGCGGGAAAGTAAGAAAAGTGTCGTTTTTGCAATTTTCCTCGCAATTTTTTCTTATTTTTCCCTCTATAAGAACCTTCCTCCTGTCTTAATGAAAATATTTTTTTTTAATTAATCGAATTGGTCGAGCCGCATAGCAACAGATTTTTCATTTATATAGATATTTTGTGTTTCAAGTACCAAATTTTTATTTGTTGTCAAGTAGCTTATTAAATCTTTATATCTTAAACTGTATTTCATCTTCCTTCTAAACAAACAAAAAGAATCATCCTTAAAAAAATCTTTTGTGGTATAAAATTTTTCTCAAAATAATTTAAGTCTTAAAGTATATGGAGTTAAAAATCATGTGATCTGCAACATTTTCGCTAAGCAAGGGGACTGTGAAAGAGACAAATCTGTTGAAATATTTATTTTTAATCGATAACACATAGAATTATGAAATTGTAATTATAATATTGGAAAATTATTGCAAACTTCTGTCTATATTAGTAAATTTTTCCTTCAACATGCTCCAATAGTGACATTTGTTAATAATATCTGCTAATCAAACAAATTTTAATTCATTATTAAAAATCAATTTCATTGTTCACTTTGAAATATTACGAGACTTTTCGAATATCTATACTGTTTATAAACCACTTTTACAAATAATGCTTTTTCACTGAACTTTTTGTGTGTATGGGCTACCATATTTAGTGGGAAAATGTGCTTGAGAAAAAAAATTAGTCCAGAACTTCTACCATATACTATCAGTAAGATCATGAAAATATTGCAAATACATACTGCCTTCTAATTCTTCCGTGATATATTTTAGTTTAATTATATTATGGACATATTCTGAAACAATGCGTTCAACGTTGTAAGTTTGTACAGTTTGATAATAAGGACGACTACTCTTAAAGCTGTCGCATCATATGAGAGGGAAACGGCGAGACGTCTGACCCTCTGCAAATTTCACGTGCATCGAAGAGTTTATCGGAGCTCCGATCCCAAAATCACGATAGCCTTCAAAAATATTTAAAAAGGGCAATGGTTATATCATTCGATGCAGAAGATTAAAACTTAGTTTTGATAATCATAACTAATGGATTCAGCAATTCTTAAGGAGATTGCTATGCAAGTCCTGCTCACTTCGCTCATTACAATGTGGACATAGTGAGCGTATCTGGACACAATTGTTACAAGGTGAGATGGGGGATTTTTTTAGTCATAGATCGACAAATAAATTGCTTACCTATTCCGTAAGCATATGCGCATTTATCCAAGCAAACTGAACACCTTGAAAGAATTTTTCTTCCTCTTCAATACTTTTCAAAACTTCTTTCAATTCATTCATTTATGAGTTGAATTTATTTATTTCCTTTCTATTCTTAATGATAGCACGACTGAAATTCATATTTAATTCATGGAATAGAAGGTTACACCATTTTGCATCTTGAATATAAATAGTATGGATATACAACATCAAAGACCTTATCCCTTGACATATGAGTTCATCTATTTACACTTGGAGAATAAAATCATCTGATTCATTTGTTATTGTAGATATTGCCATATCCTAAAAATAAGTGTCTTCTGAGAACCGCTTGGGAGGCCTCTTAGATTTATATTACCGGGAAGTGCATTTAAATTCAGGTTTCTGTCGTCTTTCTTTGCCTCCCTGATTTTAAAGTATGTCTTTCAATTTAGGAGTGTTAGCATAGATCTTCAGATTTAGCTTTAATTTCATTCTTTACTAGAATATAACCCCAAATTTATCAAAACATTTTGACGTTGTCTTGATTTTACGCTAGGAAAATCCTGAAGATTGTTTATTGTAATTTATATAAAGGAAAAAGCTTCGAATAATTAGATGTCTTCTTATTAGTATTTTGGAATATTTGGCGATGCGATATTTCTAATTTTGTGAGATTTTCACCTTTTAATTGTTATTTTAATTATATAGTTTTTAAAATTTACTAATTGGAATCTTTATCAACAAAGACTACCGCCTCTTAATACTAATATGTTAATAAAAGTAAAAAAACTTGGCTTCAAACATTTGTTCTATAAAATCATTATTTCAAACAATGTAAGAGAAAAAGTACTATGTTATTATCTTAATTAAGGCGTAACATTGAGAGTTGCCACAAGCAGTGCAAGAGAATAAGTTCAGCGTTATCAGCTTGGTTAAAGAGTGATGTTAAAATTTGTAATTAAGTATAAATTTATTTGCATTTGAAGCCATCAGAGTAATTAGTCATGCAGTCATAGTGATAACGGGAATACTATCAATGGATCTCAGAGCAACGGAAATATTCACTAAATTTCAAACAAGAACAACTAGTAATAAAGTTAAAATAGGAAACAGAGGCTTCAGCAATAAAGATTATGCTTTTTGATAAATTTGAACAACACCATGCAGAATGATTTACTCATGGTTTTCAAATTAAAGTGCCAGATATGGAATAGAAATTTTTACAGACAGTTCAAAAGATGAAAATAAAGTAGGAGCTGCAATAGTATTATACTACTATCGAAAAGAAATCGATAAAAGTCTTGTGAAATTATCGAACCATGCCACAAGTTTCCAGACAGAAGCGCAAGTTTTGAAGATGGCCATAGAATATTGGGAAACAATGGAGGACGGTCAAAAGTACATAATTTTTTCAGATTCTCTGTCAGTTCTAACTTCCGTAAAGAATTTGTGGGGTATTATAATTTTGCCAGTACATTCAGGATATGTTCCGTCTCCTATTTTAAGGAGAAGATTAGAAAACAATTCTGCTGATGCATCTTTATGTAAATGAATTCTCATATTCTTATTCAAACAAAGTTTCTGCACTTTAGGCCATAGATACGACGATTTGATGCATGCTTTAATTTCATTTGCACGTGTTCCACTAGGTACAACCGGTAATGTTTGACGAAAATCTCCTACTAGTAGAACAGTTACTCCACCCATTACTTCATCAGAATTTCTTAGATCTTTGAGAGTTGCATTAAGTGCCTCGAATCCTGCTTTATGAGCCATAGTACTCACATACCAGATAATAAGTTTGCAATCTTATAAAAATCTTAGCCAAATTACTCTGTTTTTTAGCACTGCACATTGGATTCTCAGAGTAATTGAGTTTAAGGGGTAATCTAAATGCAGAATGAGCTGTCTGTCCACCCTCCAATAACGTTGCAGCTATTCCAGATGATACAATTGCCAAGGCAATGTCTTTATTGCTTCTGACCTTTGAAAGAAGAAATATTTAAGAGAAATGTTTTTCCAGTGCCACCAGATGAACCTAAGAAAAATATTGGGCCTGTACCTGACTCGATGCTGTTGAGGACCTTTCGATATACGCTGGACTGTTCATCTGTTAGAGAGGCTTCAGCATTATATACTTTTTTTCCTTCAAATTTTCAAGATCAAAGTTTGTTTCTCACCTGCACTCTCTGTTTTGCAAATGAGTCTCAAATCGCTCAGACTGAGGTAAACCATAATCCATTAAGTAATGACTTCCCAGAGTCTGAACAATGTCTTCAACCAGAATCAAGCATTGGTTATATGCTTTGTCCTTAGTTGAAAAAGCGGAGTCTTGCAGTTGTCTTTCATGCTGAAACCGGATATCTTCTGAAAAACTGTCATTGTACTTTTCCCAAAGGCTTCGTGGATCAGAGGGATGACAAAATACCAAGATAATTTAAAAAGTTCTCGCAGTTTGAATGATAAGCTGCTTAAAATGGCTTCCTTAATAGTGTATTACCACTGTTTATCATCCTCGAGCAATCCCATTGCCTTGCATGCAGCTTTGAATGTAGGGTAATTACTTCATAAGACGCGTAATTTTTGCTGGATTGTTTTCAAAATTAATCAGGATGGGTTGAAGAAATGCCAAATTATATATAAAAAAAGTTTAGTCTCATTTTTATTTATGAATGGATTAGATTTGTAATGTTGAAGAGGAAAACCCAATAAATGATTTAAAAAATTTAATGCTCAATTTTTTTGTCAGATTTTTACAATCTTTCACGCAATTTTGAAGAATTCATCAAATTTTATGTTAAAAAATTTGATTAAGTTATCTTGAAAAGTTTCGGCGTAATTAAATATTGAAGCGAAATTTCGCCTCTTCGTTAAAAAATTTGCCAAAAATTCAGTTTTAGAAATTCGATTTTTTTTAATTGTATTGCAGCATACTACATCTTATTGTCTTTCAAAAAACATACTTTCTGTGTTTTTCCAGCTAAGCGTCTATTTTACAGGGCCGTTCGAAAAATAAACACGTCAAAATGGACTTTTAAAAAAAAATCGATATTTAATTTTTGCGTCAATATTTCGTAAAATAAATTATACCTCCGTGGTCTACGATAGAAAGTCCATCCGATTCCACTGCGATATTGAGTATAAGTTGAACGGACGCGTAACGATGGCAATTTAAAAACCGCGGTTTTACGGGGTAAAACGGGGCGCATTAGCGATCGCTGCTCCAAAAGGCATTGTTTCACTCGAAAAGTAGAATTACAGTTTTTAATTTTACAGATATCAAGGCGTTTTAAATAATTGCGACTCTAAATTGAGATATAAACTATCCTATCTTTTAAGTTGGATCAAACTGCAAGTGGAGTTTAAATTTTGTTAAAATCGGTTAAGTAGTTTAGGAGTCCATCACGGACAAACAACGTGACACGTAATTTATATATATTAAGATTTAAAATACATTTTAAAAAATTGTTTAAAAGTACAAAATTTATATGTTAATACAATGATACAATTAGAATTTTTTTTCAACTTTAAGGTGATATAAAAATAAATCTGTATTTTAGGATGTAATTGCGATAACAGCATTTCTCTATTAAAAATGCATATGTACTTTTAGTGAAATAGATTTATCGATTAAATTTCTTAGTTTATCTAAAAAGTACAGAAACAATCGAATTATATGCAAATACCTCCTTGGAAAGCCAAAGATCTACTTTGAGACAAACCTCGTTATTTTCTGCGACGCTTTGATATGATAAGGAGCTTGAGCCTTCTCCAGCACACCTCAAGGTGTACATAAGTTTCCGAAGAATTTAATCTTTGTTAGGTCCGCTTGCACGGCGATTCTTTATGAAATACGGATTTTGAATAAGGAACTTTCCAGATTCGAAGCCGAGACATTACTATCAGATCATTACGAGAAAAAAAAAAACGTTTGTTTGAATAATAAGGATAATATTTTATGGCAATAACGTAGCTTTTGTAATCCATTAAATTGAAACTAATCATTAATATTCATGAAGAAATGCAAATTTTTGATAAAGATTAAGGGAGGATAAGCCAAACATATACGAAATTTGAAAGATTTTACTGTTGACCTTTTTCAGAGCAATAAATGTAGGAAATTTTAGTGTCACTGAGAAATTATTCCTCTTTCTGATGAATGCCATCCATTTAAAAAAATAACGTTAAACTATCAGGTTTCAGTATATAAAAGAGTTCGAAAGAAGAATGTAAATAAACCCTTCTGACGTATTTTTACATTTCACTAGACTTATTTTTTCTTTAAATCTTTTTTCTCCGCTTATACCCATTACATCAAAAACACAGGAAAATCACTAATGTGCACTGAATCTGGCCTTATTTTTGGATATTTAAAACTTATCCTTTGTAATCGCAAATGAATAAAGGTTGGGGGATAAAATGTCCTATAAATAATCGTACAATTATATAAGAAAGTATTACAAAAAGCATTATGAATTAAAGAAAGTTATATTATGTTTTATTTTATTCTAAACATAGCTGCTTTCCTTAAGTCTTGAAATTTCAGTGGTTGTTAGATAATACTTTCAAAATTTGTTTGTTTAATCTAAATTTTCCTATTCTATAAGCCCTTCTATACAACGTTTTCAAATTGCCTATTTTTATGTATATTGTTTCATGGTTTTTTCGGTATTGAAATTTAAAATTAAGCATCAAATGCAAAATTTGATATGTCTCATAACGCATTGCAATTGTAATAATCGCTATGCTTTATGATAAAAACCACATTCCCATATGATTTCTTTTACCTTATATATTTAGTCTCCATGCACATAAATCAAATTTTGGCATAAATCATTACTTTTCCCCCTTTCAAGTATAATCGAATCAAAAAGATTCACATCTATTTACCATTATAAGATAATATACAAAGTGAAAAGTAAAATCTAATGCAAATTTTTCATGAGACTCTATAATTTCAAAATTATTCATCTTCTGAAAAATATTTTAAATAAGAATTATAAAATTAACAACGCAAATAATATTCACGAGAAAAATTCCAGGTATAAAATTATCTTTTTTTAGCATTATCTAAAAAAAATGTTTTCTTATTGAATTGAATTAGAAATTGAAGCCTCAAAAATATATAGAGAGAGAATATTTCCAATTCGGTTGTGTCGAAATTTGACAATCTAATGTACTTCGATTGTGATAGACTGAAATTTAAATAAAAATGAAAATTAATTACTTTTTTAAACTTTCATGAATTCTCGTAAACATTCAAAATGTACTATAGAGAAGAAAATACTGTAAATTATTGCAAAGCTTTAAGAATTCGATGTCAGAAATCGCGATGGAATATCAAAAGCACAAATGTGGGATAAATTTAGTCCCATGGGATGGCAATATTCATGGTAGTGACGTGGTGGCTCTCGGTTTTTTTCGCTAGAGGAAGAAAGTTAGAAGTACTTCATCTGTATGATGAAGGCGATGTTATGATGCTGAATTTCTTAATTTGTGTTTTAAAAGAATTTATTTCTCCTTTCGTTATTTTAAGTGCCGAACTCGTTCTAAATGTGTACCAGTCTCTTTAATTATTAATTAAAAAGTATTTAAAAAGATCAAATGCTCGTTATTATTGATTCTGAGATCCATACTCAAACCTATATAAATATAATACATCCTTCTTTAGATTTAGCATCATCATATAAAGAAGGAAAGTAAGCAATTCAGAATTCTTTTCCTAGACAAATGGAACTACAAATTTTATATAGTAGCATATTATGATATTTTGTTATCTAGATCGTATACCAAACTAAGTTGATCAACTTGTGTTTTTGAATAATCGTAAAAAACGGATTGCGTTCAAAATTCGAATAGCAGTACAAATTTATGAATAAAAGTTTATAACAAATTTCATCCATTTAGTTCGCTGCTTTATTGTTTGATACACGCAGAAAGTGGGATTTCCCATTGAACTATTTCTTCCAAAATTTTACATAGATCTATAATTTCATGTGAAGAATAAATATCAAATTTCATCTACCTATCTGATTGCCTTTTTGAGTTTTTGTATTCACCGGCTGACAGTTAATATATTCTCAGAAACATTTCTTTTTTTTTTGTTCAGGAATATTTAAAGCATAGATATTAAATAATACTTGATTCTTTGATTATCTTAAGGCTTTCTTTTTGTATATATCAAATGCTAAAATATTTAAATCGATTATCTGATCAATTAAAATAAATTTTTTTTAAAAAAATTCAATGTTGAATATTTGTGTTTTTCCATGTTTCTCTTACCGTGGGGAGGATGGGGAATCCATAGATTTTGGTATGAAAAACTCCTAGCATGATGGTTGAATCATTCCTAATAATGATACCAAAATGACGCGAGGTTTGCTATCCGTTATCCAGTGATGAAACCTCTATATGAAAGACGCATAAACCGTTTTCCGTATTGAAAATTATAATGAGTATACTACAGTGACCGTTTTAATTTTTGTGGTGAATCTTCAGTTAGAATATCCAACACACCTAAAGAACTGGGACAGCCCCTTGGATGATTCTATGGAATATGTGAATGAAAAGTAAAAGAAGAGAAGTTGGAGGGGTGGAGTGATGCGCTCTCTGGCGAATAAGTATATATTTCTTTAAAACAAAGAGAGAAAAGAAAGAAAAAAAAGACATTACCTTTTAAACCTGAAGTTTCATAATACAATGCAAACCTGAAGAACCTTCCATCGAGATGTTTGGAATGTTATTTTGTCAGTCCTCCTAAGCCACGTCTGTCGCTTAATACTTGTTCACTTGGAAAATGGAGATGCATATCCCAGAAAGATTGTACTCATCACCTAAACCAAAGAATAATCAGTCTGTAAAAAGATTTTTTAAAAAATATTTCTTTTCTCTAATGATTTAAAATACCTTTTACATTGTGGCGTAAAAATTTAGACAATGAATAAATTCATAATTATTTTAAAATATATTTAATCAATTTTCTTCACACGGTTTCAGTGTAATGTGCAGTTTATGCGCACACAATATTTTCGTAATAAAAATTGAAAATTAAGCTTTTATAAAAAGTTTAGACTACAATTAAATTACACTAAAGTAAGCAGGATTTAATAACCTAATCTATTCTCAAGATGGGAAGTACGGTTTTTGTAGTTTGGCTTCAAAGTAATCATAGTAATACATTTTACATTTAATTAAATCAAATTTGACTTTTTCAAATTTGACGTTTTCGCCATCTATTACATTCAATTCTTAAAAAGCCGATCACAAATTGAATACTAAAGGTGATTTTTGCCAAACGCAGTCAAACAAACCTTATTTGGATTTTTCAAACTGTTTACAGTATATAAACTTTAGAACTTTTTTTTAATTATCATATTCGTTCAGTTCTCCATAAACGTCCTGAAGTGAAAAAACATTTTGTCAAAGAAACTATCAATTTCTCACCGATGGGGAAAGAGGACAAGCGATTGCCGAAGAGGAACAATTACCCCCTCCCTCGGACAACTGCAATCAAAGGTACGGTAAATGATTGTACCTTATTGCTCACAGTTTTTAAAAGATTCATCACTTTTAAAATACGTTTTTTATGTTATTACTTAATAAATTTGAAAAACTCTTTACTTAAATTTGAAAAAGAAATAATATTGTCTTTACTTACTTCTTAAATTTAAAAGTAAAGATTTAAGTAAAATTTTTAAAGCTTTTCTTTTGCAGAAAGACAGTATAATTTCTTTTCTGTCTCTTTTTATACTTTCTCTATCTTTTTAAAAGTTTTTGGGGCATCATTTTATTTCAACGCCTGTAAATCCAATTTTTTGGCATTATTTGAGACAATTTTTAATTTAATTATTTGGTCTTGCTTTGCCAGTATCTATTTTTCGCTGAGTTTAGGGGAACGACTCCCCTTTTCAGAGGATATCACTGATGTGAATGAAATATTTGAATTGATAAAAATGTGTGCCAGAATGTGTACTAATAAATTAAAAAATGGATAAATCAAACAATATATCTAGATGTAACATCGGCTTATCTGTTCCAGAGGAAGTCCAAAATTTATCACCAGTAAAAACATTCTTATTAAAGGGAACAAAATCTGTTATACTGAACTTTTCCATAAAATGCTTTTGAAGTTAGATTTAGAAAGCAATTTTACCATATCATACTTACCAATAAGTTTATCTCTATTTTTTGATGTTAAAAACCGTTTGTTGATATAGTATAGTTAAATTATTCATGGTTAATAATATTATTATATATCTATATCTATTTTTTAATGTTGATGTAACAATTTTGCTTTGTAATTCACTAGATTCATAAAACTAAAAGATAAACCGATGAATTTAATCATAGGCTTGATAATTAAAATATTTTAAGTAAATTTTAGCTTAACTATTTATTTATTTAGAAAATTTCACGAGTACTTAGCAAGAATTATATTTAAACATTTAATTAGATAATGAAAGAAGATTAGATAGAGTCCACAAAAAGTATTAGAAACGAATTTTTTAATATATTTACGAATTAAAATCATAAAATATTGGAATAACAAGAAAGTAGTAACTGATTCAGTTTCCGCATTCTACAAGAAGTAAAAAACACTTTAAAATATTAGAAAAAAAATGAGTTTAATTTAAAACCTGAATATAAAGTTGATCAATTATGTTTATTGATTATTAGATGTCCCGATTATGAAGAGTTTACACGCAAATTACCTCGTACCACTGGAGGAGAGCGGAAAGAAAGGGAACATGAAAAAGAAGAGCGTGAAAGAGAACGCGAAAAAGAAGACCGAGAAAGAGAACGTGGAAAAGAAGAGCCGAAAAAACGCGAAAGGGAGGAGCGAGTAGAAGCCTTTGAATCGCAAAAACTTAAAACTGTAGAAAGATCGCAAGATTCAATCTGCAGAATTTACAATTAATTGATTAATTGAACATCGGGATTCAGGTTATCAAGCCACATTTTAATCCTATAGAAAGCTAAATAATTTTGCTTTTTTTAATGCCATTTGAACTTCAATTGGAAATTTGAAACTGCTGAAAACCACGTGATTTAACTTAAATTCATTTCTACTTTATGTTAATGTTCAATTTACTACTAGAGAATCAGAAGAGCACGAAGAAGTAAAATAAAGGGTATCCTTAATTGACCTCAAAAAGTCTAGTATGAGTTTCCTTGAGATCGGCAGGAAGTTACAATCATTATATTCCAATGCTCTTCCTATTAGCTCCTTTAATAGAAACTTTAGAAGAGAAATTAAGAATAGGGAATATAAATTAGACAGAACATTGTCTCAAAAAATAAGAAAAATTAAGGAACCAATTGTCTCAATAGCTTATAAGATGCTTTTACAATAAAATTCCGACGGGCCTTCTCAAGACATTACACATGTAAATTTCAGTTTACTTATATTTATAAACAACTTTTCATCCTTTTATGAACATCAAAATTCACTATGTTTTTATAAGAATATTATACTTCGAAAGTTGGGAATTTATTATTGCTCTGTATTTAGAATTTAATTACTTAATCAGTTACTTTAATAATTAGCAAGAAATAAATTCTAGAATTTGGCTTTATCCTTCTACTGAGGCTATGAAATATTTTTCTAATGTATTATTATTATTATATGTTCCTTTATTATCGACTTCTTTCTGTCATTTCCCATTCCTGCTAATTACAAACTGCAAAATACACATGAAAAGCATTCCTTTACTTATCATCATTTTCTATATTTAAAATAAGTAAAATTACGCGGTTTTAACGTCTAAAAATTTGATGTAATCGTAGGCCTGAAATAATATCTAAATGACTTGGCCAACGTTAATTATAACCAATGTCCCCAAAAATCCAGCTGTAGCTAAATGCCTCTAGCCCATACATAAAAATATACTTAAACATGATGACTTTTATTTAGATTAAGATAAACATAGAAAGAGTCCCGAATATTGCATATAATATTAAATAAATTTTTACTTTATAGACTTTTTACTTTTTACTCGAAGGAGGAAAAATTCATTTTAAAACTATTATGTGAAGAACATCACCCTTTTTGTGCTGAAATGAGGTAAGAAATTTTATAAACTTCGCTTCTTTGTTTTTCTGTAGTTTTCACAGGTTCAATTAGCTTTATTTTTCCAGAAAGCAATAATTTTTTTAAAAAACAATGGTGATCTATAAATATTATTTAAATCTTTTCAAATATTTCCTCTATTAAAGCAACTACATTGTGGTAGATAAACAATGGTTTAAAAAATTGATGATGTGTTCTAAAATGATATCGTCACGAAAAGAGTGATTGAGAAAAGGAAAAATACTGGGAAGGGAGGATTCTCAACTCTCGAAATAGCTAAATGAATGCCGGTGGATAGAAGTCTTATCCACTGAACTGATCCTTTGTAAATAGTGGCTACTAATACCCATTGAAAAGAAAAGCTCATTGTTTACTTTAATTTCAGAAAAGATAACCTCGTGAAAAAAACGATTTTTTTTTCTGATATTACTCATGTTTTTTCGTTGATTAGGTTTCTTTCTCAACCCTCGGAAAATGAGGGAAGATTGGGAATGCTCATGCGGAACACTAGCAAAGAAACTTGATACCTGTGGTGCTGAAAAGAATTTATTGTGATGTTATGTATGTGTGGATATGTATGCATACTTATAACGAATTCATTTCGGTACTCCCAATGCATCCAAAGGCCCTGGCACAGCTGTTCAATGGTCTTCTTTATATTATTTGATTTCAATAATGAATTTATTCTGCAACTGACTGCTATGAAAGCAATTTTAGTTCAAAAAGAAGAATATGGTTAAAAGTACCTCTATTATATCCTAGGAAAACGCAGATATGTTCGCGTCTCGTTTGACATTGCAAAAAACATTAAATTGTTTTTCTTCAATTCCTTTTTTTGGGGGGGAGGTAAAAGAATGGCAACATTTTTTCTCCTCAATACTCTTTCAAGTATAGTTTAATATCGCGAAAAACATTAAATTGTTTTTCTTTAACCCCCTTTTTTTTGTAAAAGAATGACACAAATTTTTTCTCCTCGATACTCTTTCAAAAATGTGATACAGACACCACTATTCAAGACGGAGATTTAAATATCGTTATTTTAAGATAAGAATAAAGTTAGCAAAGGAACCAAGTTTTGAGAAAAAAGAGATAGTCTTCGTTTCTATCCTGTTTCTAGTAATACAACACACGTATCACAATTAAAATCTTAATCCCATTAGAATGAATGTGATGTGAAAGTTTGGAGAGATTTTAACTCTTGGATCGTTTTTGCCATTAGATAATGGTTCAAAACTACGTTTCAGAATAGGATAATATTGTGACAAATTAAAAATAAAAAGGGTTAATCTTTTTTCTATCAAAAATTACATATATATTGCAAATTACTTATTCAAGAATTACTGAACTGTATTAAACCGCAGGGCAGCAATTTTCTATAATATCATGATTTTTTTTCTATGGCACTATTTTTTATATCGTTTAAATTGCATTGCATCTATATTTGACTTCTTCGGCTAAATTTACACCATTTGAAGAATTATAAATAGTATGACAGATTTATTAAGTAATTGTATATCTGATGTTATGGAATAATGTTTATTATAAATTAGGAAAATTCTTTTGTCCGCTGATCCGCTATCAAATTGTACATTTGTCACGTATGATATTTTAATTTATTTCACATTTATTATTAATTGTTTCATAACAATGGTATTTTCGTTCCCTTTATGATAGTTTCGCTCCGGAAATAATGGAGCGTGGATGGTACATAACTAAATCAGCGCTTCTTTTTTTTTCATTTCCTGCCTTAATTGGCATTTTTAGGAACTAGTTCTTAAGCTCCAGGGTAACCTCTATCCTATCAAATAGCTATGTGAACAAAGCGGTTATTAATAACCATGAAACTCGTTTGCCTGGCTTTCTATGTACATCACAACAAACACTTAACGAATGCATACTCGGCTAATTGTCAGTTCCGCTTGCGTCACTTCTTCTATCTGGCTTTAAAAGTCATTACCATTGGAATGGCGATGCATAAGATTACCTAAAAGAAGTTAGTTTGGATGGCCGTGGGCTTTACACGTGGTTCTAGAATATACGGAAGTGAATGTTTTACTTTTTTTAAACAGAATTAATACATTAAATTTTATCTCTTCTATATTTCTCTTAAGAGATAACAGAAAACATAGAAAGTATTCTAAAGTGTTGGGAAATGCAAGTTTTCTGATAATCGTCCCGGACCATAACACCTATTTTAGTTTGTGTAACAGATGTACGTGCAGTTAAAAACATTTTATTTCACATAAAAACTTTTATGCCTGTTCTTCTGATGCAATAGTTTGTAACATTGGCACGTGCAATTGCATAAGACTATTTTTTTAGTAACGCTGTTAGCTCTGTGAACTTAAGAATAAGAAGTTTTAATAATTTTCTCAATTTATAATTTTCTATTCTTTACTGTATTTAAATAATTTGTTATAATTATTTATAATATAAACAAAATAATGTCGACAAAATTATTCTTATCATGTAATCGAAAAAATATATATTTACATACGTATTCAAGTTTGTTGCGTTCAGAAAACACAGATGTTTCAAGCTCTTGTATCTTTAACTCATTAAGCTACAAGAATATATTAATAATAAAATAATGTATTAGAAACTAATTTTATATTTGAAATATAAAGTGAAATCAGATGATTAAAATACAAATAATTAAGAAGGAAATGAAGCATCCGGTTTTGGATGTAATAATGAAAAAAGTTTCATGCAAAATGAGGTTGCTATTGTTGTTTCTCGTTTGTGTTTGATACTATACTTACTAAAAAAACTAAATGCTAAAATACTAAAAAAAACCTCTTGTTTATGGGAATACATAACTTGCATCTATATTTTGTTAATTTGAAAGTGGTAATGTTACAGCTATGCATATTACCAGCCTTTTAAAAATATTTTGACCAACATGAAAGTGTTGATTATAAAAAGTGATCAAAAATAGTCCAAGATTTTATACAGAGAAAATAAATTCGCCCTATGTTATTATTTACACGATTTTATTATCTTATTTTCATAACTGTAATTGCGATAGATTTGTCTAGACACCATGGAGTTAATGTCATTATAAGTACGCAAACAAAGTTCATACATTGTGTACGTGTTATCGTGTCTACAACGAAAAGCAAATTTTTAAAATTAATAATAAGACAGACGAAACGTACGAAATTATTATATTGTTATAATTATACTGTCACATATAATTATACTCACAGATGAGTCCAGATTCAGTCTACAACCTGATTCTCGAAGAATATTCATATGGAAGGAGCCTGGGACCCAATACCATCCCAGTAACATCATGGAAGGGGACCATTATGCTGGTGGAGGACTGATGGTTTAGGCAGGAATCATGCAAGATATCCGCACACCACTCCATACGTTTGACGCTGGTATCGTGAATTCCTAGAGGTACAGGCGGAGATTCTACAACCCTATGTGCATCTTTTCTGGAGTGCTTTTGTCCCAGAATTCGTTTTTATGGACGGCAATGCCCGACCACATAAGGATATTCTAGTTGAGAATTATCTGGAAAGCGAAGATATTCATCGAAAGGATTAGCCAAATCTCCTGGCCTTAACCTCATTGAACATGCTTGGGATGCTCTTAGAAGGGTTATTGCGATACGCCAACCCCCACCCAGAACCATTCCGGAGTTAAAAACTCCTCTTTTGGAAAAGTGGCACAAGCACTCCTTAACTCTCCTATTAACAGTATGCATACTATTTGTGCATGCTGTTTACCAGTCAGAGGTAACCACACACCATACTAGAGGCGACCACATACTATACAAGTATCACTTTCATTGCCATCTTTCATCATGAAGTTCAATCCATATTGGACTGTTGGCAATAATTCTTGCCAATGAATGGTACATTGATTTTTGCTTTGCACACATTATTGTCATACTGTAAATTATATCCATACCAAATTTCATTTTTTTTATCCAGTATTTCTCGAGATATTTGGGAAAATGCCTTCCAACTCTTAATTTTGTCTACCAGTGTATTTTGAAGATTGGTTGATAAATTATATTTAGTTGGTGATTATAACATTTGCATTAAAAATATTATTAACAAAAAGGTAACAGATGATGAGATATTAGGAACAAAATCAACTTTATAGCTCCGATACGTTTATTATAAAAAAATAAAGTGGAATTTTCGGTTTAACATGTTTTTAGGAAAAATTAAGTAGAAATATTCTTTAATATTAGTGGTGTTTATTTAGTCTTTTAAAATAATACTATTAATGAGTATGCATTAAAATATTGTATTCAGTAGTAAATCAAGTGAATGAGAATTCAAATTCACTAGAAGGTATGCCTTTTTCAAACGCAAAAAAAATTTCCTTCAAAAATATTCCATTTTTTTTATTAATTTACTTACTTAGTTCCGTTTCATCGGACAGGACTTAGTGTTTCAAATTATAATTAATAGATTAGACATGTATAATATAATATAAATAAATGAATTAATACATAAGCTGTAATGTTATTTGAAAAAAGCTGTACTGTCTATACACATTTTCAAAGGTCAAATCTCATCCTAAGGTGATATTTCTTTATGATTTTAGAGACTATTTCAAATCCAGTTTCTATGTCTAATAATGAACGAAGTTCTTATCTGCTTCATTAATCATCAAAAATATTTCACCTATAAGAAAGGTAGTTTTTTTTTAAATGTTATTGCATTTCATAATATTGCTAATCTAATTTCAAATTACATAAAAGTTTATGCTTCGTAATTCGATTCTGTTAAATATATGCCATATATGTCACCAGGGACATGTTAAATCTAACCTCATGTGTCAAATCTCTTTGAGATAATATGGAGTAGAAGTTCGAGAAAAATGCTAACTCAGGATTATTCTATTCTATTTACAAACGTCTCGTCGATTCTATTTACAAACTCTATTTCACGTACATCTCATAACACATAATCTCAGGAAAGATTAGATTTCCGATATATTAAAGCAGATCTAATGTATATATGATCCATATTCAATTTTTTTTGGCAAAATCTTGTTTTAAAACATCTCCTCTCTTCTCTTGACCCTAAATATGAGGTTTGTCTTTATTTGCGATTATAGAAAGAAATAACTTTTATTTATAATAAAATAGTTTGAATGGCCTTTTCACCCACGTATTTGATCATCCTACTGAATATAAGTAGAAATATAAAAATAAACCAACAAAAATTATATCGGTACTACATTACGCGGTACTTATTTAAGCATACCAATCAAAATATTATCAAAATCTTTGAAACAAAATTTCCAACACTTAACAATAAGTAGAATTTAAAATGAAATGGCAGCATAATTTACTTTCAAGCTCTTAAAGCTCGACATTTTTCACTTTCTAGTATACAAAGGAAAAATATTATACTAATCAAACAACTGGAATTCACATTTTGAGAAATATCCAAGTTTCTGACTTCAAAGACAGTTTTATAAGGTAGGTGCAGGAGAAAGAAAGACCACTACAAGTGATGATACCATTACAGCTGATTTCTGGCAGTTTTCAATAACGAAACAAGTTAAGACAACCATTCTCTTATAGTTTTATTAAATACTAAAGCAATTTTTAAAAAAATAAAAATTACATATCAAAGGCCTATTAATAAAGTAGTTAACATAACTTAGTATATTCTAGGAACTACCATCCCATTTTTAATTAGCACGCCCGATTTTGAGGGAGACGAGCCTCATAATTGTAAATCATGGTCAAATGATGAGTATAATTCTTGGTCAGAATGAATGTAGTTTTTAAAACTTCCACATCATGGAGAAGAAATTGATCAAGACATATTTAATTTAAACTAGACTACAAATATGATGGGCGTTTGACAGAATCAACTTTTGAAATTGGACTCTCCAAATCCTGAATTCAGGATCGACTTGCAGAATTCAAGGAAAGAAGTCTCAAATATCTTTGAAATTTGTTTTATACTTATCTATTGAAACTTTATATCATATCTGAATAAGTTTTGATTTAATAAATAAATCAATAAATTTTAATTTTAACGTATTTACAGAAGAGGAATGCACCCTTTAAACACCATGTTATCCAATTATAACGAAACATAATACTAGACTAATAATTTGAATTTCTTTCTGTTATTTTATTATGATTTGAGATTTTTAGAGCTTCGTCTTGTTTATCATTAGAGTGTTGATTGCTTTGCAAATAGGCAACTGAAGCAATTCTTACCCAAAAAGAAAATAACTTGACTTAGATATTTGTTTGTGTGCCAGTGTCAATGCACTTTTCCTCAACCTGAGAGAAAGGAAATGAACCAAACGGAACTTCTGTTTACAGTGTCAATGTTTTAATGAAACTGTACACTAATTAGCTAATTACCACGTGCCAGAATCGTTATGCAGGCTACACCAAGAAGATTTCCACCAAAGTTCGATTACCTTTAAGTGGACTGCGGTCATCAGAAGCAGAAACACCCTGTTCCTCATTTGTTTTGAAGTTTTACACGTGACTAAGACTTAGAAAGAGAGCGTAGAAACCCACGTGCAAAAATTTCCACGTGATGTAATATAGGTGAGAAATTCAAAAGTCTAACCGTGATGGAACGAACTGGGTTCAACAGCCGACCTACGAGAAATTTTAGATTTTCCGAGAAAGTCATATCATAATGACTACAACGGAATTACATTAACTGTCATTTCTGGAATTTTGTAGAAGCTATTTACGGTCTGAGCATTGCCGAGCAAGTCTACTTCTCATGTGAATCCTATCTAAAATGTCCCTGGTATGCATGCCTTCATTTTTCTTCTTCTTTTCTCTCCTCTATTAATGCAACTAAATTATATCAAAAATAAAAACTTAAAAGAAGTTATGATGCTGGTTTGGTGATGTTTGAATAAAGAATCTCTATTAATACACCTAAATTACATCATCATTAAAGACAAGCTTCATTTTTAATGAAATAGGGAAAGCTCCTCAAGCTTTTCATTTGTGCGCTGCTTATAAAAATAATTCTTGAGAATCTTTCAAGATATTAACTTTTAAACAAAGTTTTAAAAAGACTCTTAAGTTTATTAAAAGACGAAAAAGAGTATGAAAGTTGCCGTTTCGTGTATGATAATAACAAATGATATAATAAACAATTATAATAAAAAAACAGTAGTTCACCATTCCCTCATTCTTTCTACTAAAATTAAATTAAATGTGGGATCAGTCTTCAATGATAATAAATTTTTATCCAAATTAGTAAAGTCAAGCTTCGTCAAAGTTGAAATTTTTATTGTTCGTATCTGTAATGAGTCATTGGTGATAGCCTCGAAATTGTTAATGGAAATTATGAAAGAGAAGCCCTTAACTTTATTTTGAAAATTTAAATATGCATGAAGGAATGACAGTTTTACGTTATAAAAATTACTAAAAATTTACATTAATAATTAATTTTATTTAATGAAATAAAATTTAACGGAATGCTTAGTTATGTATGAGCTGATAATATATTATACTGAAATTTTCTAGTATTTTAAAAATAAAATAAAAAAAGAAATGATATTTTATAATTATTCCCGAAGGATTGAAGACTTTAATATTATATTGATTTTTTTATTTTGAATTTCAAGAAGCAGAAAAGCAATTCATAGTTATTGCAAAATCTCTCTTCAGAAGCTAACCAGCCCAAAGTATATAAATTAATTTTAAGATAAATTTCAAAACAAATATCTTTTTTTTTTTACATTTGGTTCTCAATCAGTTAAGCAAATAAAAGACAGTCAATTGAATTATAAAGTGCACTTTTATAAACATTGATTATCTAATGTATCACAGGCTTTATAGAATTGAATTAAAATAAGTGTGAATTTAGTTTTAGTTATATTAACGTCTCATTTTAAAGCAACACTAATTCTGTTTTGGTTCAGACCTCATAATTTTGAGCGACGGTCAAATAACGACGACGACACTTCAGCTGGTATCCCCTATCTAAATTTCCACACCATATCAGCAGAAAGTTTTTTGACCCTGATGGATTTAACGTGCCCCGAAATAAGTGCGGAATAACTCTTCTGAAATTTTGTAAAAATAACCTAAAAAAAGTTTTCATCATTTTTCTGCAAATAATTAAGGGAAATTTAATTGCATATATGTATTTATATTGATTTTTATTTGCCTTATGCCGCCCTATAAAATAGATCATTTGGTTTAGAGTTGCAAAATTTGTATAAATATTCTTCAGAGGGAAGAATATTTGAGAAGAAGGTGTCTTGGAGCGGCTGTATTGGAATTTCCTTATTTCAACGCATATTCAAGCGCATTCTTTCAAAGGGAAGACAAAAATATTTTACTGATTATCTTCACTTTTTATATGAGGGATCAGGAAGTGGAATTATACCACTATAAAAGATAACCAAGAATTTTAAATAGAATTATCAGACACTCAAAATTTTTAATGGTAATATGCCATAGCACTCTATTCCAAGATAGATTCATGCACACAGTGTACAACGCTGGTGTTAATCATGCACACAGTGTACAACGCTGGTGTTAAGTTATTTAATACCTAAAAGTTTATTATGCATAAAAAAAAATTCTGAGTGAAACTGTAATTGAATTTAAAGCCAACCACTATTTCTACCAAACTTGTCACCAACCAATATTTTTGCCAAAGAGGGTAAATATTCAAACTTTTTAAGTCACTGATAATTATTTATTTTCGGACTGAATTATATTATTTAGGAGATCAAAAAATAAAATAAGAGAAATAATTCTCTCTAAAATGATTTTTTACAACTTCTTGTTAAGAAATTTAAAAAATTCTCTTAATTCTTTCCAACTTTAATCCATTATGAAATTAAAAAGGTAAGAAAAGATCCTGATGAACAGGCAATTATAATATTGAAAAGTTAACATGACAATATAACATATGATTGATCATCATCATTTTAATCTGGAAAAACGAAATATTTCTTAATAAATAATAGTCACATATTTTAAAACTACAAATTACAACTTTATAGAAAGTTTATAGGTTAACTAAAATTTTATTGTCTCATTAAAAAAATTGTTTGGTTTCAAATTTAAAGAAAGAATAATGATTTTATAAATTAATGTTAAAAGATAAAAATTATAAAGGTAAAATCACTTTTTTTTTCTTATTTTACTTTACTCACATTTTTATGATGTTTAATATAAACCGCAAGTAAAACTGGATAATTTAATAATGATATTTTGAATATGAATACATCTTTTTGTATAAAAATTTTCTATTATCATCGTATTCATAATTGTGAAGAATGCTCTCAATTCTAAGTACTTTGTTTGCGTATTTTATAGCAACTTCCGTCTTCATCCAATTTATTTTCTCGTAAGTCACTGAACCTTTTAACCAAAGTACGATCGCATGAAAACTTCCGGATTATGAAAACTTAAAGGCAGACAATAGTGAAATTTCAATTAGAATGGTGAAATATATGAACGCTGATGCGGTTTTGGTATTAAAATTAAATGCTAGCAAAATAAGCCATCAAAATGAATATGTGAACCATTTTTCCTAAATAAAGCAATTATTAAAATACCATTTCATTTTTTGTATGAAACTTAAAGTCATCTCATTAATTTAAAATATTATGCTTGAAATTGTTATTAATTGTAGTAGCTTAAATCATTGAATAATCCCTTATCATTTTTATTCAGATTTGTACTGCTTCCGTATTAATGGGAAAGGCAAATAAACTAACTTAAACTTTAAATAAATTGGATACAAAAGTAAGGGAGGATCTAAAGCAGACATGAAAATATTTTTGATATTAAAGATAAATATGGCATTAAAAATACTAAGTAAAGATTTCCAAGAGTGATGACAAGGAGAATTGAAATTAGAAATTAAAATTGAATTAAAGTTATAAAATAAATAATTTCTTTAAACGTTTATAAGAATGTACTCTTCAATTCTATGTCTTCCTCTAGTCCTTTCCAGAAGACAGTCTTTATTTACAGAGTGATGACGAATTACTTTTACAAAAATAAAGCCTAAATAATCCCTATAATTAGAAATATTATTTACATGTTTTGAGGGGAGTAAACTTTCCTTCGAAACGTAAAGTAGAAAGTGTACATCTTATCAAATGTTTGATAATTTAGTGTCTCGATTTTATTTCTAGAAAACTGGAATAGAGACTTATCGAAGCACATATTTGACCATCTTTTGAATACTGAAATTCTTTTGAAAAAAGAAAGATGAATCCACAAATAAAGTAATATATCTACTATTATAATCCTTCTAGCAAATTTTTGATTCCAGCCTAATAATACAGAAGATAATAGAGCTAATAAATGTGAATCTTACCGAACATTTGCGGAATGATCTAGTTAAATAATTTTAATAAAATAATAAGAATTTATCCTTCACTGTGAATCTCCAATCTGTTAATGAGGATACATGTGATAAAACTAGTCCTAAACCAAGTAAAAAATCCATGCTTTTCATGGAATTTCGGATATTTGAGATCATTATAAATAATTGCTTGTCAACAAAATCATTAATATCTCCATTTGGATCATAATATCTTTTTCAATTTTATTAAAGTTTCTGTCCAGATTTAAATGATGTTTATGTATTGTATATTTTGAAATATTATTCTTACAGATAAATTTTGTTGATATATTATTTTATTAACATTTAAAATTTATAAGTGCGTCTAAACACATTTCCTGTCGTCTGATTTTAGAATAATGTATGAACAGAAAATGTATACATAGACAGAAAGTTTCTGTACTCAATGTTTTTAGATTCCCATTGTAATAAAGCATGTATTTTTAATTTTAACCCTTTTTACTACATTTATCTAATTTCTTTATTGGATATGCAATTTATCCTCTGATTATTTAATAAAATAAGAAAGACTATATTTTAAAACTTTGCCTGGCACTGAATATATTTAAGTATAGTCTAATAATTGTGCTTTTAAATTAAAATATATCTAAGTTATTAATATAATGTATTTTTTCTATGGCACCCTCGAGGCAAAAAATGTGGCATTTTTCGGTAATAGCGAAAAACAAAGCGCATCTGAACCTGAACTGGTTTTCAAATAGGTTGCTGCAAATGAGTAACCGGTTACAAAATATTAATTGAAAACAGCTTTCTTAGTTCATTAATATGTGATCTTGGAAAAAGGAGCCCTATTGCATCTAGACTGCAACAGTTGAGTGTATTGAACTTGCTTCCAGTGCCATAATGACAAGGAAAAAGTAATTATCCTTTTAAAAATGATGTAATTTAATTATAATGTTGCAGCTTTATATTTCATACACTAAAATGTATTATAATAGGAGACATTTTAATTAATGTCTATACCTGCTACAGAAACACCAAAGTAATTGATTCCAACTATAGTAATTCCAAATAAATTGTTACATCTGAATTGCCTTAGTTACAATTTGGTAATTATAGATCAAATTTTCTCCAAAAATATATTAAAGAGCATATTTACAAACATAAAGCATGAAAACCTGATGGAAATGTGCCTAATGTACAAAACAAAAACAAAAAGGAAAGCTTTTGCGATTTTTTAAAGGATAAAACCAGTTTAACAAAATGCTCCCAGATAATTTTTGTTCATATTAGATTTTTTCTATATAGTTGAAAGAACAAGTGGGTGTCACGATGTAAACTTGATATATTCAAACTGAAAAGGAAAGAAGTTCCTGTTTTATTAAAGAATTTGGAGTGAGTTCGTGAAAGATCAAATAATAATATCATTCTGAATAATTTCTTCAAAACTGTAAAATACATTTATAAGAAAAAGAATAAAGAAGGGAAAAAAGGAGAAACAGAGATATTTTTATACACTAAATTTCATAAATGTGTTATGGAAGAGACCTGTCATTTGTTATCTATTAAAAAATGCATCTATTCGTGGTCTATAAAGGGTCAAACATTCTTCGTCTTGAATTATCGAGCAGGCTGTATGTAAAATATCTAAAAATAGAAGTGCTACTCTTATGTATAAATTGCATTAAATTCAACTTTCAGAATATACAAAAAGAAGAAGAAATAAATAATGGAAGAAAAAAACATTATTCGTTACATATGATTGGATGTTATTACATTCGATAAAAAGATGTTTTGCTTGGATGACTCTAGTAGTTTTATCATTATATTTTAAGTTCGATATTAGTCGAGAAAAATATTTTTTTTCATGGACAACAATGCGGCAGCAATAATCCTGAGTTGAACGGAATTTGATAAACAAGGAAATATTCTAATTTCTTTCATAAATAGTCTGAAGCATGCACCAAACTACATATGTTGAAAATATATTAATTTTAGTTTCACTTTTGAAATGTGATAAATAGTTAGATTTTGCAAAATAATTATTTGAAATCATTTATATTAAAAAGAACGTTTGGATTTCTACAAGTCCCGAATTTAACTCCATGTAGAATTCTCCAAAATGCATTATAATGGTAAATTTATGCTAGAGGAAAGTTATTCTCTGATGAAGAACTGAAAACATCCATCAAATGTCTACAGTATCAATCTAATAAACTTTTGATACCATAACTTGAAGAGTGGTTATATTGAATTAGGAAGAAAATCAATTTCGTATTATCAATATCAATAGATCTAAATCTGATTGTTAATTCTAATATTTCATTATAAATCAATTTCAAGTTAACAAAAAAAAACCAGAAAAATAATTTTAAAAAATCGGAATTTTGGATAATTTTAATTCAGAACCTTAATATTGGGCTAGCAATTTTAAGGATTAGTTTTAATATCTACTTAAAAACAGTTTATCTAACCTAATGATTTCTTGAATAAAATAAATAAGCTTGGCCTCTATAAATAAATTTCCAAAAAATAAAGACTAAAATAATTTTTTTCTTGTTAGTGGAATGTTTTTAAGTTTTTTATTAGAATAACATTCCAAAATAGTTATTTTTTAAAAATATATATATTTTGTTAGAGGAAAATTTTTAAGTTGTTTATTAGAATATCAATTCAAGGAGGTTAGAATTGTCATTCGTCTGCAGTCATGCAAAATTTACTTAGAATTAGATGTAAATAACACTGTTAAACTACTTTTGATATTGTTGCGTTGCGAAATCTAAAGAAACGTTCATTTCCAAGTAAAGGTCTTTGATTGTCCTGGCTTTCACGGGGCAAGTAGTGATGAATTACTCTAAGTCACGTTGATTAAGCGCGTGGTTTTTGCATGTTCTAATTTTCTCACGTGTTAAGATTTATACATCCACTACATTAGGGAAAATTTGAAACTCAATAAAAAGGCTTTGGCACATGGAACTAACTCATAGCAAGTATTACCTTGGATGCAATAGGGTTAAACTAAATATTCCTATTTTTACAATCCCCGAAATTTACAATATTTTGAAACCGTATGAAATTAACAAAGAAAAAAAATTGGAAATAAACACAAATAATCTGACTATTACAAATAATTTCTAAACAGCTGTATACTTTTTCGCAGGTAAATGTTAAAAAATTAACGTCAATAATAGGAGAAAATTATATATCTTGTGTGTGTGTGTGTGTGTGTGTGTGTGTGTGTGTGTGTGTGTGTGTGTGTGTGTGTGTGTGTGTGTCCAATTATGGAGATTAAAAGCTACAATTCTGCTAATTATTAATTAAAAACTAAATATTGATGCTATCTAAATAAAGTTATAACGAAAATTATAAAGTGCAAACCACAAAAAAGCCTAATTATTTTAATTATTTATTAACATTTCAAAGCATATTTATAGATTAACTCATTAATGTATTCTTTCATTCCTCAGTCATTAATAAAAATAAATATCCTTTAAAAAATAAAATTAAACGTAATGTTTCTCTGAATGTTATTATTTGAATTTTCAAATCTTAAAAACATTTTTATTAATTTATAATTCACTTTTAAATTGAAAAGAAATTAGCTTAATGAGGGAAATAATAAGTTCTTTATGACTTTTAGTTGAAAAATAACTATAAAAAATTTTATTGGAAAACGTCTCTATATTTTATAAAAAAATTCAATAAATGCCATCTATTTGTTCCTTATGAGTAATTCTTATCTATTCGTCTAAACTTGTTATAGAATTAGACTTTTTTTTGTCTCATTTATGTAAATTATTTTGATTCATTCAAATATTTTATAAAAATATCTCTGAAAGTTTAGTTTCTTAAATATATTCCTTTCAAATTCTGTATCAGGTATTGAAGAACTTACAACTCTCAATGAATGGTATGAATTCACATCATAGATTCAACAATTGAAATTCCCACGAAGCAATTTTCAACATGGATAAGCCAGAAAATTAAAGGAAAAAAGGTTAGTAATTCTAAAGAATGTTTTATCCAAAAATAATTTATATCTATTTAATAAGTGAAATATAATGTATACTGTTTCTATAAAATAACTTTCCCTTTTGAGAATACCTGCAAATAAGGCAGATGAATATATAAATGGAATTGATAAATTTCATATATGAATTATTAAAGAGCACAAAATAGTGAATTCAGCAATAAACAAATAAATAATCTAATAGAAGTCTTTGATAGATGATATTCTGACTGTTTGTGAATGGAAATAGACAATCAATCGAAATGGAAAATGGAATACACATAGTACATCTTCTGAAAAGCATCATTCCAGTGTTAACATGTATATATATTATAAAATATGATGCTGGTTTATGTACAAGAGAATAAATACATTGACGAAGGACCCCCCCCCCCCGAGAAAATTATCTTTTGTTTTCCCCAGTCTGTATACCGAATTTGGCTTTGTTTTATTCCCTAATTTTAGCTGCAGATGAATCCAAAGAGGGAAAAAAATTATTTTCAGTAAAAGCATTCCTAATTGATATGTTTTTGATTGTCATATCACAAAAAAATTAGGAGAAATGCTGCTGAAAAATGTTTCTCAAATAATCCTTTAATAATCCAAAAGCAATTAATGCATCAACTATACAAATTTAAAATGAAATCTTAAAATTTTCACTGCACTCTTTGTATTGTGCCTTTCGAAACATGAAGATTTTAATTCATATTGGAATATATATATATTTATAATCAATATGAAAAAATCCGAAAAATTTTAATAAATAATTTATTAAAATCAAATGAATATGACTAGCTTTAATATTTCAAAAGAAACCATAACAATGTAACTCATATTTGCTTTAATAGTATTTTTTTAAAATATTGAGGATTCAAAGTAGGATAGAAGGAACTTTTAAATAATTTTGAAAAGTTTGAGAGCTAACAAAAAAAACTAAGTAATGTTTAATTAAATATGAATGAAATAATAATATAAAAGAAGAAAAACATAAGAATGTATAAGCAAAAAAATTTTAGAAAATTTTTCAAATTGCAAAAGATTTGTTCTTTTAATAAATTCTTACGTTAACGTAAATTCGAGTTCAATGTCTAGTGCATTTCAAATATGAATTGACGCAAGTCATTTACATAAATCATTTACACTCGAAATGACTCTAAACTTTTGACTCGTTCAACTTTTCTCTTCTCCTTTTGATTTCAAAAACGTTTAGAGAAAGGCCGCAAATCGTTTTTCATGAAAATTCTTACAGAATAGAAACCTCAAATTTGCTTAATTGTTCTTTGTAAAAGAAGAAGAAAAAAAAAGGAATAAAACTAGTTTTACAATAAAATATTAAATGCTATTAATAAAAATGTATTATTAAAAATAAAAGTTTCATGACAAACTTCAGAGCGATCAGCTCAAAAGAAAGAATCAAATATATAATAGATCATTTTCTGCAGTACTTTCAATGTTTTGGAAATTTCTTAAGATTCCATTTATCAAATTAATATTAGTTAAAAAAAGAAATGGTGTGAGTTGTCTCACATTTTATGCTCATATTTCAGTAATAAATGAGCCTTATTAACCTTATACTATTGGTTAACAATAATAATGAAATACCCTATTAGAATGCCATTGTTGACAATTCGATTAGTAGTAGGGATAAGATTAATACAAAAGTACGTAAAAAAACATGTGTATTCCACCTTTTTTCCAAAATTTGACTCAGAATTCTAATTGAAATAATAAAATCCATCTAGATTTCACCATTTTATAATTATCATTTTAATTTATATTTAGACAGACAGACTTCCTCTGTATGAATTTTTGTTCAAAATTTGGCAAAATTCTTCTCTATTAGTAGAGGAAATGAAATATTCTATTTAATTCGTAACACTTATTCTAAGAAAATGCTTCATAATGAGAAATGTTAATAAGATTATGTCTAATTTATAAGTAATTTCATCATTTATCAACATAAAAAAATTATTTAATCCTAGAATTATATGTGGTCTTTAGTTTAAGAGTATATAATCTATTCTCATTGAAAATAAGCTTCATGTTAAAAAACCTTGCAGTAAATTTTGGTTCGAAAAGAGTTTTATTAGGATGAAGCTCTACCATCCAACCAGATTTGAAATAGAATATCGCAATCCGTAATTGAAACTATCTGGGGAAACGCGATTCTTCAATAAATAATAGAATACAGACTAAAACCAGTAGGTTTTGTTTAAGAAGACGCACAGGAATCAGATATTTACCCAACTCTTCATTATGCTGATAGTAAAGTTAGGTTCTATCTTCAAGTTTTAGATATTTTTTTTTGTTAAAAAAAGCATACTTTTATATTAAAAAAACTGACAAGACTATGTCATACTATCCCAATTACCAATTACAATTTTAAAATCTGTATGTCGGTTTTTTAAATTAGCTTTATGAAGCTGAAAAAAATTTTAAGGATTTTAAATGAATCCATAGATTTTAAAAGACAAATTCAGATCCAATATCTATAAAATTCATATACATTCAAATCAATCTGATAAAAAAAAACACTAAATTTTATTTTGTTTGACCATTTCAATTTTTAAAGCCTCATTGTGTAAATAAAACACGTTTGATTCCTTTTTCAATTTCGTTTATGACGTTTTAATGAAAAAAAAAGGCATATATGAGCAATCGTCTACATTCTTTAGGTGCTAGAATTATTTTTATGGCAGAGCAGTTTACTCTTACGTACAACATGTACTCGTTAAATTAACCTATTTGTACTTTATGGCATTGTGCTTCACAAAGTTTAATAAAAACTCTGGCAGGTCACATCATTTATTATAATTTCATTAGCAAATTAAAAAAGTGACTGATTTCATATATTTATATTTCATATAGTTTCTTTCTTCCTCCATCCATGCATTTTTATCGAGATATATTGTATTTCAAGGATCTTGTTTTTGAAAAAAGAAAATTATCCCTATTACCGCAGATATGCAATGAAAATATTTGAACTCATAAGTAAAACAATTAAATTTCAATGAAAAGAGATGTTTCGAAAGATCTTGTTTTGAATTAATGACTAATGTTCGAATAATGACCTCGAAAAGAAAATTAAAAATACAAATATTTAAATTAAAAAAGGATTAAATTGGAATAAGGTTAATAAAAGACTAATTGGAAAAGATTAGATGGGGTGCAGGAAATTTAATTTCAGTTTTTAGATTTGATAGGCAAAAAGAGCCCTTTTCTACTCAGTTCCTCAAAATTAAGAAATGCAAAAAAAGTGCTTAAACTATTTGTTTTCTCTGATATTATATTATTTAATTTTTGCACTCATTGAAAATGACATTACTTGCAAAGTAACGTGAAATCGTTCCAAACAACGCATAATATTCCAAGAATTTCTACGTTAAATTTAAATTTTAAAATTTGAATTTTAAATTATTATATTGAATTATTATTTCGAAGCATATTGTATTACTTACTATAACTACTAGTGTGTCGAATTTCATGACTTGTGGGAGATAAATTTGTCTGGGCACCATAAACACACAAGCAATACATTTGCTTTCTTTTATAATTGCCCATTGGAATTATACTTGGTCATGAAAAAATAAACAAGAACAATTTCACTTGTCAAAAATCTTGATTACCCAAAACAATCCTTTAAATTTGCATTGAGATATATTGACGGATAAAATGAAGGGAGATGGAAGCTCAATGTTGTTTCTTCATGTTTAAATAAAGAACTATTAGACTAAGAAGGAAAATTTATATTTAAAAATTATAGATAGTAAAAAGATCTATAAAAAGAGCTTTAAAACGCAATAATTTAATTAGGGCGGGATCATTTTTTTAAGAAAAAAAGTGTTAATTTGGAAAAAAATACTCCCCACTCCTATTCCTTTCTTTTTATTAAAACGAAAATTTTCATTTCATTTAAATACATGCTACGTTGGTAAGAACTTTTAGTTATTAGTAAGAACATAACTTGTCAGAGCTTCAGACTGATATTTACATTAGCTTTCGAATATCCTCCACATATTCTTATCCGATAGTAACCCGGTAAAACTTAGAAGCCTGTTTTGAATAGTCAATTCAACGACTTAAAGTAATAAAATTGTTTCTACGTACTGTTTAAATAATTTAAAACGTTTCATGATAATTCGATAGGTCTATCAGATAGATAAAACAGCTAATCTTAAAAAATATAATAATATGCTAAGTTTTGATGAAAACAGTTTTGAAAATTTGAACAGCGTAAGTCCATTGTGCGCATCATTTATGTATGAAATTTATGTACACATAATAAATTTACTAAATTTAAATATATTACTATAGACAATAGATATATTTGTTCCCTACAAATAATCAAATGTGGAAACTACGTGATTTAAAAGAATCAAGCCTTTATGGGCCTATGTAATTTTCTGGTTACATTTTAATTTATCGACAATTTACAAAATAATTATAGCTTTTTTCATGGGATGGTGCATTAATTTTAACTCTATGACGTTGCAAACACAACCAATACTAGTATTCATGACCATTGCTAGGCTCATTAACCCAAAATAGCAAAATTTTTGCTGTGCAAACTGTTGGCAGTAAAACGACGCAAAACCTTTTGATCCAATTGAAGTGATTACCAAACCTTTTGATTGCTTTTGTCAGTGATTACCAAACTATGTTTACGGGTGCATGTACATTTATGCCTTACACCAAATGCAAATTGTTTTGAACTTTTACATATGAGCTATTATTCTCAGAAGTGCAAATTTTATAGACCGGTGAAGACTTGAAAGTTACGTAATGATTATAACGCAATAAAATTGTTTAAACACAAAAAATTGTTTTCATTTGCATATATAGGTTTATAATTTCTGATTTTTCGTTCCCATAATTTTTTTTGGAGCCAAAACAAAAATTCGGCCCATTGAGGTTAATAGTAAAATATAGTTGTCGGAAAGTGAACTTAGTGGAAAGATGTAATCTCTTCTAAGCAATTTTTTTTCCTTCACAAAAAAAAATGCTTAACAAAGATTTACATTTGTATATACCACGAAAATAATATCTTTACCAATTGAAAAATGATCACAACCATTGATTAGGATCATTTATCGTTTATTATTTCCTTTTTTCTTTTAATTTCAAATCAATGAAATTGTATTATTAGTACAATATATTTATACGTTATTTCCACGGTATTTCGATATGTTCTAAAAGTTGGACAATTTCGGGAATTTTGTGATAACACAGATAATAATTTACTTGAAGTCTTTTCCTTCAGTTCATTGAAAGTGCAAGAAAGGAAGATGGCAGATCAATTGCATTTATTGAATTTAATTGTAATTCTTAGCACAAGGTACCTTAAATGTTTTGGTATTCATGTATAAAATGGACAACATCTTAATTTAATCACTCATTAATCTCAAAGGCATTCCCCTTTAACTGGGTTTTAAGGTCATTCAAAGTTTTACTTACCTGGAAATGCGCGTAACAAGGATAAGAATATAACGCTTTAAGGGTATTCTTATTTTCCCGGTTAGTAATGAACCATCGATTAATTTCATTCCATCTGTGACTATCACATTTAAGGTGTCAAGACAACTAAGAGAACAACAAGAAATGGATAGAAAAAGGAAACACAAAACAGGAATGGGTTTCCAGGACATGCACGTGATAACCTAATATTCTACCTTATCTGCAGATCAAAAATAGCTTCCAACAATCTTATTAGAGAGCATCCCATCATTAGCATGTTGCATCTATTAAAGGAAACTTCAAAATGTGTGTCTACAAGTGTAACTAGCGCGAGATAATTTTTAAATAAAAATGCCAAATTAAGATTAATATTTGAAAGAAATTCCTTTTTGAAAATAAATGTGATTCACTAAAGCCTTTCCTCAGAATACAAATGAGAGTTTGAAATGAATCTAAGCATAATGGGATTTCTAGATTTTCCTACTTCGAAACCCTTTGTCTGTGAATCGTTTCCCAATGAAATTATTTTTATACTTGCTTGCTAAGTTAATTTCGGAGTTTTATAAAAAATCTTCCCGAATGGAAGCCTTAATAGTAATGCTTCCAAAGCATTCTTATTATTCATACTATCATAATAAAGAAATTCTAGTAAACTGGCTACGTAATTGTTATCTTTTATTTTAACGTTTTTAACTCCGATGATACCTCTGACTCACCATTCAAGACTGTGCTTCATTTTGACGTTTTATTTATTTATTTTTCAAATTTAATTCTTAAAAACACCTACATAATGGTGAACAGATGTAGATTAACTTTTCACAGAAATTTGACTTAAAAGAATTATGTACATTTATTTTTCATAGCAATAAATAAATCTTTGTATTAAGTGAATAATTTTGCATCTAATTATGTTTCGGAGAGCAAAGGTTTAAATAATATTTTTCAATAGTTGATCCATTTCTAATGTTTTGAAACCTCGTTAATATCTAAGAAGGTACATAATGCTTTATAGCAATTGAAGATTTTGGGGCAGAAAATTTAGAAGAAACAAAATTTGATAAGATATGGCAAATCTGTTATTGTAAGATGTCAAAAAATAA
>JAOUZG010052315.1:6076572-6116095 GCA_026289955.1 Argiope argentata | reverse complement strand
TGATGTTTCTTTAAAGAAATTCATTCATTTCATTTAAAATCAATAAACTGTAATTACAAAATTTTTACTATGAAGCAATTGATCAATATGAATTCACTATTTAAAGATAGATAAGATAACTATGAAATACGCCTTGATATCAAGATAATTTTCAAAGCAAATTATCTTCAAATTTAGATAATAAATAATAATGGAAAAATCTTTCTCTTGTTAAAGCTATAATATATGATAATATTCACTTTTAATGGTTGAAATTGTTTCTAAAAGACAAGGTACGATATTTTTAACACAAGGTAATTTTTTTCTCTTAAGAATAAATAACATTGGGTGAGTTTGAAAAGAAGATCGTTTGAAATAAAACAATAAAATTATTTTTTAATAAAAATTATAATTCTATTGAAGTACATTTTTTGAGTGTTCATGAATATGTCCCCCGGAAAAGATTTTAAATATAAATAAAAGATACTCATTAAATTATCAAGTTTAATTTATGGGTTATTATCAGTTGATTATTTCAGTTCATATAAATACGATATATATCGTTTAATATCACCGAATAGGAAAAATTTTCATCGATGCATCTATTAAACATGTACATATAAATTTCAAAACGACGCCTTGAATATTTTCGAGAGAGCAATGAAATGTTAAAGGCTTACACAAATTAATTTTAAAAGAAGAGGGTGAGATTTGAATTTCCGATAGGAATAATAATTAGCATTTTAGGTAGCAATTGTTTATTATTTTAGTCTTGATAGTTCGACCTTTTCAACACGCAATTGGATTTCATTATTCCATTGAATTCTTTATCTAATGGTCTTTCCCTCCAGCAATTCACAAAGAGGATGTCAGATTAAATATATTATCGCTTTAAAAATGCAATGAAATATGTTAAAGAATTAATAATAAACCGAAAAAATAACATTTATCTTTGCTTAGAAGCATTCAATATATTATAACATTTATAATCGTTATTTATAAAATTGCTGTTAAAAAAATGCAAAACTTATCAAAATTAATGCAAATATTACTTGAAAGCATAATATAAAACAAAAAAGGACAAATAAAAAAATCATTAAAATGTAAAAAATGTTTTTAATTTAATATTATGGTCCAACAATGTTGAAAAAAGCATTCAAAATTTCTATTAATATTTCATGAAGCAAATATATATATAAGGTTTTGAGGACCCCTTTCATAGAACCCTTATTACCAAAAACTGTCTATCAAATTTTGTCGTTCTAAGTTCAACGATCTTTAACAATTTTTGCACTATCCATCTCTCATAACGCAATTTACGCAAAATATTAAATTTATAAATATTATCATCGCAGGAGATAATTAATCAACCAAGTATCAGAAACGGTAATCAGAAATAAATCCATATATAGTAAAAGCATCGTCTATTGATTAGAAAGTTGTTGCCCCTGATGGGTATTTCCTGTTTTCAAATCTGGATTGGGATAATTCAATAATTCTAAATCTGTTTAGAGGACATTGCCATCGTAATTTACCGGTTCAAGTAGAAAGTTTACGCTTATGTTAGTTTAAAAAAATAAAAAAAATTAAAAGAGGTGAAAGTTTAAGAACTTCAAAATTTAACAATAGTGCTTTTTCACCTCTTATAAAAACGACATAGGTAACGTGTCGTGAATTTCACATCGATACCCGGATGTAATTTTAACGGCGGACTCGGCGGAAGTAGTAGGGGGGTACGGATACGTAGTCCCAGTACCATTCCGGTAGGAGTTTTGTGAGATCTTCGTGACCTCCAATGCTTTTTACGCTCCTCTCTCTCTCTTTCTCTCTTTCTTTTTTTTTCAGGAAAATTTTCTTTCCTCCCCCTTTTCGCTTTTCCTTTTCTTCTTCTCTCTTTTCATATTTCTCCATAACCCTGTTATATTTATTCATCCATCCCAGCAAGGATCCAAACAGACGGCCGCAGGACATCTACAGAGGCTCACTGCACCTGACCCGGTAGAGCAAAAAAGTGTCCCGGAAAAAGGAATCCCTCGATGTGACCTATAAGTGAAAGAGTGAGAGAAACTTCTCTCTAGGTCATCGACCAGATTAGTGGCCGTTGAACTATCACGTTTTCATTTTTAATCGTGATGTTACGTACATTCTTAACACTTCTGCAGATATACCTCAGGGTCGTTAGGTAACGATCGAAAGTGCTCGATGTCACTTTTACTTGCCGGCTTGTCTTGGAAACCAAGACTTCTAACTAAACATGTAAGAGATGGCAGAATTCTTCAATAATAAACCGATCGTATCATACTAGAAAGTTATAAAAACAACAAAAAGAAGCAGTTGAATAAGTATTGATATACCTATAAAGCAGTTTGTGTTATCTTGTGTACATGTTTGGCTACAAAGTATAAGAACTGCATTTATTCATTATTCATATGTATTCCTGATAGTGTTTCGACAAATGCCAAAATGAATTACCCTTGAAATTTTTACGGAAAAACTGTTGATAATACAAAAAGAATAAGTCCACTATTACAAATGAGAGCGAATACGAAAATTTATTCGGGGCGTCTTTTGATGCAATTCATTTTATTGCATGTATGCTAATACTCCCACACTCATCTTCTTTTAAATATGTCATGGCCTTGAGAATGAACAGTTAAAACTTCGCGTTCTTAAATGTAGAAATGCTACTTAAATAATAAAATTAAAGTATAATTTTGAAAAACGACTGACAGTTTAAATTTATTCAATGAAATTAAATTATATGCCATTAAACTTGGCACTAACCATTTATTAGTTGTTATTTATAAATAATGACTGTAATTTAAATTAATCAATGTGATCAAAAATTATTTTAAAAAATTTCAAATTCAAATTTAAGTGAAATTATGGAATGTAATTGAAAAAAATAAGAGAAAAAGTTAAGATCTTCTCACAATTTGTTTTTGAAAATATAATCAAATTGCCTTTTTTTCAACAATTGTATACAATATTTCAATAAAAGTATTATGCCGATGTCCTGGCACAGAGATACCACATCTTCCCTGTGATCTGGGTGTCCTGGGTTCGTGTCCTTTATCTTTTCTATGTGTGAATGTGTCCCCATGTTAAAAGTTACCATTTAAGCGAATGTTATACTTGAGTAGAGCCAACTAGGACCAAGAGTAAATCTTATTCTTGGCACTGGTAGTCCTAGTTGGCGCTACTAAAATGAAGAGACCCTCTCTCGGCTTAAAATTGCTGAGTGGGTCAGCGATCTTGTCTATAATAAGTCCCATTAAAAACAACAATAAAGGTATTTAAATTCTTCTTTTCTTCAAACTGCTGAATAAATAGAAAACAATTTGCCGTCTTCAGGTATTTCATTAAGATTTGATAATCTCATTCCCCAAATATATATAAAAAATTATACAAAAAATTACTTAAAAATATTAATAGCAAGCAGAATAATAAAAACTAATACAATAAATGAATGAATAATATACATTCATGCTTAAAACTTAAAAAAAAATGTTGTTTAAAAGATTGCAATAAATAAATACATAATTTACTTTCGATAAATTTAAAAATGTATTAGTGCATAGTATGATTTTGGTGCAAATCCTGCTTTTTTGTGTCGTCGTTATTAAATCAGAAATGCTATATAATTCATTATATCATATTTAGACAGCAACTGCAGTCATTAGCGATTAGTTGCATCTTTTGATAGTATATAAAAATCATATATCACATAAAAAATTCGATTGATAAAATATGAAACAATTTTATATAAGATTTAAAAAATTGATAGAAGATATTACTAACGAAATATTGTGCAACAGTACTATATTTTGGGAATCTGATATACATTTTTTTTATTTAAAATTAACAATATTCTTCGGGATTATTAATTAAAAATTTCAAGCCTTTTAAATTAAATAATGCAAATTATTATCAGTTTTTCTTATTATGTTACATAAAATCGTAGGATAAATGGAACTTTTTTAGATAAAGGAAATAATAAATACAGCTACAAGCGTTAATATCGAATTTCTAAATTTGACAGTTTCAAATGCAACATATAATTTGGCTTATTACATTTTGAATATTTATAAAAAAATTTAAAATATCATTAACTAGCATGGATATTTTATGAAAAAAGGAAAGAAATTTTTTAAATCTTGTGATATATAAATGAAAGCAGCTAAAATCACTTTAAATATCCTCATAAAAAATACTAGACTATTTTTTTTAACTTTAAATACTTCATAAGCAATAAGAAACATATTTTCTATTCATTTAAATTATCATTTTCCTAAGTAGCTTTCCCAACTTTCTTAACTTCCTTACTTTTTACCATTTTTTTAATAAACAAAACAAGAAAGTTACATTTTCTTGCGCATAAAGGATTCTTTTAGCTTAAACACATCTTTTTTCAGCTTTTCCATGAGAGTTGGTAGAATTCTTTTTATAGAATTTAAAGTAATGAAGAAGACTCTTTTTTAGAGGAAAAGAAAAGTTGGAATTTTGCCTAAAGATTTTATTTCAAAATAGAATTGCTCAGCATTTTCCCTTACTGCATAGTTATTTGAAGTATACTCCAGATGCAAGAATTTTAAATCGGCAATAAGATCTAAAGAAATAAGAACAATATTAATCCCATTCCATATGCAAAATAGAATTTGAACCCACTTGTGAAATTTGGAATAAATTTTGGCAAAGAATAAAGATTCAGATCTTAAAACATTCAAGTTTTCAAAGAAAGGCTATCTGTAATATATGTGAGAAAGGCTATACAAAGTAATTATAAGATCAAAAGGTTAGAAATACTAGCTAATACAGTTATGTTGTCAAATAAAACAACCAGTGAGAAACACATCGTCTAGGCATTCTCGTATACTTTCACAATTTGGTATTCCAACAATGTATTTTACTTCGCAATATAATAAAGAAAATCGAGTTACCATTCCGGAAACTTTTTACCGTTCTTCAATCTCATCCACAACTTGATGCATATCTAAAATTTTGGTTAAAGACGACATTCTTAACTGCATTGATTGCCATCACACCGACAAACAATGAACTCTCTAGGCAAATGTAGTCTAAAATTTAAAACAAATCTACTGTTCTGGCGATAAATTCATTCTCTATTGAACTCACAAGGTTTTTGAATCATGATGTTTTTTTCAAAGGGTGGATAGAGAAATAGACTCCTTAAAAGGAAAATTCACAATTATAGTAAAAAGACTGCATATCTAATTCCATTTGTCTAACCCATTCCATTTATTTATATTTATCGTGTTTGTTGGCAGGCAACTAAACGCTTCTTTTATAAGCTTAAGGAAGTATAAAATATGCAGACTCATAAAAATATATCGATCGAATCTTTTTGAAATTATTACATTTTCTCTTTGGTTGCTTCATAAATCGGAAAAATAATAATATTTACCTAAAATAAAGAGTAATAATGTGCAAAAAACTGTTGAAAAGTTATTATATTCTTTTCAACTAGGATAGTCGTGATATAAAATTCATACATCTATTCCATTCTATAATGAGTTGGAAAAATAGTTACTATTTTTTACGGTTTATGATGCTGGAAGTCAATATTCCAAAATCGAAAATGGGTTTGACTTAGGTTAAAAAAGAAAACTTTCTTGCTTTATATTGTTAAGAAAAAGACGCTTTGAAAATTATTATTTAATGTCATAATGCTAATAATTCTTTTAGCTTATAATCCGGTAAAAAGGTTTACGTTGGGTAATAAAGAACATTACTTGGTAAAAAAAATCAATGGGACTCTGCATTCCTTAAAAAATGAGTTCAGATTTAATTTGAGAAAAAAATACAAGTACTGTGCTATTGTGAAGTAAGCAAATCATCATGTGCATTCAATCTAACATTGTTAATAAAGGCGATTATAGAGGTGACGGAGTCATGATTTTGGAGAAAAAAACTTTCCGAATAATCATGTTGGCCTCTATGTATTTCATAAAAGTACTCTCGTTGCTGTAATATATAGAGTCGAGATCGTTTCTAATAAAAACATATAATATTTTATGTGATAAATTTCCATTTATTTATATTTCCGCCATTTTTTGACAAATGAAACTTTTATTCATTTGTTCAGAATATTAGTTGTATGATGTAGAGTTTATAGCTAAAAATATCAAGTGTATTTTACAGTAGTGATATATTAAATCTGTTTACATCGATTTCTGTTAATTTTATATAAAAAAATTACAACTTTCAACAGAGCATTTTGATATTATAGATATAAAAAAGAATACAATATTTCTATTTGAAAAATATTAGATATTAGCAAAAACTTAATTTTTAGAGAGATTAATGATTGATAGTATTCTTTAAAAGTAAGAAGCAGCTTTTTCCTGTTCAATCTTATGACAAATTTTGATGTTTTGAATCATGATGCAATTGCAATTCTCAAAGGTATATTCTCGTTTCTGATCTTTGAAATTTAAGATACAGATTGTTTTAAAGTCAAATAATAAAATAATTACCATTGGAATAGAAATATGAAAATTGGGACCATTGCGCATTAAATATATATGGATTTATCATAAGTACGGAGTTGACATATAAATTTAATATAAATAGAATTTACAACTAAATTGCTACATATTTTTTACCTAATCACTGCTTGAAAAAATGATAAATGGAAGCTATTTATTAAAAATAAATAAATATGTTTTTTTTGTTTTGTTTATAAAGAATAGGCCCTTCCTTAAATGTAATGTATTGATCTGTTGTTTGAGTTCAGTTTTATGTAACAGAATTTAGGATGTTTTAAGTAAGAAATAATTCTGTTTTATATATCCTTAAAATTAAGTTGCTTTTATGTAGTAATGCTGTATGATGATAAACATTAACAAATAAAAAATATTTCATTTAGAATTAAAATCACAGAAAAACTGCTAACATACAGTTGGAAGGTTTTTTAATTAATTCTAAAAATAAACTACAAACAATGGAATACTACTGAATTGTGCAAACACTTTGTAAAACCTTATCAGAAGTATGTTATACTGAAAAGAATTTTCCGGGCAATGATAAAAAATAAATTTTTGCTAAAAATGTACTAATCCGCTACAAAAAAATATATATAATGATGGGAAAAAATGTCAAGGAAAATTTAATGTATTGTTAAAGCTGCAGATAACAAAAGTACTTTTTAAACAGCCTTAATTGCAAAATAGAGTTTCAGATTTTTTTAATGGAGTGTCATCTATTTTTAATACATATTTTTAAAATAAAACACTCTAAATGCATTTTTATTTCATCGAATACTACGTATAAGATGAAATAAAAATTAGTAGTGCCTATTCTTTTCTTAGTAGTAGCATTTTCTCTTTATATTACGCTGTATACGATAAAGTAAAATATGATAGAGAAAATATAGTAATTTTCAAAAAGTTCAAATTCTAGATTTTGACGAACTTCCACGTTTTAGGGCTCCATATATTCGAAAAACTCATGTTTGGGAAATGCTATGTTATCGTTTGAGACAAAGATAACTCCGAAACGCTTTCAGCTAGACGGGTTAAATTTAGTTTGCGGTCTATATACCGAATTTTTAAGTTCTGTCAAAATTTAAGCAAACTCCGTTAAGAGGAATTCTGTCTACCCGGTTCTTTGAATATAAGTTAACACGATAACTACAAAAACCAATAGATCTGGGTAGATAAAATTTGGTACGCATAATTAATATATATAGTCTAGATGCCTATCGAATTTTTAGCCAGATTCAACAAGCGAATGTTAATCTGTAGGTTTGCACTTTTAGAAGCATGTTGTTGCTACTTATGGCACTTGCCGTAGGACCAGCCCCGTTGATGAAAGCATCAGTAGATTTAAGCCAAATGAGCGTCTCTTATTTTCGAAGTAGTGCCAACTAGGGCCAAGAGTACAACTTAGCTACACACTCGTCACACTTTCGCTTGCACAACCTCTTTTTACAGGGGGGCACAGTCACAGATCTCACAGATCGCATACAGATAACAACCATGCCCGAACAAAGGACTTGAACTCGGGACTCCCAGAACACGAGGAAGACGCGCTACCTCTGGGTCAGAAAGCAGGCTTAAAAGCATGTAAACGTAATAACTCAAAATCAGGTCATAGGGTTTTGGACAACAAGTGTAATGTTTGGTCAATATTTTTGTTTCAATCGAATGGGGAAAACATATCTGAAAGATAAAATTGATTTCCGGATGTTATTAACCGTATGCAAGGGATTTATTGTCAAATATCTCATCAAGGCTGATATGATAGATTTAGTAAAAAGGCTATATTCATGCCAAAAATCATTGCACAAAATTAAAGTAAACAGTTTTACTGGATCTTAAAACAGTGGAAACCCAATACTAGGTTAGAATATTTACATGGTGACAAATTACAGCTAGAGTCTTTAAAAAGTTTGCGTAAATGAAGTTGATAGAAAAATGCAAACAAAAGAAACTTTCATAGTAAAATAAAATACATTTTCCCCCTGTTTTATTACTTACTTCTTCACATTTCTGATTTTTAATTAAGCTATTGTATATTTATAGGAGTGTCGCTACATTTCCTTTTCAAATAATGATAATATTTTAGAAAATGTATTAAAGACAAATATTTTTTTTTCTAAAATTTAGCATCCTTATCATACGTCCAGCCATTTGGGTCGTTTCATGAAAATCTGACAGGAGGTAATATAAGTGGGGAATAAAAGTGGAAAATTTAATATAGGATTAAAGTAAAATAGCGAATCAATGCCAGAATATATAGTGCATTAATCTAACTGTAAATTATTGTTAGTAACGGCAAAAAGATTGAACAAGCAAAACGCACCCAAACGCCCCCCCCCCCCTGTATGTCAAAAAGAATAAAAGAAGTTTTCAGTTTGGAAAAAAAATACATATTCTTTCGTTTTTAGTTGATTTTTCTCATTTCTAATTTTTATTTCAATTACTTATATTTACAGAAAAAGTTGGTATATTTCTTTTCAGTTATTTAAATTGAGCAACTGCTGTTTACAAAAAGTAACGAGTAAAAATTATCTATATCGATAAAAATCATAAAAAATGGCATACATATTCCAAGAGATAAATTTTAACCACCGAGAAATTTCTATAATTAATCTTTTGAATTATTTGTTAAACTTTGATTTAATGAAAAATTTATCGGTTAAGAGTTCTAATACAACTTTTAAAATTTCATTTCAAATTTATTTCTGGTTAATCCTTTAAATTAGGAACTATTTTCCAACTTTATTTAAATCAAACTGTGCACATTTCAAAAAATCTTTAATTAGACGATGGAAATGAATTCATATAATTATACAAAATATTTAAGAAATGAATAAAAATTTTGTCTTTTTAGAAAATTTTTACAAAAATACGACATCATTGGTTTCAATTTATGCATGCAAGATAAAACACAAGCAATATCTGTTTGTAATTTTAAGGACAATTTAAAATTATTGCACATTTTCTGCTATTATTTTTTAAGTTTGCTTGATAGTGTTATTTATAAGTTTGCGTTTTGGGGGGAAGTTATAATTTATAATAAGATTTCACTTAAATGTATTAGATTTCTTATATATTTAAAAGTTATCTAACAGATAAATATGAATTGATGTCTTGTAAAACTTTTAGAATAATACAATTCATGTTATGATCTTGGATCATAAACAAATATTAGGATTTTTACATTTTAAGATTTTAACAACTAATAGGCTTTAAAGTTCAATATATTTTCAAATGAAATCTTTTTTTATCCATAAAATACAGTTTATTTTTCATCACAAGAAAAATTTCAAAATTAAGCAATATAAATGCAGTATCACAATGCAAAATATGAAAAATTAGAAAAAAGGTACATGCATTTTTTATTATATATTGCCCTATTTTTTCAGTTGCCCTATTTTTTTGACTGAGGCAGTATATCAAGTAATTGCAATGTCACAAGAATTCATAGCTTTTTTTTATATTATTTATTATATTTTAATCTTTCAATCTAGAAAGTATTTAAGTTGCTTGAAACTGTTGAATTAAATTAATATCCTGATTAAAATAATTTAATTTAAATTGGCATCCTGTTCATAAAATGATATTAAAAATGGAAATAATATTTAAATTAATATTAAAATTATATCCTTGTTATATTAATTTAGAAGGATATAATACAGATTTTTTATTTTGCTTTGGATTATTATTTAGTTTGATTTTTACCTTAAAATACAAGATAAAAAAAGATAAAAACTTTTTGATGCTACTAATAGCAAAGTCAAAATCAAGCACAGATCATTTTCACAAAAGTTGATGATAATTTAAAAGGAAAATATGAATCCAGTGAAGAATCATTTAAAAAAATACAAACGAATGGCGAAAATATATATATATATATAAACGTCTATTGAATACAACTGTCTTCCCGTTTTATTATAAAGAAAGAAACATTAGAAATGAGATCTGTCTTTGCTTTCTTTTTAATTCATTTAATTCTGAGAATTCATCAGCTAAAAAAAATCCGCAGTCTTTTAATACACATTATTTGATACAGAGAAGGTAAAGCGAAAATATGTTAAAGTACTTTCATTTTTTTATATTTTGAAAACATTTAATCAATTTATTGTAATGAAGAATATTTGGCAGTTTTTAATCATCCATTTTATCTCAAAATTTCAAAATGCCAAATATTTCGATAAATAAAATTGTTATGCATTATTGTGAAGAATACATATTCCTACTTACAAGTAGCAATTAATTCGATAACATAAAACAATTAAATTTTTATTTTTTTATGTTATGTTAATATTAATTTGAATTATCTCAAACATTTTATCAAAAAATAATCATTAAATGAACAGCAAATGACAAATGAAATAAATATCGTTGAATTAAACTTTCTTGAACTTGAAAAAACGTTGTTTTTATTATTGTTATTTTTGAACTCCATGGCCTGACTTAGTCAAACCAAATCCAAAAATCTGTTGACAAAAAGAAAGTGAATGAAGAGGAAGGGAGAAGAATAAATGTCTCCCCTAAGAAGTCTTCAGCAGTCTAGAATATGCTCAGCAGAGGCCTGATGTTGGCGGCATTTTTGGCAAAGAGGATATGATTTTTCACCCAAAGAAAAGAAAAGACATTTAAAATGGCCACTGGCAGGGTGCGACATAATCGGTAGAACTTTCACTACACTAGAAGTTAATATAAACGATTAACATTTTGTAAATGATTATAATATCTAAATTATTTAACGGGGTTTTAATTAATTATTACTTGATGTACATATATTTGAAGTGTGGGATTTGCTTAGGGTTTTACTAGATCAATATTTTTAAAACTTCGATGAGAGATGACTGTTTTATTTAAAAAAAGATACCTACATTTATAAAGTCTGTTTTGTCTAAAGTATAAAAAGTACTAATTTAAATTGTAAAAGATATTAAAAAAGTATTTGAAATTGATTGCGGAAGAAATTTTACTGACTTTATCTGCCTTGCAGTATAGAGGATGTAAATATTTACTGAAAAATAAAGAATTATAGATCAAACTAGAAGTTATTCAAGGAATGCCAATAAGTATTTTTATCGAAAAAACTTTACAAGAGCAAAGAGAAACAAATAAAAAAAATTAGAAATGTTTTAGAAGAAACGCTTACTTATTTATTTAGAAGTTGAAATATAAAGAATATTTTACAGAATACGAATTTATAAGGCTAAAGGACTGTCTAAAATTTAAACTTCATAATTTTTTAAAGTATATATATAAACCAAAAAAAATAAAATATCGTTGAGAATATTTATATATATTTAAAAACTGAATTTTTCATTGAATCCGTGAAATGTTTGTTGAATAATTCTTTGAGATATTAAAAAATATGAAAATGTATAATATTTCAATTTCTGTAGTGAACATAAAACTTCAATTTCGGATTACTCTGCTTTCAGTTCCCAATTTTATTTAAAGACATGCTTGGATCGAGTAAAGAGGTCTTTATATTAATTGCAGTTTCATCATTTTCACTTTAATTTAAAACTGAATTTTACGGACGCTGTTAAAAAATTAGAGAGAGATGCGGAGTTCAAAAACTAGGCCTACATAATATGTAAGTGAATTATATGACTATCGCTATAAGAAGCCGAAAAATCTATTATGAGATCAAAAAATTAATTGCATTTTTTAGCGAGCATTAATACTGGTGAACTATCTGGTCGCCAAAGGTGGCTAGTATTTTTATAAAGTGACACATAAAATTTCTGTAGTGACACATAAAACTTCAATGTTGGGCTATTCTGCTTTCAGTTCTCAATTTTATTTAAAGGGATGCATGGATTGAGAAAAATGTTTTTATATTAAGGTCTTATTATTTTTCATTATTTCTGCTTCAATTTAAAACTGAATTTTACGGGTGATGATAGAATATCAGAGAGGGATGCGGAATTCAAAGATCAGGACTGCTTAAGGCCTACATAATAGTATAAATGAATGATATGACTATCAAAATTTGAACCTTAAAATATTTTTCTGAAAAACCTATTATAAGACGAAGTTATATAAAAAAATTAATTGGACCTTTTAGTCGGCATTAATACTGACAAACCGGCTGGTCGTCAAAGGCGGCTAGTATGTAATAAATGCGAGGATATTACAATAAATTTTTGAAAATAAGATAATGAAACCCATTTCTTCATATATGATTCTTAAAGAGACTACAGGATACATTAGATTGACAGATTAGAATGAAGGAATCGTACATAAGAACTATGACGCTGCAGGTGGATAGCCGAAACTAATTTATACAATGAAAAAGATTACAGTCTTTTTCGGTATATAAATTTAATCATTTACCTATGTAGTTTCACCTAAAAGTCTTGAAACTCTCAAAAATCTAATGAAGTTTTCAAAATAAAAGTAGAAAATTGTTTTGGTTAATAATATTTTTTAACAGGAGTATTTCTTTGACCATACCCCTTCTCTGTGGGATTCTAAATACTATGTTTTCCATTTGTTTAAAATTTCATCTATTAAGTATTTTCAACATTTTCTTTATTCTTAATTAGTCTTTTAAATAAGAAGAGACGGTACTATCGGAAATGCAGCTTCCAACGATATTACCAAAAGAAAAACATTTAAATGATGCAGACATAATGACTTTTTTTGCAGATAATAATTGTGTAACAAATGCAAGATTGCTAACATACAACTGTGAAAATAACTGTGTTTTAATTTATTGTTTACCGCTGATTAAAAAAACTGACACCGAGACAAAATTAAAAAATATCAAAAGAAATTGCAGTAGTAGTACATTATAAATAAAACAGTTATTGTAGATAAGTTGAATGATTTTATTTCTTTTCTGCATTTTAAAGTGGATTTTTTAAATATCTTGACAAAAAATCACTCATAAATGTTGACAAACATCTTAATACGAGTATATATCCTAAATCTAAATAATAACATAAAAAGAAAGCTTCAAAATTTAGCGAATATCAATACCATTCTATAAGATTTAATTTAAAATCATAGGGAACCTTTGACTTAAAAAAAACAAGAATAGCTTCAAGGAATAAAACTTCTCATAGAATACCAGCAATAGCAATGCTGATGTTACATGATATCTCAGAAAAAGAAAGTTGAATGAATACGATATTTTACCGACTATCTGTAAATCCATTCACATTACAAAAAACAGAAAATTTTCTGATATATCTATATAAATGCATCCATATAAAAAATAATTCGTATTTTCTCTTCAAAAACACTAAGTATAATAAGGAATTAAAAAAATTTAAATCTATTCCCATTTAGGTAAATTAAAAATTTCTTTATTTTTGTTACTTTTTATTAAACAATTACAATTGCTGTTATTCTCGTGTTCTGCAGGGGAACAGTAGCTTCTGAGGGTACGGATCCCTGAGCACCCGAGGGTAGAAGCCTGACTTCTAGCATCATATACGTCACAAAACCCTTTATACGGGGTGGACTTCATTCATACATATCATTCATTCATCCACAGATTGTAATTTAAATCTGAAATAGAGAACAAGCGCCTCTGTCTCAGTGGGATTAGCTAGTGATGATAATATTCAATATTTCCATTTATTAGTTGTTATCAAATAATTCTCATTTCATAACAAGTTGCTGAAATCGAATGCATTTACATTACATGTTTCCACGATAATACAGAATGATATTACTAATTCATTGTATATTTCCAAATGCCCTATCAGTAAGATTTTGATAACATTATTTAATGAATAGCTATTGTTTCTTGAACAAATACAAAACCTTCATACCCACTTCTTAAAGGATTCTACACCTCATTTTAAATTTACAATTACTTACTTAATAATCTATCTTCCTGAACCTTCTTCAAAATATCTGAATCTTTAATTAAAATATATAAAAAAGATATATGCATGCTAAATAATGCAATTACGTAATGGTAACCTATTAAAAGAACCAATACTTTTCAAAAGCAGTTAATTTTCAAAAAAAAGTTAAAAAGAAAAAAGAAGATATAAAAAAAATTTTTAGAATTTATGAAAGGATTAAATCAGAAATACCACATTTAAATAGGAGAAAATGCAAATTTAGAAACAAAAATGGTTATTGATATTGAAAATATGATTGAGATTAACTTTCTGTTGTAATGATCAGAAAATAAGATGCGTAATGAACACGAAAAATATAATCAAAGAATGGCATAAAAGTATCTATAATTTAATTACAGAATATTTCTTTACAAATAAAACTATAAAATTGATTTCACTAGAAGGCAATCACTTATTAACCTATAAGATTATTAAACTATTAAATTGTTTAATTGACGTAACTTAGCCAAATTGTTTTTTCACCAATTATTCTTGGTTATATAAAAGAATTAAAAGGTTATTGTGTTAATTCGTTTTTTGTTAAATTTAATTTTACTTAAAATAAGGAATCATGTGTATTTTTATTGATTCATTATAAATTTGGAATTTAACTGACAAATATTATCAGCTGATATTTAAAAGAAACATTAACTCTTAATACAATTTAAAATTTAACATCGAATCAGCAATTTATTTGATTATTTATTTTGTTCATAAGGAGTTTTTGATCAGCTTTTTTTTCACAGAATAATTGATGATCTTAATATGATAAGTTGGGTTTTTCTCAATACTTATTAATAACAAAAATATTAGAACCATTCCGTAAGAAGGTAAGTGGGAGAACCGGGCTCAACCCTATCACAAACCATCTGGACAGTTTTCGTTCGTTGGTTAGATAGAATCAAAACGTCAGCAGGAATCATGCCCACGGGCACACATCCTCATTCACACACAGCCGCGTTCCCGACATCACGCATATTATAGGCACTACCCTTTGTCGCAACCTAACCGTTATGTTCAAAAAGCCTATCCTAGTTATATTGGTGGAATATTTATTCCCTTGGTCCCTTTTGTCCGCGGCAGTTTGTTTCCAAGGTTACCCCTTCCCCGTAAAGAGAAAAGAAACCACGCAAGCGGATGGGGGGAGGTGGATTTTTTTAAAGTAGAACTTGGGCTGAAAGGGTTAAGTGAAGGAAGGGTTCAATAGGAGCTAGATCGTTCAGGAAGCAAAGAATAAAAAAATAAATAAATAATCGTGCACAATGAAGGGATGGGGGATCACATATACATTTATGACCTTGAGGTGGTCCCCTACCAAAAGATAGAGGTGCACAGCATTTGTCTTACAAGTTCTATTTGTCACGCTTTAACGGATTTTCAATTGATATGCAAATCAGTGGAAACTACATTGGGACAAGTGCTAATTGCTCTCATTTATGAACACCTTCATTAATGTTTCTGCAATTTTAAATTTTAATGTCTCTGAAATTTGAATTGTTAACTAAAAGTTTCGTCATTTTATCTTAGTGTTGCACGATCAAACATAAAAAGAAAAATTATGCTCACAACTATTAAAATTATCTTAAAAAGATTTTTAAAAAATCCCCATTAAGATAAAAATATTAATTTAATGTCAGGTGTTTTCAAATTCTAGTACTTTTTATAGTTAGACATCAAGAAGGAGTTTTTTTTAATCTAAAAAAGATTATCTTATTCAATTCAAATAAAACACACATACACATAAAAAAAAGAAAATTTCTAGTATGCACTGAATAAATATATATAATTATCAGATGCGTTATTATTATCATCATAGAATAAAAAAAAATTTGGCATCACTCATGAAATATATATATTTAAAAATAAAAACTTTTAAAAATAATGAAATTTTTTATGAGTACTGAGTTACTTGATAAAATATGATCTATGTTCTTCTTTACAATGCACAATGGAACGAAAAAGAGATAACTTTAAAAAACAATTGCATTTAAACTGTGACTTAAGAACAAAGATACTATTTTCATCACTATTCGAAGTTAATGATTCTCCATTCAAAAAAGAATTGCCAAAAACATGTTGAAAGAAATCAACAAATTTCTCATCAGAAAGATTTTAATATCCACAATTCATTTAATTACTCATTGCGACGTATTTGTCAAATAGTATTAAAGTTTTCAAAACGCTTCTTCAAAAAATAAAAAATAAAACAATAAAAATAAGATATTGGTCAAATAATTATGTAAAATGAAAATTTTAGGTTCATTTTATTTGATGTTATAATCACAAGTTATTGTTTTCCTTACTATGTAAATTACTAACCGCCTTTGACGCACATCTTTTGATGATTGATGAAATTTTCAATCAAATAATTTGTGAGGATTGCTATCAATAACTTTTTCAGCAAAGTATCTTTTAGTTCAGATTTGATGAGCATATAATCGTATTATTTATAGAAGCCTCACGCTGTTTAACTCTTAGTGTTATACATTTCCCTACATTTCAATAATCGTATCTAAAATTTGAATTTTGATTTGAAATGAAAATTATTAAATTTCAACTAGTGAAAAATTACCTTGCTGGTACTATTCAAAAATTGATGCATCTTAGGTTTTTTATTATTTACTTTCCTGTGAAATTAAATAATTGTTAATATTACAAAATTTCAGAAAGCTTTATTGAAAACATTCTAAAACTTATTCATTATGAGAAAATAAGTCCTATCTTCGTAAGTTTATCATTTATCCGCAAATCCATTATGCACTAGCCAAGTTTCTTTATTTTGGATATCTTTATCATTAATAATGGAAGAAAAATCTAGGATGAATTTTTGTAACAGCAATAGGGACAATTTAAGTTTATTGTGATAAAGTAAATTTCAAAATACTTAAAAATTAATTAAAAATAGGGAAAAGACTATTGAGAAATTAAATTAATGTTAAAAAGATATTTTTTAGATTTCAAAATCTATACATAATTAGTTTTGTGCAACAATATATTGGAAAATTAACGCGAAAACGACAAAATGGTGTTTAATTTTTACTTCGAAACAAAAAAATTAAAAAAAAGGTCCTGACATGCATATTTTCACATTCCAAAATATTTCTACTTCTAACTAGAAAGCTCAATATCAAGTGGTATATTCTATAGAGTGCCAAAACACATATTGGCGGCGCACATTCTCTTTTGTAATTGGTTAAGATTATGTATTCTTAAATTATCAATTTTATTTTAATATTTTTCCATTTTCTTATTTCCATTATGCAGTGAAAGACGAGGATTTTTTAACAAGCAATTGGATATTATTTATGAGAATTTAAATTGTTTCTCAATTGAATTCTCCATAATATCGTTAGAGACCTAGAACAGAGTGTTACTAAAATTAAAAAAATTACACCCAACTAGAAATGCATTAATATTTTAATAAGAAACAATAAATCATGAAAAGATTTGTGTAGTGTAGTTTGAAAAGATTTGTGTAGTGTAAAAATCTTCGTATAAAAATATTCTGATTTAATTTATTTTATATATAACTTTTTTGCTCTCATAATTTAAAGTTAAACGCTTATTTTACTTTTAATTTCTTTATTTTAACTTAGATTTTACTCAATTCAAAAGTTTTTTAATGAAAATTTGAAAGTATTTCCATTTATTTTTACGGCAAGTAAAACTTTGTGATCAATTCTTTTAACTGGTATTTGTTTAAGTAATTTAAAATACTAATTTTGTATGGGACTGAATTAATTTTAATTTTTAAAACATATTTTATTGCATTTTTAAGGTATTATAGAAAATATTCATATGCTGAAATTGCTTTTTATTTATGATTTCAAATATTGTATATTCTTACAATTAACTTTCTAAGAAAACATATTATTTTTTAAAAAAATAAAATATTTTCTTTGTAAACAAATTTGAGAAAAATTCACGTTGCTTTAACAAGGAAATGAATAGCCTAATCTTTCTATTTGAAGCTACTTACTTATTTGCTCGAATTTTCACAATGCTTTAAAATATTACTTCTTTTTTGCATGAAATTTTTTCCAGAAATTTGCACGATTTAAGAAACATTACTTACTGTCAAATTTTTTTGATATTTTTTTCTGGTTTTAAAAGCGCATAAAGACCAAACATTGGCTATATTATAGAATAATATACATATATGATATGTTATTCAAGGAGAAAAGTGAAAACGTAATGAGAATAAAATTTTTTAGCTATGTCTGTAACTGTCTGTTTTAGGAATCATGTTATTAAATTTAATACACTCTACAAACTAAAGTACTTTCGATATTTAAGCAAAAAATATAAAATACCAACTCCAGAGTTCCTTTTAATTATAAATATAATCATTGTATTTTCTTTGTTTTGTTTGGCTTTTTAATTACAGATGATTACTGAGCATTGTTCACAACATCATTAAGGCTATAATTTTAGTTATTGCAGCCTTTACCAGTTTAAAACTTTGAAAAGTCCAATGTCCAATTTAGCAAATTCCATAAGTAACAACAACATTTATGTGAGCAATGCTCAATTAGAAAAGAAAACAATAAGTCTTAGACAGCATAAATGGCTATTTGAAAAGTGACACATATACAATAGTGAAAAAAATATCTCCTGTTGTCAAAATGATAAGTGATAAGCATTATATATAAAACTATTTCAATTTAACAGCCAAATTTCCTAAAATTTTTCTGCGTATAAAACCAGAATTTTTGGTTTAATAAGATCTCGAAATTTAATCTTTCATGAACTACTTTGAGATCCAAAAAGAAATTTTTACGTCGCTAAATCTTCCATTTACCTCAACATTTCAGCATAAAATTAATTATCGATTAAACTCCACGTCAAAAAAATGAAAAAGTAACTATCAAAATTTATGAAACAGAAAATAACCTAAAGCATATAAGAACTACCGTATGAGAGAAATTATCTTGTTTTCATTGAAGAGTGTTTTGACGCGTCACTTGAAATGATGACAACATGATTAACTGCCATATGTTTTAACATCTGTCCCTCAGTAATAATATAAAAGAAGCTGTTTTTTTAAAGTGTCATTTTTTATTAGACAAAATAATTCTTGCATTGAAAACTATTTTTGTTTTTCAAATTAAATTTGAAGTGTATATATTTAAATGATATATTCTATGCTTATCTTTATTTTTAAAAATAATGGAACTAATACATTATTTTTAAAAATTCTATAGCAAATAATTTATGATATTTCTGAATTTCAAGAAAGCATTTTTTTTTTTAACCCGGAGGAATATATTATAATTCTAAAGAGTTTTCAATTTAGAAGAATACAAAACATTCTATATAAAATAATCTAATACTAATAAAATATTTCAAAGAATTAAATACATATTAAGATGTAATAAATTTCACCTTTTGAATCAAAAACTGAATTAAGAATATAAAAAATATATAAAAATTAAAACTTTCTGAAATATAAAAATAAATTATCTTCATACAACAAAAAAACCATGAAATGTTAAAATTTAAGAAATAACCGGTTTTAGCAAATAGATTGACATTGAGGCAATCATTATAAATTCCCAAATAATAATACTCAGAATTCGAAATTGACGAAAAATCCCTGCTAACGCAGAATCCCTTAGTTTAATTTAGCTTAATTTAATTAGTTGCTTTAAAATTTTGCTTTAATGCAAAGCAAGGAACATTTAGGAGCAATGCCGAAATTTTGAATCCTGTTCAGATTCTGTAGAAACAAGAAAATTTAACTCTTTCACTAATTTAAATTTTTATGGTTCAAAAATATTAGTCATAATTCATTTACGAATAAAAAATATTAAAGAAATCACAAATTCATCCTATATACAATTTTTTTAAAAAAATTTAATGCTTCTGATTGGTTTTTATAGAGAGTTTATCTTGTTTAAGGATACAAGTCTTGTTAAGATGTAAAGTCATTGTTTTGTTGTTCAATCAAAATTTTTATTTCGTTAAATTAGATGTAATCACTTTTCCTTAGATTTTTAATAAACTCAAATAGCTATCATATTTTTAATGGAATATTTATTTTTATAAGGGAAAAAGTATACCGCAATTGCAACTTTAAATTGTGAATCCTGATAACTGCTTTCCTTCTTAATTAATTAAAGTCAGTCAGAACTGTCATTTCTTACAAATGTTTTTTAAAAATATTCTGTTATTTTTATTTGTAAGTACAATATTCTTGCTGACAAAAGCATATTTTATCTACTTTATTTAATTTAAATTGCATGGATTTGAATTCCTATAAATATTCCAGTCAAATGTAGAGTAATCAGGAGCAAGTCGTAACTGGAAAAATTTACATGTTATTCAGTGGTTTTTAAAAAATTTTAAATTCAGCATTTTTAATAAATATTATTCTTATGATGGGGTCTTTGCGACGGCAGAGTCAATGTCTAGTTGTTCTAGAATACGTACTATGTGTAAACAAGTAAATGGGAAAAAAATATTTTGGAAATTTTTAGTTAAGATAAATTAGTTGATCCTATTAAAAATATTTTTACTTATTTACTATTTAAATGTATTAAATTCTAAAAATCAGCTTTAATTTTTTTTTAACTTGTCACAATGCTTTCTTTTATGAATCATCAAAAATATCCGAAACTACGCTATGTGACAAGGTGTTACGACTTACAACTCGTGACAGTTATCTTGAGTCGTGTTTTACTCTAGTTATATTTTCTGTTTAAGTAGTAACATGTCTTCCCAAAGATTAGATCTCTCTATAAAGATTCACCATCAAAAAAGTCTAATAGAGGCTTTTTAATAAATAAATAACAAAAAAGTGTTAACTCATGATGAAGAAGCAATGGGAAAAAATAATATGACGACATAATTGATAAGAAATAAAAACAAAGTAAAAGATAAAAAAAAAGAGAAAGGTTTAAGAAGAAAAAGTTCCAGCGGAAACTAAATAAAACCAACGAGTGATCTCCCCGAAACTTTCTTACATGCTCTCCAGTTAAGATATTCTCCCTCTCTCCCTGTATAAAATTATGGACCTTGGGAAACCGCAAATTTCTTGTGTAGTTGTGGCAAAAGAAAGCAACTAAATATAGATATTTAACATGAATTTAGAATTTTAGCTGAGTCAATCATACGAATATGCATTTTGAATCCTTTCTTTTGCAGACCGAATTATATCAAAATTTGGTACGTAGCTATGGTAATGGTCCCAAGATAACAGAGAATTTCATTTATTTAAGCCATTACGTCTACGTTACAAGTTTTTTTTTCAAAATTAGATAATAATTCATATTTTGGGTGCTAAACCTGTATACTAATTTTTTTCTGCCTAGTTATTTACAATTTGTAATTATCGAATTAACTTGTACACGAGGAATCAGATAGATAGGATTCCTCAGAATATATACCATTAAAACTTTTGCAATATTAGCAAATATGATCTTAAATCCATCTAGCTCAAATCTTTTTTACTTACCGTGTTTATAAACAGACAGTCATAATATCAAAAATTTAATTTTCAAACTTGGAATTCTGAAACAATCAAACAAAAATCGAGTTCAATTTTTTTGACTTTTACAATATTTTCTTTATATTTTCATACAAGATGATGTACAAAGAATACAAAAAATAATTTTTAAAAAAACAGACTGGTATTGCTTGTGCTGATATACACAGCGATTCTCGCAATATATTATATCATAGGATAGCATTCCGCTGTGAAGCAACTTCTGCTTTACTGAGTAACATCTCATTATGACACAACGTTAGTTATTTCCGAACACACCACGCAATTATAAACAGCGGTAAAATATGATAAGAGAGCCTTGGATGACACTCCCTCTCCTCCTTATTATCCCACAAAAGACAGTTGATGTTGGGCCTTGAACGATTTAGAGTATGCCAAGTCCACTTAAACGGCGGTTCTTCAAGAAAATCGGATTTTGAACAAAGAACGACCCGTACTTAACATTAAACATTTGTTTCCGTGGCTGGCAATTATAAAAAACATTCAAGCTGAATTTACAAAATATAAGCACAAAATGTTGGAAATAGGAAACAGGCTGTCATTTGTTTCCTTTTTCTGTAATTCAGAAACAGGCTATCTTTTATTTCATTACATAAAGAATATTATCCTTATTTTATAGCAACCATTCGATATAATTCATTATCACAATACAAAGCAATAAAGGAATGGTAAAAAGAAAATAGTTTTAAATATTTGAAGCTTATATTGTTACATCTCGTTTCGGATAGAGGCGAGTTGTAACAGCTGATAAGTTTTAAAGAATATTGTGGTTGGTAACGTAAAACAATGTAAATGCTTTTTGAAGCATACGTAGAATGAACAGCTAAATTAGAGAAAAGTAATCATAAGTACGTATAAAAATATTTTTAAAAAATTTCTAAATATGTTACAACTGGATTTCCCTTTCTCTAAACTTTTAAACTCTAAATGGTTAAAATTTCATAAAAATAATATTTAATAAACTGTCTTCTATATGATCTGAAGTCCTCTGTTTTGAATGTCTATTCAATACAAATCTCAAACATGATCTCAGTATCCCAAACACGAAGTTTCTCCTGTAGTAACTCAGCCCATTACAGGTCCACTGAAAACAACAATCAATCATAGCACAGTCCAAATTTCACCAAAAGTTATACTCAGAGTTTTGTTAGTTATATGTTAGATCTTATCGTCTAAAAGATATACAGACCAAAATTTGCCATAATAGGTATTCTCATAATTTATAATCTCAAAAACAGAAAAATTAGATGAACAGCTAACACTGTTTTAATGAAAGAGCGCAAAATTCGAACTGTAGAAATTTTCTTAATAGATGTTCATTTTTATAATAATTGTGAATTCAATTAATGGAAACATTCAAGACTTCTTACCGTGATCACATCAAAAGATGTGAGCATTGAAGAATTTTCTTTCGCTTCGTAACGCTTGAAGCATGACGCAATGCCAGTATCAGATGTGATGGATGGTACTTGCGATTAATCTTTATGTTTCCCTGACTTAAAACCCACTGAACTTCCATTTGGGCAACTCATGAAAGAATAAATAAAAGGGATTTCTATAGATCATATCAATATGCATGTTGATGCAATCAAAATTATGCCTTAACTTTTAACATTTTCTGAAATCTTTGCAAAATTAGAAATAATTATTTTTACTTTGTCTTCAATTTAGCCATTTCTATATATCAATTTATTTCCTCGCTAAGAGTCAATATACATTTAAGAACCAATAGATCAAACAGGCTCTTCTGCTCGTTCAATAAATTGAAACATCACAGAATCTCTTCAAAGATATGACGTTTCTTTGCTGTGGATGGACTTCACAACGAACGTCACCAATTATTCAGTGTGTGCTGTTTAGGAGAATATATATGCATCAGCTTGGCATTGAAACCCACAGATATTACTTCTTCTCTATCACAAAGAAGATCAATGTAAACAAGTAATATGTGTTTCCTTTTCTATCATTAGGAATAAATTGCTACTGTATATTATTATCCTTCGCTCTTTTATTACTAGAATTCGAGGATACCTAAAATATATGTAATATATTCAGCTAAAAGTTTCCAACTTTTTGAATTCAATGAAAAAATTAATTAATTCAGTTGGTCATTAAAAACAGGGTAAACATAATAACAGTTCAAAAATATCACTTCCAAAAATATATGGATTTGAATAAACAAGGTGAAAAACTATCAGAAAAACAACATGGAAAAGTCGTTAAATTTCCTTATTATCTAACTATCCCATCTTTGAATTAAAGAAAAAATAAAGGTAAGCAGATTTTCAGTGGATGACCTTGGAGTTTTTAACATCTAATTAACGACCAGTTTTTAATTAATTATACAATCTAAAGCATATATATCATTAAAAATTTCATCTTTTTTGATAATAAAGAATGAATAGAGCATTCTATTGGTTACGTGATTACTACCAAGTAAAATCAATAATGGAATAACTGTAAATGAAATAGCTATGATCAGAAATGCTTGTTATATTTTACCATTGCGAGCGAAAACTGAAGTGATCTAGACAATTTTAAGTCTCATCATCTTTACTGAGTTTTAAAAATAGTTGTATAAAAAAATAATGAATTCATCGATTTCATTCATAATACAACATTCATCCAGTTCTCACTACTGATTTTTAAAATAAGTGTTGTAGTTTTTTCTTCCACCTATGTTTGTAATACGAATGTTAAATTAAATAGCTGGAAAAATAAAGCAAAAGGAAGATATCTACCAATTTGTGAATACATCAATTTGTAAAGTTAAGAAAAATCTTCTTTTATTAATGTTAAATATTAACATTACTTTGTAAAAGCTCTGATAAATTAATATATTTTCAGTTTACTCTTAAATATAAATTCAGAAATGACTACAACCTTTTGAAATTTATGGACTACTTAGTGTGTTCGGATACGAAAGTAGTTTTCCTCTTCTTTTTTTTCATGGCTTATAATGAAATACTAATAATAAATTCTACCCCCACTACATCTATAGCTTATCTTTTCTGGTGTCATGATGGATGATCTGAGGGAAAGACAACCGAGATAATTCGCGTTGGTGCTATATACGGATGATCATAACATCCCCGATTCTCCATCCCTTGCACCTGGAAAGAAACGAAAAGCAAAAACTGGAGGAAAAAAATCGAATGAAAAAAAAATTGCGTTTATGAAACCGGCTAGTTCTTGGCATGGTAGGCACGCGGGAATCCCAAATAATCCTTTGTGCACTTTTCCCCTAACGGGCGAGAGAGGTGTGTCGCTAGAAGAGTGAGAGGAGGCATGGCACAACAATTTTTTGGTACCTTTTTTTTTACGAGAGCCACCATCTGGTGGCACCAAAAAACCCGCACCGCTGATTAATAGAGCAGCAGAACACGTTGATAATCTTCCTAGGCGTAGTTTTCTGGTGTGGGAAATGCCATGTGAGCAAACAACCCTTTCGTTTGGCTTTGAAAGCTGGGCTCGGAAGAAATCTAGGCGTCACCAATCATCATCATCATTGGCAGCTGGACCCCCCCCCCCCTTACCAATATAAACCCTTTCGCGTTACTTCCGCGCGCAGAACCCTCATCAACTCTTCACGTCACAAATCACGTTCTTTACAGAGGGTACGAAAGGGTTAAAGGGTTGGGCTCTCTAAGATTTTTCCTCTTTCCCCATTTACGTACTTTCTCTTATAGAGAATTCCCCTTCCCTTTCGAACGGTATCATGGACGAAATAGAAAGTAGGCCTGCACATTTTTTAGCGATGCTTATTTATTTATTTATTTAAATTCTTAACTGCAGCTTGCATAAAAAAAGGCGGAAAACATTTTTTTAACGGCATCAATAAAGGCTGAATACATTTGGTAGGGATTAATAGTTATTTCCAATAAAATTACATTTAAAGTGATATATAACCAATCAAAACAAAAAAGTGTTATATAAAAGATAAATTTATTTATTCGATTAAAAATAATTTTAATGAAGATAACTGATTAGTTGAAATTTTAAAGTAGTGAATCCTTTTAATCGTGTTTAGAAATAACAGAACAACAAAATCTGAACTTGTGATAATCATTATTATAAATTTCTTTGAAAGGTAGGAATTATACTGAGATGAATTTTTGTTACAAAAAGAAATCTAGATCCAAACTTTCCAGGTGTTTAATTCAAGTGCCAGATTTAAAATTTTCTAAATCAAAAAATATATGATTTCTAATTCAACTCATATAATTTTAATTCTACCTTATAAAAAATATATTTATTCATATATTTTTTAAAAGCATTCCCGCTTTACAAAAAAAACTAGTAGACACTAGAATATGTACGTAAAAATATGTAGTCTATAATTAATTTCATGATATTCTAGTTTATATATACCACTTAATCATGCATGAAAATTTATTGAAATTATTTATTTTATACAAATTTCAAAAGAAACGGCTAAATTATTTAGTATTTTAATCATTGAAAAGAGTTAATATTACTCGTATTGAATGTGCTTTAATATTTTTCCTTATTCTATTCGGAAAATAGTTTTGAATTTCCCACTGAAGAGATGTTTATATGCGCCAACTCAAGTTTTATTTTTCATTAAATGTTGGATATTTAAAAATAAATCTCTTTCAAAACTTCTATTATCATAATATTATGTGATAATCCAAACTGATGACATTGATACTTTTATCTGCAGAAAATTTGATTTTAAACTTAGTTATTGAAACCCTGGTAAAAAAAATTACAAAAGTATTTTCAAATCTGTACTTATTTGTTTTTAAAGTTAAAAATTATAACTTCACTTGCCTCTAACAATGTTTTATAATAATAAAGAGCTATACATAAAATCATTTACTCAGTGATACTTTTTCAACCTAGAGACCATAAAAAATTTAACTTTTAAACCTTTTTGGTATGAACCTCTAAAAAAACCAATATTTTTATTCAGTTAAACTTTATTTTAAAAAAAATACTTTGCGATTGAAAGCATAAGTCTGATTATATATTTTAAACTATTAACACTTGTTTCAATTTATTGAAGCATCTATATAAACGCTATTAATTTAATCAAAGAATGATAAACAATAAAAATAAAAGTGATATTTGATTTTTCTATGATTTTATTTTTTTTACTCTAGTCAATATATTATCTGAGAAGGATAAATAAAATATATTTTTATTCATTGAATTTAATATTCTTACTTACTTAACGACTCATTCAAAGAATTCTATAAAGGCGGAGGAGAAAATAGAATTATATATATATAATATACAAAAAAGAATCCTTATTTAGTCTTGTATTTAATTATTTAGAAAGCCTGCAAGTGATTATTTTGAGTAGTTTCGGTCCTTTCTAAGAATATGTTGAAACAAAGTTCGAATTTACAAAACGAATATTCCACCTTTTTTAACGAATTCTAAAAATGAATGTAGAACAATTTTGTGAAAGGCAGCATTTGCAAGAGAGCACAAAAATTATTTTAACGTAAGTTAAGATCATTTTTATTTACTTTAAAATTTTCTTACTTACTTTGAAATAAATAATAGAGAAATATTATCTAAAAATATTCTAATTTAATTAAATTTTATAATTTTTTAAATTTTTTCAAAAAAAAATTAAAAACATTAGTGTTTGTTTCTTATTTAAAGAAATGATTCTGAGTTAATCTCCAACAAGAACTGTTTTCTCATTACTTTTAAAAATTCAGCTGGTCCTGAATTTTCAAATTTTTTATCATACTGGAAGAAAACATGTTTTCGCCATTTAGTTTACCCTGAATCATTTCGGTTTCGTTTTGCTCAAAGAAAGAGTTCGTAAATTATAGTAATTGCATTAGGAAGGTGAAAAAAGAATCCGATATTCATTTTTATGAATGATTTGAAATTGAAAATCTAAGAATCATCCAGAAATTAATATTTTCATAGTCTTCAAGAAGTTGTAGCCAATTATTAATGAATACTTAAGTACTATAAATAGTTATTTTGAATGAAAGAACTATAAATTTAGTTTTTGTTCGATTGTTTAAATTAATAAAAACTATTTTAGAGAAATTACAGAATGTCATGTTAATTTCTATAGAAAAATGCAGCAAACTAATTGAAAAAGTATTGCAAAATAAGGACTTTCTTCCTCTAGGAATGATCATTTAATAAATCGATGATGAAGTTTTACTAATTGATTATATTTTACTGAGATAACCCAGTATAAACGATTACAATCCAATGATTATTAAAAAGACTGTGCAAGGAAACGATATTATATTTAAAATAAAAATAAAAATTAATTGATGTTCGTTACACAGTTTGTATAGTTTTCAAGGAGGCTCTGTTTATATTCTGCTCAGTCGACTTTTTTTTTTTCATTCATTTTTTTCACCCCATTCCTATCTCTATTTTTTATGATCTGCCCTCCCCTCTGTTTTCAAGGCCATTTTTTTCCTTCTTTTTTTTTCCGATCCGATTTTTTCCCCTCTAGTCAGTAGGGTATCTTTTTATAAGTAAACGTGACTGGGCCAAGTTATTTTAGAAGGGAACTTTTTTTCATCTTTCTTTTTCTTTTTTGTATTTTGCAACATTGAAAAAAAAAAGAAGTTTTTTCTAGAGTGTTGTTTGTAGGGACAACTCCCTCCCCCTATACGCGCGAGCATGTTATTGACTCGTGTTCGAAAACAATCCGACACCTGCACAATTTTACAAAATGAAGTTGGTTTGTAACATTATAGACAAAAATAAATTATTTGATAAATAATTGCAAAAAGGGAAGCTAAGAAAGCTTACTAATATGACATAAATAAGTTAAACTAGTTTATTTTAATAGATTTTAAATTAGAAATAAATAGTGGGATAAAACTTACATAAACTTTTCTCAACTTATTCGTCTTATAACAAAAATATTTTGTTCTAAATTATTCATTATAAAAATTAATGAAAATAATTACAAAATACACGCACATTACCAATTAAAAAGTCGCAATTTTATTTTAACTTAAATTTTTCTTAATTATCATCAAATTAATAAAAGTTAGTGGGTCTATTATGTGGAATTTAAATTGCTTTGAGAAAAGTTTTTCCTATTAATCAAAAATAATTTATTTTTATCTTTAATTCCATGATAAACACATGTGAAAACAATATTGATAAACATATTCTCAAAGAAGCTGTCTTTATTTTGTCCAAAAGGAATGCTACAAATTTTTCTTCTTCACTAATTATATTTTAGCACAACCTAAGAAGATGTTAAATTTTCGGACTCCCACGATGAATAAATTTAGCTAGGAATTTATAGCAAAGTCAGAAAAGGGAATGTAATTTTTAAATAATTAGTATTATCTAATTTCAGGTTATCAAATACTGGTATAATTACACATAATTTTATTTCTTTTATTCTTTCTGAGCCCCATTAAATGTCACTTTAATATTTACCAGCAATTAAATGTCTATACATCAATTCAATCATATTTGAATTATCAGCATTATCTAGTAAACCTTTAATCTTTTAAAGTACTTTGCATTTAATTTGAATTATAAGACTGATTTGAATTGAATAGCGACATATTTTGTCAATATCTATGTAATAATAATCGACTAAAAATGTCGATAAGTTTTTGTTTATATATTTGATTATGTTAATGCTACATTCTTTTGTTGTTTTCAACCCATACTTTCTCATTTTTCATTAATTACGTATTTTTATATGCATTTGTATATTTTATTTACAGTTTGAATAACAAAGATGTGAAATAAATAAATTTATTTGGTATTCGGGTACGGATAAACGGTTAGGCGTACTTGGCACGTGTCAGGAGCCCTGAGCTAAAAATGGGTGCCGGACTAAAGTGTTTTTTTTTAAATTTGAGATAAATTTTCGTTGCTTTTTTTTTTGCTGTTCTTTATTCACACATTAGATTTTAACGATAAGCAAATCTCCTCTATAGCAGCAATGCTGATGATAATGAACAAGAAAATTCATGCTAAAAGCATCGGAAATTAGTCATTGATGTAAATGATTTTCCTCAAAATTTATTCCCTTCGATGACAATTTTATTTAATCTTTTGGTTTAAAAGTTTTTTTTACTACTTTGATCGTTTTTGCATTTAATAAACTTACTATTTTTGAAATGACGTCTATTTTGATGCTTTCTTTAAAACTTATTTCTTCCAAATTTCATTTAGTACCTTTCATTCATTCATTTCAAAAATTTTAAGGAAAATATGGAGGTGAGAAATCTTTTTCTGTGAACAAGGCTTCAATGTAGATATCTGCTGTCAGCATAACACTGTAACACACGTTGACCAGATTTTGAGATACCCTCAGCCTTATTCATTCCAGATCTGAATTAATAACTTTGGAGTATTTTATATAACTCTTTGAAAACAAATATTTCTTCCACTGGGGAATAGAAGCAATATGCTAAGTTTTATTTACTATATTGTTCTAGATTTAGAAAATATTTGACCGAAAATACTTCATAGAATTACTTTCTTTTTTTCCTATTTACACAATTCTCAATGAGCTCTAGAAAAGAAACAAAATTGAGCAAATTTCCTAAGCATTCCAAGTATATTCATATATACAAATTTATCTACATTTCAATATTTTATCAAATATATTGCTACATAATAATTTCGCTGTTTTCATTTAAATTCAAAACAATTTTATTGCTTAGGATAAAGAAAAAAATCTTTTAATCACAATGATTGTCATTTTTTTAATACAATGATTCTGCTTTCAGATAACAAAATCATTTCCACAGATTAATAAGGATAATTTCATAATTATGGATTCTAGAAGCTCAATGTCGGACGACAGGTTAAATAGCTCGGCTTTATTTCACGTGGAAGAAGAACTATTAAATAACATCGGCATATCTTAAATAATTAAATTATTTTTGACAGAACAATCCTAAATATATTATTTGAATGTAAATATATTTATCAGTATAATAAGAATGTGATATAAGAATAATTTATTTTGTTTTCTTGTCTAATTTGCAATTAGTTTATAAACACTTGTAACAGTTTTTCTTCCACGCATTGGTCATTAGTCTTGAATAATTTTAACAATATCTGGGATGGCCAGATTGATAGGTTGTTGGATTCGCATCCTTTGACTTGCGAGCTCGAACCCCACCAGCCGATAACTCTCCGTGCGTGTGGTGATTGGCTCACAGAACAATCTGTCGAGGTCACAAAGTCCTCTATATTAAGAATAATACGATTTGGTTTACTGGTTTAGAGGTGATCATTCTCTGATTCAGGTCTAAATTACGATATGTGGATAAATTAATAAAAAAAAAAATGCTTGAATGAAGCCTGCCTCCTAAAAAAGGTTTTGACTTGTGAGTATTCTTGGCCTTATTTGACACTACTGAACAAACAAGAGGCGCCCATTCGATTTAAATTACAGACAAATAGGTGTTAGGCTTACAAGCCTATTTCCTATTAGGCAGACAATAGGAAATAGGCTTGTAAAGTGCCATAAGTCACAATATTATTTACATTTCTTTGTCTTTTCTTGCTAGTTTTGAAAAAATTATCTAATATTTAACCAAATATTAATTTCTGAAATGTCAACAATTTTAAAGGTTACTTTAAACTTTTTTCCAACCTTTATACCTATCAACACTACTTCAATCTATTATCTAGATATGCTTCTATCTATTATTTAATATTCCATACCTAAATTCTTCATTCTCGTCTGCTGGGTAGTGCTTGAAATCTAGTATCAGGGGCTGAATTAAAAAAACCTGTTCATTTAAGCTAAACAAAAAATGTACAAGGCTTTGCACATTCACTCGATTCGATATTTTTTCTTATTATCCGTAATGGCAAAGAGAGAGAAATTAATAATTTTAAGAATGTAAAGGAACTAATATGAATCGATAAAAGGTTGCACAGTGCCTTCCTCAACTTTTGGTTTATAGACATTTTTAAATATTACTATTATCTTTCCTCCCATCCTTTTTATTAAGAAACTTCCCACACTAAAAGATTTAAGATTTTATAAGAAGAAATTAACTGTGAAATATTATCTTATAAAAACCTATTGTATGATGTGAATTATATAATCTTAAAGGAATTTAATCTACGATATGAATCCATAGAAATGAAAAGCATTTTATCAAAATATTTCATAACATATTCTAACCGTATAAAAAATGTAATCTTACGATTTTTAAAATTTTAGAAAAAAATTGATTTCAAAAAGATAATTAAAATTATATTTGTATGTCTGCCTCCGAATTCGTCCACAGGTGGGCTTTACACAAAAAATGTTGATTGATAACAATTTCGACTGAAATCTGCTGATTAAAATATTTCCTTTTCAAAATAACATTATCTTTACAATTGCATAGAATTTCAAATATATAAGCTATAATTATCGAGACTGTTTTAACTTGAAGTTGTGTGAAAATATTTAAATATTTTCATTTCCTTAATTAGTATTTATGATATTCTATATATCGCATTTATTTATCTATGCGTTGCCCTTTAGTCTAAATAATTTATACATATTTTTAGCTTTTAATTTTATTTAAAAGCTAATTATCTTTCTTACCGTTAAAAATATTAAATGCATTTATTTTTTACAAATTGCAATTAAAAATGAAAAAAACCAACAAAGAGAAAAATAACATTGCAAACCTTCTAGCAATATTAAGCAATATAGTATTCTCAGCTTTATGGATTATACACAACAAAATTGCTTTAGTGTTTATGCATCAATGTTGCAAAACCCAAAAAAAAAAAAAACAGTGACGAATAGTCAGTACAAAAGGAATTTTGTTTTCTTCTGAGAGGTTTTTGTGGGTATCATTCGAAGAATATTTGGTTTCATAATACAGAGATAAAATAATCTTTATATTTATCGGGCAGTAAATAAATAAATAAATAAACAAATCATTTACCTTTGTTTTTAAAAAAAAGTCTGAGAATTTATACACTTCTGACTCAATACTTAAGATAAACTAGAAAAAATAAACAAATTCCAGCAGACAAGGTCAATCGGTCAGTAAGGGAGAAATTTTGTCAGGCCGTTGGTTGATTTACATATAGGAAGTAAGAAGAGTGAGAGATAGATGCATGTTTACCTAGTACAATTAGGTAAACATGGTTATCACGCTAACTTTATTGTTATTATCATTGTTTACTTAATCTTCGAGTTTTGTTATCTTATTACTGAGAACTTTTTTCTAAAATTAATGTCTCGAATTAAACATATATTTGATTTTCACGATTAATGATAAAAAGTAATCAATTTTAAAATTACCAGAGTATTAGTTAATTTTTAACTAAATTCTTTAACTTTCAATTGCAACATATTAAGATATGTCATAAAGATAAGCTTAGCTGGTTTAAGAGATAGATTAAGGGAGAACATGAACGCCAAGTTCTTAATCTCCAAACATAGCAAATGATAAAGGTAATTAGCTATACGGCAACAAATAATTGTGCTTGAGTCAATTTTTATCTATTAATTGTGTCTAGTATTAAATTTAGTTTGAAATCTGGATGAGAAACTGGGTTAATGCTTACATAATTCACCTGTTTGCATTCGTTTCTAAAATAAGAATAAAATTCTTTCATTCCACGTCATGAAACGAATTAACAAAATATTAGTTTAAAGTTAAGAGAATACATAACTTGATTTACTAAAATGAAAATATCATTTGAAAATAGTTATAAAGAAACAATTGATTTTTGAAATTATTGCATAAATTATTACTATCTAAATAATGCAATTTTTGAAATTATTATTTACTTAACCATTTAAATGTTTTATTTTCTCTACTATCTAATAATATGACACCTATTTTAGGAAAATTTTCTTATTTTGTTTCAAATGGAAATCCATTGAATACATGACTTATATAGGTATACGAAGTAATTTTCATATAGAATTATAATTATTATGAAAGGTTTATTTTTAGCTTACAGCTATCAAAATTCAGTAAATCTATGCACGTACGGCATACGGGCAAAACGTTTAACCGGTTAATTTAAGCATTCTAACACTAAGAAAATTTTATACACGTTATTGGCTGTAGAAATTGAAAATATTGACATTTTTACAATACTACGAGAATTCAAATTAAATATTAATCTTATTGAACATAATTTCGACTGTAAAATATTTTGTGTATTTTTTTATTCATTTCAGAAATGAAAAATCTCACTTTTAATATATTGTGTATTTTTTAACTATCACTCTAAAAATCACTTCACTTTAAAAACTTTAAATGTTTTAAATCACTTTAAAAATATTTTGTGTATTTTTTATTCATTTCAAAAATGAAAAATCTCACTTTTATATCTATAGAATTTTACAGTTAACATAAAAGCAGAAGACTTGAAAGAATATCAAAGCTTAATATAAAACTGATAAAAGAAAGAGTAATTTAATTTTATATAAGTTTAATAAACCTTTTTTAGAAGGAAGATAAATAATATAAAAATTCTTTCATAATTTAGCTTAAAACACTGCCCAATTAAATAGAATTTGAAAATAATTCAACTCCACATTTTCCGAGAATAATAAATTACTGACCAGATATATAGGGAATGTTGAAGAATTTTTTTATATCTATCACTAAGGGAAACTGAGAGACTGTTTTCATTTAAAAATGAAGTGATATTGCAAATAATCTTCTAAAAAAATGTTGATTGATTGATTAATTCGGTATGATTAGGTACTATCTTCAAAATGACTTGACAGCTTTAGGGATAGAGTTTTGCAATTTTATAAGGATAACAACGGCTTCGACGTCACACCACTTTGTAATTACATAAGTACTTATGCTATATGACATATTTAACAACACACAGAACCAATTAATTAAGTATTTCTTCTATAAAAATCTCTCAAATGCAAGTTTTGTAACTCTCTCCATATTATAACATTAAGCCAGTGTGTGTAGTTTGTCAATAGTCATAGAAAATATGTTGTTGTTATTATTAGTAGCACTTGCCATAGACAAACTTCGCCGAGGCATCAGCGAGCTTTAAGCCGAAAGGAATGCCTCTTGATTTCAAGTAGCACTAATTAAGGCCAAGAATACGACCTAGCTATTCACTCATCACAGTCGCTTGCACATCCTCTTTTTAAAAGAGGGCACATTCACACACTTTACAGAAATTACAAAGAATAACAACCATTCTCGAACCCGGGACGCCCAGCTCTCGAAGAAGACGCGCTACCCCTATGCCAGAACTCCGCCATAGAAAATATACCTTATCGAAATAACTTCAGACATCAATAAGGTAAAAGAATAAAATATGTACAATGAGCCATAATAAAGAAAACTAAATACTGTAAATAGTAATTCAAATAAAAGCAAATTATATTAATATATGTAAATAAATTTAATACATATATTACTGGGAATAAATAAATTAAAAAACGATTAATATGTTATTTAAAAGGATGGATTGCATTAAGAAAATGCTATTCTCTAACATTCTTAAAAACTATGTCAAGGGAATTGCAAATTAATTAAAATTACAAATTTCACCATTTTTTGTTGCAAGCGAATAAGAAAGAGTGTCATTCAAAAAGTTGCTATCATATGTATTTACTCAAAAAATTATGAATATAATCCAAGTTATACAATACATAAAAAATACCAGATATTCAAAATATCAAATGCGTATAATTTCACTTCATGAATAATTAAAATTTACAAGGTAATCACAGGTTAAAATCACTTTAAATCAAAACTATGTAAGAAACAGCAATAACAAACAAATCTATTTAGAAATATTCTTAAAATTATAAATTAAAAATATAAAAAAGTCAACCTTTATTTCAGTAACATGATGACTGATAGCAACGAATTTTTAGTAAAATTATATTTGTAAAATAATCTTTAATTTCCTTTTTTATTCTTATTAAAAATTAATGTTTAAAAATGGTTTTTAATTTTGTACCATGATTATTTGTTTACAAACAAAAAAAATGTTTTTTACTTTTTATTTATTTAAATTACGAATTTAGAATTTCAAATTATAATATAGTAGAAGAAAAAGATATTGATATGGCTTACCTTTGCAACATCTCCTTTATAGGATGAATGGCCCCACAATTTAAGTTTCATTAATAAATTTAACGAGAATATTAAATTATTTTAAAAATTCTTTTTTAGAATTCTTTTTTTAATTCGTTGCCAAGTTAAAATTAATAGCTTCATAAATAACTGAAATACAGCCGAGTTTTCAAAATACTAAATGAAAAACTATTATCGTTTGGCATATTTTACCAACTCAGAATTTTTCTATGTCAGCTTTCATTGTATAAAAATATAATCTAATTAAAATAAATTCATGTTGCAAGTGTAAGAATTTTTTTATGTTTTTGATTGTTATTTTCTTTCCCTTTTTTTTTCTTTTTTTTCTGGAAATACTACAGGAAGATAAATAACATTTGCTTTTGTACCACACAAGGTTTAATTTTATTCTTTAAATATTTGTGGATTTTATTTAATAATTATGGCAACAAAAAGAAAATTCCAATGAAACTGAAATGTACTAAAACTGTTTCCTATTTTATATTCGAAAAACTACGTAATTTTAAGGTATAAATAATATAAACAGCATATATAATTCAAACATTTATTTAAAGCTCTGCATTTCTGAATTATGAAGCTCCATAAAATGAAAGGTAAGATTAATCTTTCAAAAATAACTAATTTTATATTTTATATTATATTTATAGATTTTATTTCATTTAAAAACGTATATAAAAATGGAATAAAGAATTTCTTTAATCAGAAATTTAAAAAAAATGTTATTTCTATAATGTCAATTATATTTCAAAACTATTTTACTTTTAAATTCAAGAATTTTTTCAAAATAATTTTTTATATACCAATGCTTTCTACAGTTGTAATAAAATTAAAATCAGTTTTATTTTTATATATTTTTTAAAGTTTTGTATTTACTAGTGATAAAGGTATGTGTTTGTGCATTTGAAATTTTTCATAAATAAACTTTGGAATTCGGAAATGTACACTCATCAATTATCAACCATATTTGTCAAATTTTAATTAAAAATTTAAGATAATTAAAAATCAAGTGGAATTGGGGTATTCTTCATGACTTCCGAAAACATTATTTCACAAAACTAAACTTTACTGCATTTTAAAACTTTAAAAAAATGATAAGAATTACGTTAAATAGCATTTATTCTCCTAAAACTTCACGGTTTTTAATAAGAATATTTTTTGAATTTTTTTAGTTGCATATTTCTTTGTTCCTCTGAATTCAGTCACTTTTCATTATTTCTAGAAATACATGATAATAGAAATTTCTTCATTGTTGGAAGCTGAGAAAAAAACATTCTTCTTATTACCTGTTGTTTATATATGGAATCAGAAGATAAAGTTTCAATAATATGACAGTCAACGTGCAATTAAAATTTGAACACCCGGTTAATTAAATTTTATGTTATTATAATGTTATTAGGTTTGCTTCCATAAGGAACAACTTTAATATCATTCACAGAAAAGGTTGAAAATTATAAAAAAGCAAGCCTTTAATGTCTATCATAATTGGACGTTAAAAATACTTGTTAAGAATAATCATAAACAATTGATATTTAATTATGAATTATACGATTTGAATACAATTAAGAATTATGAGACTTAATTGAAATGAAATACCAGCAATATTCCCAGTAAATCAGATGAAGATGATGAGCAAGTGAGAATAATTAAGAACTATTGAGATTTAATTGAAATGAAACTCGAACAAGATTCTTAATTTATCAGGTAAAGGTGAATAGCTTTATAAAAATATGCCGTTAGTCGTTTTGTAAAGAAGATACACCCAGTGGAAATATCAAATTGATAATATTTTTAAATTTGATTTTAATTTTGATATGAATGAGTTGTGCAGTTTTATGTTACTCTAAGCGCCTTTGGAGACCAGCCGGTTCGCCAATGTTAATACTGGCTAAAATGTCCAAATGGATATTTTATTTAACTTGGTCTCTTATTAGCTTTTTCTGCAAAATATTTTTAAGCTTCAAATTTTCATAGTTGTATAATTCGGTAGTTATGTTATGTAGGCCTTAAAAAGTTATGTTAATTGTACTGTCCATCTCCCTCTTTAATTTTCTGTCAACACCCATAAAATTTCAACTTTAAATAAGAGAAATGTTAAATTGCAATTAACATAAAACTATTTTTTACTGTAACCAACCATATCTTTTTTTAATACGAAAATTGAAAGCAAAGTCATTTGGGTTTGAAGTTTTATATTAACTGCAGAATAATGCTCATAATTTATATAATATCTTAAAGAATTATTCAACAAAAATTTCTTCGATTCATCGTAAAATTCAATTTTTAGTTTTACTTTAAAAATACTTAAATGTTGTAAATAAAATATTTTATTTTATTTCAATCAACAAATGTATTTGTGAAAAAATTATGAAGTTTAAATTTACACAGACCGTTTGTGCTGAGTAATCATATTCTACGTAATACTCTTGATACTTAAATAAATAAATAAACCTTTTTATCTTCTGCAATAAAATCTGACCCATTTATGAAGTTTCTACTTATCAATTTTGGAACAATCAACATTTTCATAATCATAGGTCAATCGCTGTTTAGAAATTTGGCAGAAGATTGCGTATCTTCTTTGAGACAGTCGCCAAAATGTTCTAACATCGCCAGTTTTTATAGAAGGATGATATTCAAATTTCATAAATAAGTCAGTTTTAGTGATTGATTTAGTTAATTGTTCAACAATTTCTATTTAAAATATTTTTGTCTCGAGAATTTTTTCGTTAGATATGACTCAAAAAGCAGAGGACTTATGTAAATTTTTAAAATTCGTAATTCATAGGATCATTTATTGACTCAAATTACATAATATATAATTACTTAGTTCCTTTTGATTATTTTATTAGCAGATGTATGGCCAAAATTAGCAAATGGGTGTTGGTTAGAGTGATTATTCTATATATATTAAAGTGTGTTTGCCTTACTTATAAATAAGTAAATAATAGTTTAATTGTATATTATAAATAATATAATTAATATGTTTTATTGAACTGAAATTATAGATATTATAAAAGATCATAGAAAACTTTTTATCCTTTTATTTTCTAGGAAATATTATATTTCATGTTTATTTCATTTCATACAGATACGTGCAGAATATTACACTTTCATATGTTTAATTTGCAATGATAGTTTTTTTTTAACTTCTGCTACTGTGATGGCAACACGTTGATAAAATCTAACTTTTTTCATTGCAAGCACGTGAAGATTAAATTTTATTTTTATTTTGTCCAAAATATATTGTTGAAAAATATGGTTAAAATATTTCTTTAAAAATTTGTTAAAAATTGAAACTTAATTTATAAGATAAAGTATTGAAATCATTAAACAGATAATTTTTTATCTTTAATTTGATGCGAAAATAATTTTGTTCTGCAATAATTTCGAAAGTTATTGCGGAAAACTCTAGAATTTCGCTTAATTTTTAATTAACTAAACTTTTTATTAACATTTTTGAAAAATCGCTCCTATGTACATATTTTTGACATCCGTGGTATACACGTGTTAAATGTGTTAGCTACGAACGATCTGGCCTATACGGCTTCAACATACACCTTACGCTGCATTATAAATATAGATGAATATGAAATTTGCCAATTTTTAGTAAATATTCACGCAAAAGCTACA
>JAOUZG010052315.1:6025892-6071572 GCA_026289955.1 Argiope argentata | reverse complement strand
CCAAAAAGTTTGAAATACGATTAAAGTAAAAGAACCACCTATATCAGTAATTATTTTCAAAGGGTTTCCAAATGTGATCTGTCTTAAAATTTATTTATCCAAAGCATCTTTAGTTGAAAGAGATTTAACGGGATAAAACTTAGAAAAATCATCAATAACAGTAAAAATATATTTATAACACTTTTTAGCGGATGGTTAGGGCCCCTTAGAATAGTGGTAGCCTTCGGAATAGGATGAAGCCGTTCTTCTTGTTTACTGCCATTTCTAGAGGAGAGTATACAAGGTATACAATTAGATATAATTTCTTTTTGGAACCTTTGTAAGGAAGGGAATATGAAAATCACGAAAAAATTCAGTTTTTTGAGCCGCAAAATAATATTGTGAGCGTACATTCTTGATTATTTCTGTCTGCATTTCTTTACGAAGTTCCTCACCTTTGTGAAATTTGTATAAAATGTCATTTTTTCAGAAAATGATTTTCAATTGGTTGGGTGTTCATCATATTTTTAATATGAGAAATAAATTGTTCTTTTTCTTTGGAAATTTGGATTTTTTGCGTGACATTATTTAGAGAGATCGCAAGGATAGGATAGCGACCAAGGGCATCCACATGTTTCCTCGCTTTACCTGGACTGTGGCAAACTTCATAGTTAAATTCTTTAGCAATAACGCCTATTGCGTAATTTTGGTAGGTAGATTTTTTTATTCATTTTTTTTTTGGAATGCGTCATAATCTGTTATTATTTTAAATTTTGTACCTAGCAAGTAGTTTCTAAATTTTTAAGTGCTTCAACAGTTTCAAGAACTTCTAGTAACTACTCAAAGCAACTCGTAACTACTGAATTTTTGTTGCTGAACGAAAGTTTTTCGACTGAAATAATGGATAAGGTGGAATTCTCCATCAGCAGATTTTTGGAAACGTACAGCAACAAAGCCTAGGAGACTTGCATCAATGTGAAGTTCTTCACACTAATGCAATATGAAACTGATGTTGAAAAGCATGTTGAAAACACTGCATATGTTGAAAAATATGAAGAATCGGATTTTGAGAAAATATGTTTTTCAGTTCATGAAAAGAAGCAATTTGTTTTGAGCCAGATTCAAATTCTACATTATCATGAAGAAGGTCATTTAGAGATCTAGCAATGAGAGTATAGTTAAGTATAAATTTCTTGAAGTAACTTGTTCAACCGAGAAAGCCTTTAGTTTGTTTAGGATTTTTAAGCTGTTGAAAGTTTTGAACTGCTTTTCTTTTAGAGGGTGAAGGTTTTACTATGCCATTTTCAACAACATACCCGAAGAATTCTATCTTTTTTTGAAGGAAGTTACATTTTTTAAAGTTGAATTCAAGATCATAGTTTGCAGCTGTTTAAACTATTTTTATTTTTTTAAACCTTCGTCTTCATCTTGGAATGAAATGAGATCATCCATATACACAATTATAGCATGTTTATGTATAAGCTCCCTAAAAATACTATTAACAAAATTTTGGAAAACACAAGTGTTGCTGGCTAATCCAAATGGCACTAGTAAAAATTCGCATTGACCTTCATGAGTCACAAAATATATATATTTGGTGCTGTTTGGATCAATGGGTATATGAAAGATTCCCTTTTTGAGGTAAAAATTTCGATACTTCAAGTTTATGAAAACTCCTTCAATCAGCAATAAGGAAAATGTGTCTTTAATCATCCTTCTGTTAATTTTTCTATAGTCTACACAGAGCCTATAATCCCTATTTTTCTTTTTACATAAAACAATATGTGAAGCATAATCAGAGCAACTATGCTTAATGATTCCGTCAGTAAACCATTCCTATATTTGGTTTTCTACAACTTACCGTTCTGCGAAAGGGAGTCTACGTGATCATTGAGCAACCAGAATTTCTACATATAAAAATATTCATTTTAAGTTCTGCATCTTTAATTTTCTGAGATTTGTAATTATCTACTAACTTTTGAATTTCATCACGAATTTTGTGATTAATTATGTAAGAAAGATCAAGAACATATGTTGAATCCTCATAGACATCAGCGATAACAATATTGGAAATCCAATGCTTCGATATAATTAATTATGGTGACTTATGAACCTGTGTCACGGAGAGCAGTGAATTGAATTTTGGCAAAAGTTATGGGAATACACATAGTATTTGCGGAAATTTGTCTACACAATTGAGAAATCGGATGAACAATTCTATCTGAAGGGGTAGAGCTGTTGCGAATAAATGTTGACATAGAATTTGTGGAATATTTTAGGAAATTAGGATGTAAATGGCTGAAGTTTTTGCATCCATAACATTTCTTACCACGTTCTTTATTTATGCACGACGTACTTTGTAGCCTTTAAGTCATCTTGAGTAACAAGTGGGTTGTGGATGCGTCACAAGTTTGTGGTCAAGCCTTGCATAGTGCTTGTGATCATAAGTTTTCCTATCTACATGTTGTTTAAAAAATTTTGAAACATTAAAGAAACTTTCGTGATTTTTCAATTTTTCTTTAAATTTAGAAATGGATTTACAACCATATAAACTAATTTTGTTGTTATGCCAAGATTGTGTGTCAGGAATATCATTTATGAATACTATTTATGACAATTAAGGAGGACTCATCAAGAGAGTTTTTATGTAACAAATCTCTCATGTTCCAAAATGTATTCTTGAAAAGTTTCATAAGGTTTTAAACATCTAGCTTGCATTAAATTATGTGATTGAAAACTATTAATTTCCTGAAAAAATTCTTTTGTTAAGTGTTTTCTCATTTGTTCCCAATAATTAATTCTACAACCAGACCCAATTAGTTTTAAATCTGCACCCGTTAAGCATTTCTTTACAAAAACAAATTGATGAATTAGATTTTTTTATTTGGTATAGGTCAAAAATATCTTCAAAATCAGAAATTAAAATTTCCTCACTAGAGTTATCCCGTCAAGAAAAGGTTTTATTAACACGACAGTATCTTTCAAAGAAGAAAATGTATTTTTTTCCTAATAACTCTCAGAAGTATTCAAGGAAAAGGAAAATTTCAGAGTCAGTATATCTAAATCATTGGTGATTTCTGGTGTTCAAATTGTAGTTCTTTCGCAGTGTCAGGAATTTCGTTATGGAAGGGATTTTGTTTTGGCTCCATTTCAAAGTCATCGTCACGACTCAAATCAGAAACTTCTATTTTTAGCAATGTGAGATCCCATTAATTAGGAAAGAAAACGTTACAACATTTTTCCAAATCGGTGAAAAAGAATCTAAATTGAGTATATTACAAATCGCGATTAAATCTTTAAGGAAGATATCTTTGAGTACTTTCCGTTTTGTTTCCTCTTGATTGAAAGGAATTGGAAAACCCGAATATTTTCGTAATCTTGATCGATTTTGTCTATCACCATCTTCACCAAAACTGAAACGATGCAGAAGTTTTATATTACTCGTACTACTAGTTTTTAAAGACTTTGCAATTTGGGGATAATCTTTAAGAGTAGCCATTATTCTATGTTTGAAGACAATTTTCCCAGAATTATTCAAAAATTTATAAGAACTGTGTTTACTATACATTCAAAATAAATAATTCAAACAGAATATGCTATTAATGAATATTAAGAAAATAAGCAATAAAAAATTTAAAATGAAGCTATAATATTTTGCTATTATGTATTAGAAATTTCTTTTAAAAATATATATATTCCAGTAATTTTAAGAAATTAATTCAAATAAGTATCCACCTTATTATAAGCACCAATATTATTTTAAATATTATAACAGAAAATTTTTCAAATTTATCATCACATAGTAATTCAACATTTGTTACGAATTTTTTAAATCATGAATTATCAATTTTCTTCTATAAACTTTTAATACATCAAATGATAATTCAAGATTTGTTAGGTAGTCTTCAGATTAGCAATTCAAAATTGTCTTCAAAAGGCAAATATCCGTGTGGGAAAAAAAAGAAGAATTAAATACAGCATTCTTCAACAAACAAACATTAAAAAAGCGATTAACATCAACGAATTCCTTCAAAGAACACTTGTTTCTTCAACATCAATTATAGAATTTCATCGAATAATTTTATGATTAATTCAATTTTCTAATGCTTTTAATTTTCATCAATTTAAAAGTTTGTATTGCATCAAAATTCTAAGTTAAATATCAATTTTTAAAAAAAATGAAATAAACAATTAAAGTGTTTTACTCACAGTTTGCTAGAAGATACTACTTCAATCATCACTTCAATCATCACTGCAGCTTTCTTGAAACTTTAATTTACTTATTTGTATAATTTTGACATTTCTCCATGATAACATTCGAAAATATTACAACTAAAAACTATTTTTTTAAAGTACTAAAATTCAAAATATTGTTCTTTTTATAATATTTATTTTTCTGCATTATAATTTTTTAATTTTGAAAAAATATTTTATGTTTATTTTTCCAATACTACTTTTTATATAAAAACAAAATTAAAATTTATATATATATATATATATACTTAAACGTAATTTTTCTAATAACATTTAAAAAAATTACTGCATTTCTCAGTATTAAAAAATGTATTTATAGATTTCTATTCCTACTGGAATTTAAAGAATTTTAAAAAGCAAATTTTGTGAAATAAATTGTTTTTAATTGCTAATTATTTGAAATGAGATATGCCGCCTGTTGCTTTTAAATTCTTTGCAGTCTTTAAATATAACTGTGGTAACAATAAATAAAATGATAAAATAAAGCACAAAAAAATCCATAATTTGTAATAGCTTTTGCCAAGGTATATTACAAAGTGCAGAGAGGTCATAAATTCTGTATGAAATCTATTTAACGGAAAATAAATGGAAATATATTGTGACCCTTGATGAAGCTTAGGTTTCTCTAAATGTGAAACAAAAATAGTTTCTATTAAAAACTAACAAAATGAATATATTAACCTAGTTTCATCAATGCAAAAAAAAAAAAATTAGTAAATCGTTTGTTATTGGCGGAGGGTTCTCCTAGAATGAGAATTTAAAAATAAAAAGCGTGCAAAAAAATGTCTAAAACTGTTGAACGTAGTAGCAGGAAAATGTTTTTCGTCTAATATTTACAGATTTCTTTATAGTGAATTTCACTTTGTATCCTCTTCTATTATTTATAAAAAGTTTTTACATCTTATCTTTATATTTATTAACTATCTTCACTTTTAAACTATGAAACTCCATTAAGATAAAGCTACAAGGCACATATCGAAAAGTACATAGTAATTATCTATAAAATGAAATGTGATTCAAGTATTTTACCTAGTATACAGTTTCGTACATATTCTTATGAAGTCTCCTGACTTTTCACCTAAGGATAGTTGCATCTTTAATCTGTTAAAAAAGTGACCTCTAAATTCAATCCCACCAGAGTAGATGAACTCTGGAAAGTATTAGAGGATGAATGAAAATCATTACTAGAAATTTAGGAAAATCCTTTCTATTATAGAAATTACAATCGTTGATTATAATCTAAAAAAAGCTATCAAATAAAAAGAAATATTTTACCTTTACATTTCAAATATTTATTAAACGACCCAGATAAAACGGTTTAAAAATTCGTAAACTCCATTCATATTATTTGATATATAAACACGTATTATCATTCTTATCACTTTAAAATTGCTTTTTGTATTATAGTAAACTGAATTGTTTGTCGAATCAGAGGAACTGCATTAGATAATCCTCTGAGTTATTGCACAAATGATAAAAGATAGTCTGAATGACAAAGATAAGATTATGCTTTCCGTTTTCATATTTCTTAAAAAATGGATTTGATTTCAGCAAAAATGTTAAGACATTGACTGAAATTTAATCAATTCCTCCAAAATAGATTTCAAACTTTAGAAGATATGATAGAAAATATGAAAAATTCAAATGACAAAAAACAACTTGGTGCAGAACCTATAAAATAGTCGGAGTTATATTACTGCTAAAATTTGAAGCTTAAAAATATTCTAGTAGAAGCTATTAAGACAAGTAACATAAAATATAAATTGAAGAGTTTAGCAAATTTGAATTCCAACAAGCCAGCCGGTGACCGAAAACAGAAAAGAAATAAAATATTCTGAAAAAGTCATCAAAGTGGTCGTCTAAATGATCGATAGTGGTTTTTATCAATCACAAGTTTAAGAATTTAATACTATTGACTTTTTCGAGTGCCCATAGAACAAAAATAATACATTCACTTGCACATGGATTGTTTGTTCTATGGGTATAACTTGGATTAACGATAACGGAAAATAAATTCTATCAAAAAATCAAATTCAACATCATCAACAAAATTATCAATTAAAAATTATCAAAAAATCAAAATGAGTTCTAACTGTTTTGCAAATTCTTGCTCTTCGAAGTGTATTTATTCCAAATTTAGCTATTACATCGATCTGTCTTGTTGACAATCACTAGTAGAGACTAGCTTTCCTTATTATAGTAGAATCTCTCTTAATCAAAAGATATGTTTCCGAATATTCGAAACTTCGCTTTAAAAACAGAAACTTCTGCGCCCATTCAAGACTCCTTTCAATAATCTATTGGTGTGTTTATTTCACGGATTCAAATTTTTAATTTAAATTTATAAATTCAACATTATGTTATTTTGATATTCCGGTCAAATGGGGGTGTATTAAGATCAAATGGAGGTCAATTTCCCAGATCACAATATTATACTTTAAAAGATGAACTTCCAGAATTTTTATGAACCCCCAGAACTCTTTTATTGTCCTTCAAAGTCTATTCCCTAAACAAAATATAAATGGCTGCAAAGCGATGAAAACATTATATGAAAATTTTCAAACAATCAAATAGTTATATAATATTTATATTTTGCGTGATTATTATTAAAACCATTATTATTACCATCAAAGCGAATTCATATGCAATTAGCGGGAATTATCTCTCCAAAACTTTCTTGCATATCTCCAATAAAGGTCTTATTATCTCTCTTAACCCCACTTAAAAGTTTGAATCTTCATTAAATCACGAATGTCTAACTTGGTGAACAATAGTTGCGAAATATTGATATTTGATGGGAATTCGGTATTTTATGAATATGAATATGAATATTTGGAATGGAATATGAATATAAATATTTTATGAATATGAATATTTGGTGGAGATATTATTCTGGGCTTGTTATGTGAATATGTATTTTGAAAGCTTTTTCTCCAACTGATTGAAACCAAAACATGATGCTAAACTATAATTGTAATCAAAAAATCGCATACAAAATTTCTTTGATTTAAATCATTGTCTTTATAAATTACTGCTTTTACATTCCGAAATACAGACCAACAGACGATGAAAAGTTTGAAATATTTGGCAAAAAATTTTAAAAGAATCTACATCTAAATGCTAAATCTATCTAGATGCTAAATGTAGCCTTTTAAATTTTATTGTTTATTAATTTTCTGTAGAATAACCGGATAGATAGATTTTGTCTGAATATATTTCTTTCAAAATTTGATAAAAATATACAAATTCAATTCAAACTCCATATACTAAATTTCATTTGTTTGGATCAAAACCTTTCTAAGTTATCTATTTTTTAGGACATGCACGCCAAAAGCGTGCTTTTTCGTGTTCAAGGAAGTTTGAAAAGTTGAAATTCATCAAGCTCTTTTGGTTTTCTTTCTTTCTTTCCCACCTTTTCTTTTTTCGAAACAATTTTTTTAACAGAATTTTTTGATAAATGCATTGTTATCTTTGAGCTTCGTACATATGAAAAATATAAATCAGACCTTAATTATAAGGCCTTCATATAAGGAAAATAATAATTCAGGTCAGAATTTTATTGGTCACAGAAGTAAAAGTACTTACTGAAAATCCCAATGTGTTTTTCTATTTAATAATTCAACTTATTTATATTTTTGTTGCCGAGCAAAGTTTTGAATGATGTGCATGTATATATTGGATTAGCGAGCAATAAGCCTCTTACTTCATGAAATTCTAGAATGGGTTCGATTGGACCAAATGAGATTATATCGAAACTCATATCAGCCAAATGATGCCCATGCCCCTTCATTAAATAAAAAATTGCGGTACAAAAACTCATCAATAAATGGCGATATAATATAAATGACATTCCAATACATTAAAACTGAGAAACAACTTTTGCTTTAAATCATCTATTAGTTTACTCTTTGAATAAAGAGAAAGCGGATCTTGCAAAATCTATTAAATATTTCTCAGCATATCATACTTTGCAAGAAGCGGAAGTGTTAGCCGGCTTTCTGATACAGAGGTAATGCATCTTTCTCGTGTTCTGTGAGTCCGGGTTCGAGTCCCGGTTCGGGCATGGTTGTTTTTCTTGAAAATATAATTGCAAATGGAATTTAAATATATTCCATCAAAACACAATGGTACCGTGATATAATACAGACTTTATTCCCATAGATTCACAGCTTGAATGGCTTCAGGAGCATCCTTTTCAGGTAGGATGGCGCACTTTTTCACATTGAGCATCGTGTAAAGCAATGGTTAAGGCAACATTTCCCAATGTCTGATCAGCCATCAATTTTCAATAACTTTGTCTCCTGTTTAAGAAGATATCATTACCTGCAATTTTTATTGGGTAGATTTCCTGAGGAACAATATCTACCATCAAATATCAACATCTATACCATATATGAATATCATATAATTTGGTACCATGATATCATGACAGATTTATATTGGTAAACTCCAGAAAATATATTTTTGGGATTAGAGCATGTTGTTGAATATGAAGAAAATCATATTAAGACTTTTTGATGCTACTTTATTATTTAACATTTATAAAGTAAATGTGTTTGCACATTACAGCGTTACTTATTAGTAGAACTTTATATTAATTTTTTTATTTAATGTGTCAAATACATCATTTAAATTATTCGCAGTTCTAATTTTATCTCATTTAGAACAATATAACGCATTCTAAAGTCAAAGTGGGAACTTATTTCTTACTAATCCTGTACGAATGAATTGTCTTTTTGAAAATAGAAAAATTAGTAATTTCAAATAAATTCTGCGCTTTAGGATTATTATCATGCCAGAACATGATATAGTTTTGGGAATGGGATTTCTGACATCAAGAAAAATCCGTAGACGAAAAATAAAAGTTTTATTGCCTGCACGAGCATCTCAAAAAATCAACTTTTAAAAACGTGATGCCAACTCATTTACACAAGTTCTGATTAAAAAAAAATAAGTTAATGACTACCGCAAATAAAACCCAGAAAAATGTCATTTTGAGCACATGATTATATGAAATGAAATAAATAGGAAGCGTGATATTTTTTAAACAATAAATGAGAGACAAAATTTTTTTGGATCGTTTGCAATACTAAAGTCACTCATTAAACCATTAACATGAATAAAAATATAATTTAACTAGAACGAGCACGTGGTGATTCAATGAGGGTTCAATGGGATGAGGTTTTTGGCATTAACAAAAACGCAACTAACAGTAAGAGGCTAAAAAAAAAGGTTTGGAAATTTATCGAACAGATCAATCATATCCTTTACCTGTTTAAAAATGCAATTGCTTCAACCAAGAGAATTCTTGCATTGATAAAAAAAAAGATAGCATTCAAGAGAATCCCAGAATAATATAATGTTCATAAAAAATAAGAATCAAGCAAGAGTAGGTTTCATTATTAAGAGTATAAGCAAATTTCATTTTTTTAATAAATCTTGTCTGATTATTAATAAATAAAACTTTTGGTGAATAAAATTAACCACTTGGAATCATTAAATTTTATGAACAAAATATTATTGCGAGTGAAACTTATTATTGAAATGATAAAATTTAATTATAAGCTCCGGTAGTTATAACTAAAGATCATATTAAAAATAATAAACCAATATCGTACTACAACATAATTTGTTGCTGTGTAGCAAAATAAGAAATTTTATTTATTTGAATTTTGAGTTGTGCTGAAAACATGAAAGATAATCGAATTTCATCTAAAATCAATGTCATAATATAGAATTTCTACTCCGTTAGATGTATTTATTAATTTTTTAATAAAAAATGCAAATATGTATTTGCGTATAAATTAGCATGTTGCAAGGCAGATTGTTGTACCTCTTGCTAACGAATGTATTCCAAACATAGTTTAGGGAGCAATGTGTTTTTCAGAGGGAAAAAATTGGAGTTTTAATTACATAAAAATTAAATCAAGATATTTTTGGCATATTTAGATATTAATTTTCTTAAATATATTAATTTTTATGCCACCGTATTCAAAAATTTATAAAAACATTTATTAAATTCAAAAAAAATATCTTTATAATAATAACAGTTTACTTATTACTCAGATATTTTTTTTGCCGAGTTTTGACATTTTTTTAAACAATTCATATAAAATAAAATATTTTAGGGATCATTTGTCTAATCCTATATAATGTCTAATTAAATACTGTTATATCTAATGTCTTGTCTTATTAAATACTGTAATACCTAAGGTCTTGTCTAATTAAACACTGTATACATCACTTTATATCTCTTTGAGATATTAGATGATATACACGATATGCTGAAGGACTATAATATACCTAACATATCATTATATGTTATTAAAGTGTTATAAAGTACAAGTAAAATGAGCCGTTATATTAGATTCATTTTGTACTCAAAATAAACAGATGCAGTAGCACATAATGTTACATATTTATGACTGTTAAGATGTTATAGAACTTTGCACCATGAGGAAGTTACATGTTCAAAATAAAGATAACAAATGTCAGGCTACCAAAATAACAGGCTGTAAATGTCTATCAGAATTTGATATTTAAAAATATTTTCCAGCGGGATAGTCAATATCACAGTTAAATAAAATGTTAAATTGAAACGAAACATGACCATTATTTTCCACGCAATATGTTTTTAAGCATATAATTTTCAAAGAAATTTATATGCTTTTTAAAATTAAAAAAATAAAAGCAGGAACTCATTGAAAATTCATTTGAAAATTATTTTTAAAGCGCATTAACAAATATTTGATTAATATATTTTAAAATTCAATTAGACCTAGTTTTATCATCTGTAAATTGTTTTCCTCTTCACTTTTATTATTAATCTGCTAAGGTTGAATTTTTTCCTGAATCAGTTCTCAGAGTGGTAAGTTAAAAAAAATGAGATCAATGTGTTAAGAATTCTTTAATATATTGCATGTAATATTAAATGCCATCTTTAAATAAATGTAAATTATAACGAACTTGGAACTGATCTCCTCTTTTAAACGAATTAAAAGGAAAAACCAGTAGAACGCGGTGTTTAGAAAGGTGCATCTTGGTATCGACCTTGTTGTTTTCGAATGTGTTCTAAGTAATTCGCCACAACAAAAGCGAGGATTTCATTGCCAAAGTTGCAAAACATAGCCTTCGCCTTGGAAGCGGCGCGTGAAAGGGTTAGAGAGCTCAGTGGACATTTGAAAGTTTTTGCCTAGCTTTCTCCACAGGCAAGTTTTATGGCCCAGTTCCCACGTGACGCAGATGTTCCTGCATGGGTTATCAGCTGCCATTGTGCTACGCGGACTTTGAATTTTTTTTAAACAATTTTTTTAAAAGCCCCCACTTCCTGACGTAGTTGGGAAATGACGGCTATAACGTAACCCTTTCTTTCCCCGCTTAACCCATTGCTGCCAACTCCTCGTTCTATTCCGCTCCATCAAATGCCCGGATGTATTGGATGAAGCGTAAGGCTTCTCTACCTATACACTCCCTTTGATCGTTCGCGGCATATTGGGCGTACTTGAAAAGCATAACTTTTAGTAAATACAGCTTGCACAAAAGAGAAAAAAAATCATCTACTGCAGTTGCATTTCACAACTTTCCCTTGCACTTGATTCACGGGTGTGCGAGTCTGATTCTCGTTGATTGTCTCGAAACGATTCGATTGTCATTCGTGTTAACCATTACATGACAATTAGCCGGGAATTAGCGAAGGGCACTTTGAGTTTCAGCCACCTTCTAGATGAAAAAATTCGCTATATATGTCATTTTCTTATATCAAAATACATCACAAACCAAATATTTTGTAACCGCTTTAAAGAATTAAATTCATATGTTTAATCCGTTTGAAATTTTTCAAAGCAATTTTTTCTGTTTGGCTCAACAATAAAAATTTTTCCATAATTTTAGGAATTTTCAACTTACTTGAAAGTAAAATGAGATTATCAGGCTGCCCCGATAAAATGTTGCGATTTCAAAAGCTCACACACGATTATAGCTTTAAAAATATATGGCAATAAAAAATATCCTTATTCTTTATATTTAACAACGTTCAGCGTGGCGAATAAAATATATACAGCTTCAAAGAAACTTTTTTGAAGGAATTGAATTTTTCTAATAATACTGAGAATTTTTTTTAAATTGAAAAATAGGTTATATTGCAAAAAAAAAGTTCAGGATTTAAGAGGTTAATTTGACAATCATGTTTTTATATATATATCGGATGCAATCTAGCTCAATCTAGGAAAAATAACAATAAAGAATAGGCTCAACCTTATGCTGTTTAGATTTGCTTCTTGCTTTCATTTTCACTGAAAAAATTTTTAGATTTTAATGTAATTATAAGAGGTATGCTCACAGACAAACAGACGTGGGATTACACTTTACAAGACAGACTGATGGACTTAACACTACTCAGTTCGGTAAGTACTTACATCTTGGACAGTTGGTGCTCATTATAAAAAAACTGTTCAAATCTTGAGTAATATTTGCTTTACTTAAAACTTAATCGAAATTTTAGACTTTCTCAAGAATATAATATGAGAATACTCGAAGTATGATAAGTCTTTTTTTATAGCTCTTTAAAATTTAAAAAGTTAACTTATCAATTATATTAATTTCATTTCTTCGTTGTTTTTCTTTCATTTTAATAAGTAGTTTGAAATTAAATTTCAGCCAAATATGTAACAGTGTTTTCTGTCGTTGTAATGAAATTCAAATTATTTTATTGTTCTATCAAATTTTCTACTTGTGGAGATTTAACCAATGTTAAAGATATTATAAAATAAATTACTTTCTTTTTACATAAACACAATTTTTACTTTTGTCTGAAAATTGTTAATAGCATAATGCTAAGGTTGCTGCATTTAAAATGGATGATAAAAAGAAGGAATTAAGCCTAAAATATTGTGCTGCCACGTTTCGGGATTAATACTTAAAACTAAGCGGATTTTTTACTATCTTTTACAAACTTTATTTATCTTTACCTTTTATCTTCCTCTACTTAACTTAATTTTTGATTGATTGAGTTCTGAATAAATAATACTTACCTGTAAGTTTTTGTTATTTTGACTGCTAATCGAAATGGTTTTAAAATTAACGCTATTTTATAAATTTACATATATATACATTTAATCTATGCATCCAGTACAATTTTATTTTTAAAAAATAAAATAGGATTTCTATAAATAATAAAAATGCGCATTCTCTTATGTGTGTGCGTACGTGCATGTGCATATGCTGTGCGTGTATGTGTTGGCGCTGTATTGACCAAACTGCTTGTTCTACAATTACCGAGGTGCAAATTTGAGCTTCAGGGCAATTTTTTGAAATTAAAATTTAAATTATTACTAATTAAAATTTGACTTGAATTTTGGCGTTCTTTCGCCATAACTACAGAAAATATCATTACACAAAAATAAATCTTGCACCATTTCAAAAAATTTTTTAAAAAATGTTTTCTTAATGATGCTTAATAATCAAACATTTTTCCTTGAATTTTATTCATTTTTTTTAACATTTTAGTCATTTTTGCCTCATTTAAAACCGTTTACATTGTTTTATCAAATATTTTATGACGTGATTTCCTTGTGTTATTGAAAGCAAAGAAAAAGAATTTAATCTCTGTGTGGTTTTATAAGACGAATGAAAAAAGTGAAATTACAATAATGAGAAATTTAGAAGATAGATTAACCGAATGTTTCCATTTTTAAAGCCTTACGCTATTATGGAACTGATCTCCAGTAGAAAAGTTTATATACAATAAATAGGACTTAAAGTAATTACATTTTCATAGTTTCGGAAGGTCTTGATTTTGAAAAATCCCACTACATGAGTAACAAGCAAAATTTCCAAATTAAATCATCAGCCCCTATATAACCAGCTATTAAATTCTACAAAATAAGTTTCCAAATAAAACTTTAAAAGTCATATTAGTAAAAAAAAGATGTAGCTTAGAAGAAACGTCGTTATTCTAAATTTTTTTACATAATTTTGCAATATATCCATAGATTTTTGGTCAACAAGTATATATGAATATTGGATATCATGCATATCATGCTTAAAATGGGGATTATTTTAAGTATGAAGAATTTCATAGCAGCTTTGGAAGTTTCTCTTCATTGATCAATAGCATTTATTCAACCATTATAAGTCATTTTACCATAATCGACAACATTTAGCTATTTTGATAGTTAGCTATTCCAGAGATTTCAAGAATTAATGAAACATTGACAACAATATACACTATCATAAAAATTTAATGGAGTTGAAGTCAGCCTCTTTATGTATTCTATGACAATTTGTACTTCTCACTTTGATATTTTATGAATAAAAAAAACAATCCAGAATAGAAACGAAGATGGCAAAATCTATTTTTAATTTTCTTATTTTAAATTAATTTCAATGCTTATTTAGTTTTAAAATTTCTTGTCCAAATTTCAATTTTAAAATCAAAATTTTAGAAAAATTCATGCTATTGCCATTATTTTGAATTATTATAAATAATTACATAATTTGTAGAAAAAACGAATTTAGTTGAATTTTAATTAATTTCGATAATCTACAAATTTGTTTCATTTATTTTAAGCATACTTTAGATTCATAATAATTTATGATAATATTTAATCAATAAATTTAGAAGAAATTAGAAACTTACAAATACCGATTACATCAATATTTGACTGCAAAAATGAAAATAAACAGTATCAAAAGCAATTATTTGATAAATTTATTCTGATGTAAAATTTTCATTTGTAAAAAAATATTTTCAAACCATAATTGAACGATTATCATAAACGTATAAATTGGGAAAATAATAGCAAAGCATAAAGAAAAATTATGTTTCAGTGGAAAATTTAATTTCTTTTCTAACAAATTTTTCATCCTTAAGAATCGTAAAAATTTTAAATTAATTAAAAATTAAAAAGTGTTCAAAAATTGAAAAATTGCAGGAAATTAAATAAGTAAATAGTCTAAAATTTAAAATTGTCATACTCTCAATCAAAATGGATTATTTAATGATAAAAAAACGAGATTTGTAAAATTGTAAAAATTAATCAGAATGAGAGAATTAACAATTATTGACTTTTTGTGCAGCCGCATAATTTCAACAGCGTCTTAATAATTACATAAAAAATGGTATGAATTCTTTTTTTATTGAATTAAATTGTTATTAGATTGGTAAGGGAAAATATTTTCTAGACTTTTACTAGCAAAAACTTATTATTTAATTCTTTGTGATAATATTTTATTAAAAACTTTGTTGAAATATTTGTGAAAAAATTTGAAGAACTAAATAATACTTTGAATTTTAATAACCTAAAAATTCTATATAAATACTTATCAAATCTGTTATTAATTGAAGATAATATTCAAATACGTGAAAGTAAAAATAGATATTTAATTTAATATTCGGTAGAATATCAATTCCCATAAAAATAAAAGCCTTTTTAATGTATGTAACAATTTAAATCTAAAAACTGTTACTGCATAAAATATTATAATAAATAAAATCTTCTTAATTTGGAATTTTATTTTGAAATAAAATGAAAATATAATTCGAAATAAAAGTTAGATTAAATATTTTAATCCTGTGGTTGCTCGAAAAATTTCTGAAAACAAAGTTTCATGCAAGGGAAGTTATTTAGTTAAAAAATTAACTGTTTATCAGAAAACGCATTCAATAAACCTTATTTAATGCGTCATATATTAACGAGAAAAGTACGTGATCTTATTAATTTTACTAAACTTGTGCCATTTAAAAAGAAAAACATTTTTTTCTGTGTTATTCATAAGGTTATAAATTTGCCTGAGGAAAAATATAGAACATAAATTGTTATTTAAGAAAGATAAACATCTGGGGAAAATTAACAGAAAATAAAGCATTATTAGATTATTAACCAGATTTGTTAAAGTTCTCTCTATTTTATTTATTAAAGTTATATGTTTGAGCTCCTTAAATATTTACAAGTTTTAGGTGTCGAGTCAGTTTTTCCATCAAAACTAATTTATTATTCGAAATACGTTCCCATTTTACGCGTGCACTACTGATTCGGAGATAACAAATAGCATTTGAAGTGAACTATAATCATTTGTAAATTTTAAATAAATGTTACACTGTAATCGTAAGATCAAATTTCTTATTTCTCAAATAAATTAAGGAAGAACGGTTTATTTCTACTTAAAAGATCTGTTTAAAATATGGTTTCTTATGTAATTGGGATTATACTGAAGAAAGATGCTAGAAATGTAAAGCTTGAATAAATCAACCTGGAAATGAGTTCCATCAGAAATTTAAGGGCAAAATGATTTTAAATAAAAGGAAAATGAGAGTAAGTCACACTTCTATATTTTCTTTTATCTCGAGCACCGTTTGAAAGAATCAAGTAAAAATTTCTGTAGAAATGACACAAACTTTCAAAAAAGCTAATAAGAGCTTAGAGAAAAGTTGTATCACGTGTATATTAATATTATCATGGGTTATATTAATATGCGGAATAAAAATGAAGAGCATTCATTGCAGGAATTTTTAGTTTATATTCATATATGTATATCAATTATAATGCGAGATCAAAAATTATACATGCTTTCTAACAAACCCTCTCGATTGATATAAATAAAAGTCTTAATTTAGTTAACGAAATGTATCTTATTCAAAGACAGTTTGGCATAAGAATTTTTTATTTCGAAGTTTTATTATTTATGAGAAATAATTTAGGAAACAATTATCCAAAAGAACTTTTTAATGCTACTGAAAATTGAAAATATTTTTTAATACTGAATACCGATTTCAAAATAATGTTCATTGATTTTGATGATTTTTTAAAAATTGTTCTTGTTTAAAATCATAATAACCGGGCACAAATAAATGATTTTGTTAGACTGAATATGAAACAAATAAGTACAATTTATTAAATAAAAATATGCTTATATATTTTCCTCGGATATTAGTTTCAATGATGTAACTTAACGATTATATTACATCATCAGCCCAATGCTGAAAATAATTCGAGTTAGAACAAGAAATTGAAGAGTTTATAAAGAAATATTATATACAAAAATAAAATGAGGATAATGCGGAGATCTGTAAATTCTTCTGGGATGGTAATGAAGATGGTATGGAGAATTCCATGAATTATAACATAAAATTTGTATTGCACTATATAACATATATTGGCAATATATATATAAATAAACCTGCTTGGAATTCCTTTTTAGCTTCAGTCATGAGATTACTTCAAAAATGTAGCTTGGAATTTTATATAGTTATAGCTACCATAAAAAATAGTATAAATATTTAAATAAAAATATGCAGCCCATCAATGTAAATCTAATAGAATATATATGGAATGAAATGGATTATCTGTAGAAAAATTTAACAAGAAGGACAAAATAATGATAATATAACTAGAGGTGTAGGAAAAAGTAAAGAAAAAACGTATAAAACATAATTGGTTTCAACTCCACTAGTAAACATCAAAGAAATCACAAAATTCTAATATTATCTAGCCAAACATAAAATTCAAATTCAAAATTAATACTATTAATTTGATAAAGCTATTTTAACCTTTTAGGGTTAGAACCGATAACCGCCTTAGAACCGATAAATGTTTGATTTGAAATAAAAAAGAAGAATCTTTTTTTGTATTTTTGAACTAGATTTTATTTATTTAAAGCCACCTTGTAAAAATACAGAAATATATATTACATAAGTTTTTAATTTATTAAAATTTAATTTTTATCCATATGTCAAATTTTATTTATACCTTGCAAAGCATGGTTTTTTTCTATCCATTGAATGTATTTTTAAAAAAATGGCTTAAAATTCAAAAGTCATAAAAATTATTACAAAGTGTTATCCATATAAAAATATATGTCTATATTTCGTCGCGATTTTTTTTCCACATTCATTATGGTGTAAATTTATGGTGCTTTGCTCGCACGTGCCTGTTTCGCAATCAGAAACATAGATGGGGAATTTAATACCGAAATATGAAGATTCGACTTTCTAATCACGTACACCAGTGTTATTTTATTTTATATCACTGATTCTGCAATACATTTTTTTTATCTTCCTCAATGGTTGAGAGTGGTAGCATAAATTTTGCATATCGAGAAGAAGTTTCAAGTTGTCTCGTTACGTAAAGTTTAATTATTTTTCATATCTATATTTATTATCATTTACTTATATAAGTGCCACCATCGCCAATAAATTCAAGTTTGAACAAGACGCCTACGTATACCAAATTTCGAGCAAAAATTCTGTTAAAATGTCTCATTACATAAAATTTACTTGGTGAATATTTTGATTTTTTTCGGAATGATTATCACTTTACAAAATATTAAACTTCTCCCAATTTCGTTTATTTAAAATTGGATCTTTATAATTTTCTATAGCAAAAGAAGACGACTATTAAATGTATGTATTTTTAATGAATCCAAAGAAAAAAAACTGAAAATACTCTTGGATAAAAGAAAAAAAAAGGAACATTTGAACTAAAATTGTTTTATAGATAGAAAATTCCTTACTTAAGGGAATTTTTTTTAAAGAAAAAAAAATAGAAATATCTTATTTTTTTAAAAAAATAATGTTTACTTGGAAACGTCAGTATTGCATCAGAATTTAATTTTGTGAGGAGACAATTTATGGCAAAATTCTTATTCTAAGGAAACTTTTCATGGCTTTTCATCGTAAAGAAAATCGTAATGTACTTCAATGGGCATTGAGTACGATTAAAGTTTAACGAGTATGGCCGAGAATTGATTTAATGGGGGTAGATATTATTATCAATATAATGTACAGATAACTTGAACAATAGATTCTCTGATAACAAAGAATTTTTTTCTCTAATATTATATTTCCTAAAATCCTTAGCGTACCATTTTATATTAAATTCAAAAGGCAAAGTTTTTAAAACTAAACCTTCAAATGACTTCCATTTTTTTTCTTGAATATATTTTCTTTTTACGTATACTTCCTATACTTTGAAATTTGCTATTACTTACAATATTCTTAATTTCTTAAAACAGTTTCAATTATCGTTGCGTTTCAAATGCATATCATTTCATTCTTGTTAGAAGGCGTGAATCAATAGAAAATATCTAATTTATATTATATGAAGCGGAACAGCCTACTGAAAATCGTCAGAATAATAATCTTGTTTAATATGAATATAAATTTTCTTTATATAATCCTCATAGTTTTGTTCTAGAGGTTAATTTTACTGATGTTTAAGGGATGCTTGCACAGTAAAAAAAAGGGCTGAATTCACGTTATCGACATGACAGTAATTTGCTTCCCCTGTAAAATGACATGCTATGGGTTTATTTGTTCCAAAATTTATGAAAATAAACTGTGATAAGGAAAACATTATTGGAATAATATACATGTAAATAGAAATTAATACAATATCAATAAAAAATAAAAAATGTTTTAAAATGATTTTTCAATTCTAAGATATTTTTTTAAGAAAAACGATTTCTAATAGATGGCGCCATACATGCTTTCAAGAAGAGCGAAGAAACCCGACGGCGCAATCTGTTTCGCTATCTTCAACAGGTTTCGATTTTTTATGGCACCGAAAAATGCACTTCTGAAGCGACTTCTCAAACCTACATGAAACACATAGAATAGAAATAACAAGGTATGCAGCAATTTATTTTCGTACGAAAAAAAACTTTTTACAAAATAATTAAATTATAAAATAGGGGGGAAGGAATGTGCTAAATTTATAATCAAATATTTTTTTATGAGGAAGCAATGCGAATATTATATACTCAATAAAACTGCATTTCGCAGATTAAAAAAATACTAAATATTTACAATAAAAATAAAGTACTAAATATTTACAATAAAAAAACTCTCATTTTATTAAATTAATTTTATTTTTTCCTCCTAAAACTATGAAATTGAAACTCGACTAAACTGAGATTTATAATTTTTATAGTATTAGAAATAAACATTGATATAATATCTTGTAGATGAGAGATAATTAACTTAAAGTTTAGTTTTGTTTAATTAGAAAGATACAAGTTATCAAACAATTATTTAATTTAGCATAAGATCTATTCAAATCATAATATTTTTAAAAGCGCATTTCTGTGACGATATAATGCTTCGCCGTGGTCATGAATAGTTTAAACTTAAACAATGGGAGTAAAACGTTTTAATTAAGTTTATGAAATGATGTCATTCATAATATATAATCAATTAGCATATGGGAAAATTAATTTCTCTAATTTGCCAAAGCATTTTAGTAAAAACACTTGAATATATTAGCTATGTCTTTTCTGAAGTTGCTGTATTTGAGGTGTTATTATTGCATATTGTTACAAAAGGCATATATATCTAATAGTTCTGGTTATTACAATAAAATATCACTAAGTAAGCTGTATATAATTTCTAATCTAGGATATTTTTGTATATGAAAGATGATATTTAAAAAACACTAGAATATTCGAAAAACGGGAAAACGTTAGTCATCAGTTATTTCTATACTAAATCAAACCTTTAAAAATAAATCACTTAAAAGATGGTTCCAGTTTTTTAAAGATAAAATTTGTTATCTTTTTTAACTAAAAGTTTGTAAGAATTTTCAAAAAAAATCTATCGCCCCTTTAATATTCATTCGAATTTTCAAAAGAACAGGAAGATTATTGGTGGAAGAATTATAAATTTTGTCCTAGTTTCATATATTTTAAAAATTTTTAAAATGTTCTTTCTGCTATGAAATAATACCTTCAATCAAAGTTCATTTTCTGAATTATATATTTAAAACGCCCATGTATTCAAGCCTACATCGTTACTTTTACATTCATTAAATACTAAACTTTGCACACACACATCACACACACAAATTTCAAATACATACACAATTTTTTAAAACATCTCTTAGAAAAAATATGGCTTAAAAATAATAAACTGTATATTCTTCACTTCTTCAAAACTACTTATTAAACAATAACTATAAGACTTATAATCGTTTTTATCAGTTATTTTAAGTTTAAATGAGTAATATATAATATAATTTGACCGAATATGTAATTAAAATATAAATATGCAAATATATTGGCCTAAATCGAGCAAAATTTGATTACTAGGCTTTTTAATTGTCTTTTTTTTTGCTGGTTGCTTTTTATTTCATCAAACAATATTTAATTTTTAATGTGCATATATATTCTACTATACGCATACCTTACTTTATTTCTTTTTAAAATATATCCTTAACTAAATATTTCTTATTCCCTTAATGAAACAAATTCCTTAAAAACAATAAAAAATTTTTATTCTTTTCAAATTTGTAGATACCAATATTATTTTCATAAAAGAATATTCAGTATATATATATTACTGTTAATGCCATTACTCAGTTATCATTAATAATTAGCATCCTTTAATAATCAACTGTCTTTTCGCCAGATATATATTTAAAACAATTGGTAAAACTAAAGAATACAGACACAAACGCTGTACTAATTTCTCCAAATTTTATTTTGTCAAACTAAAATAAACTAATATAATTCACTAAATAATTTTAAAATATAAATCATGTTTACACGCATGGAAATGATTATCTTGTCTTTGTTTTTGTCATTCCAATGAATGAAAACATTTTAGATCTGTTAAATTATTATTAATATACATTTTTTAGATAATACTTTCAACTTTACTCTACTCTAATTAAATTTTGTCATTCTTTATAAATTATCAATTCTTAAAAATCGGCTTTCAATGATTTTTTTTGACACCCGTATTTTTTCGAGAAGCTATGAAATCAGAAAGATGTTTGGTGTAATTGTCATATTAATTCAAAACAAAGCTGTAAATTATAAAAAAAATTTACAGATCATAAGTTTATATAAATATATTTTTTCAATAAATATGCAAGATACATTTTTATTTGATACAAGATACATTTTTATTCACATTCATTATTTTCATTTCAATACTTTTATTTCCATGACAATTCACTGAATAATAAGATTAGGTACATATTGACTTTCTTACATTATGTTGCGGAAAACTGAAAAACAACTACATAATGTAAATGTCAACATATGAAATAATATAAACTTTGTTATGCTTTGAGAATATAATTTTTTCTAACAAAGACTGAATTATAGGAAAGGTTTTGATTAACGTGCTGGGTCAATTAAGTAAATAATTTTTCATTAACGAATAAACTATCCCAAAACTTTCGTACAACTTCAAATTTATAAACAAAAAGGAAATATAGTCCATTGATATGAACATTTACCATCCCTCTTCGTATACAATATTTTATTTCAAAATTTTATCATTTTCAGCAACTGAATACAATTGTGCAACTTAAAAGCTCTTAAAAAGAATGCATACATTTTCTCAGTAGTTAATGCAATATTTAGAGGTAATAATCCATCTTTTTTTAAGTGTTTTAAATCCATGTTTGGATAAGATAGGTTGAAGTACCATATTATGAAAGTTTATTCATAATTAATTTGTCGAATAGTGACAAAATTTTAATGGAGAAGTGTGATGAACATTCTTGTTCTATTAAATTTTAAATATCTGATCAGCATCATAACATTGTTTTTTTTAGAATTAATTTAAATGTTCAATTCATGTGTTTGGTAATTAAATGTTTAATTCGTGTAATAGAAAGCTTGATGATTTATTATATTGGTATATTATTGACTTGCATATTTATATATTATTGGTATTAAACTATTTAAGAATTCTAAAAGAAGCAATCGGTTATTAATCTTCTCTTCAGATTATATGGAAATACAATTGTAGTTATAAGCTCCTAAAACTTTTTAAAAATATATATGCTTCATTTTTTTATTTTTTGAAATGTAGTGATAATGTCCTTATCAATTAAATGCTTTCCCTAATTTAATTTGTATTTTTTATTATAAATTAAATTTTTTAAATCTCATGAGTTTTAAGAAAAATTGTGCAGAAAACTACCATACTTCCATAATAAAAACTACCACAAATCATTCCCCGTTTAGGCTTTATGTTATTTGAGGAAAAAAGCTTTTAATAATAGAAATAATAAAATACCAAATATATTTTCATCCAATAGAACACCGAGATCACTATTTTCGAATTTAATATTTTCGATTCTTATTAAACTTTCAAAACTCGATAGTTTCTGCCAAGACCTTATTCGAAAATTTAAACACGAAATTATAATAATAATCCAGAAAATTAATCGTGCTCGAGCATTTTTATAAAATATTGTTGTGGTCATGAGATAGAAAAAGAAATCATTATCTACTAATTGGAAGTCTAACAAGTTAATTACTGTTAGGAACAAAAAATAATCTAAACAGAAATAAAATGCAAAAAAATGCATCTTTCATTGAAAAGTCCATCAAAATTTGTTTTCTATTGTGGAAAATACTAATAGATGAAAATGTACTTCACACCTATTTCTACGTTTACTCAAATAAACTGCAGAACGCTGTAAATTTACAAAAATGAAAGTAATGACATTAAATTAACTTTGGGATAACGTTACTCGAATCTGAATGCATACATTTTACTAGTTGCTGAGTGTTGATTTATTAATTTGAGTGTTGATTTGAGAGAATGTTTGGTTCATCATTTGAAAATCATTGATGATTCATTTAAATTTATATTTGAATAATTAAACTATTATCACAGTAAATAAGGTCTTTACCTTTTAAGAAGAATGCTTCGAAAGACTGCTTTATTCATACATTTAAAAACTATTAAATAAATGAATTTCTATTTATTTCTTTATGAAGATAAACACAACTCAATTTTTACTAAAGTGCATTTTTTTCTGTCGGTCTCTTGGTTCCATAGATGCAAAATAATTTATTAGGAAACATCGATTAAAAGAAATCGCTTACAGTTTTTAAGATGACGCAATATACATTTGCACATCTAAATGTCGCATTTTTTTCTTCTTTAATTTCCATTTTTTCAATTTATATACATTTGTTCTTTTATAATATTGTTAATTTCTTTTTAAGATTTTTATGAATTCTTGTAATATATGTTTATTCATTTATTACCTTTAAATGTATCACGCGCAGTTGCTTTTTTTTCTATTCTATCTTTTAAATTCCAAATATTTTTTCATAGCTCTTATTACTGAGTTTATCCTAAATTCTTTGAAAGATAATAAGTAAGGAAATAAATTTTATTAGTTGTAAGGAACAATTTTTTTAAACATAGTTTTTGAAAAAGATTTTTTAAAGAAATTTAAGAAGATTTTTTTTAAATTCTGGAATTTGAAATCGATGTTTCCACAAATCAGTTTTTTATTGAAAATTTCGTAATGAATATAAGAACAAAAATTGTTGATTACCCCTTTCTACAAAGTTCAAATTTTAAGATAAACTTACGTTACTAAGAAAAATTATTTAACTTTTTAATCCTCTTTAATGATAAATTCTCATTTCAATGCTTTAAGCTTATTCGTATTGACACTTTTCAAATTCATTTTTTACTTAAAATATTTTTAATTAGAAGTTAAGCTAATTTTGGAGATTTAATATTTAATATAAATTATGATTTTCTCTTGAAATCCAATGGATAAATGAAGGACTTTATGTTAGAAATAACATTTTTATTTTAAAATTGCTATAAATTGTTCTTTCATATATATATATAATTTATTTCTTTATTTTGTACTTTGATTTAATATTAGAAATTGATTTTTCCCTGATTTGAATCTAATAATTAAATTCAGTACTTATTATTTTTATTTTAGAGTATATTAAATTTATATTGAATGTTATTTAATCACAACAGATTAAATTTGTATTGGATTTTATATTTATTTAGTCTTGGATACTTGTCAAATTAACAGCAGAATTTCTCCTCTTATTATTTTTTACTATACCACAATCCTGGGAGCATAGGTTTGAAATAATGTTAGCGGATGTGTAATTCAAAGCCACATCCTCTTCGCATTATCATAAAAATAATAATTTTAAAAAATTGATGGTAATCTCAAAAAGAATTAGAAAAGATAACACTTCTCATGAATAAAAAAAAAGCATCGAAAAAAAAGTTTCATTTTATTGTTATTCCAAATTTTTTTACTGGCTTTATTACCAGTTGAAACTGATTTTCAGCAGACTGTGAGTTATCAGGGAAAAGAAATGCATCAAAACAATAAGGCTCTGATTTCACATGAGTATTCCCTTTCTATTGTTCGTTCCTGCCTTTCTCCCCTGTCGCGTAGGTAAAACATCTGGCGGCCGTGATTCTGGGAGCATAATTGTAATGCATTGTATTGATTTGAATCTGGTGTCGATATTTGGATGAAATTGTATGACAGGTTCACAGTATTTATTTTAAATGAGTTTTTTTAATAGTTTAGTTTTTATTTAATTTAAACTTTCGTAAATTTAATTTAAACTTTCGTAAATTTAATTTTAAAAAAGATAGTAAATTGATTCTATTCAAGATACTAATTCGGTGAGATGCCTCTCATAAATATATCCTTTGTATTAAAATTGGATAACAGAGTAACAGAGTACGAACGATAAAAACCTATGCGGAGGAAGAGAGTGAGAAGTAGACTTAAAACAGGTTACTCTTTTAAAAAATTGTATTTATTTAAACCTGATATGAATACTTAGATAAAGTTGTCCAACAGGTTCAAAATATATATTCTAAAAGAACATGTAATGATATTTTGTCTCCAATTTTTAAATATGTATAAACAATTTTGTTATAATTCGTGATATTGCTTTTGTTATAATTAAAGGTATTTTCATTTCTTTTTCAGTTATTTTATAGAAATATTTTTCTTCTTTTTTCTAGAAACTAAATTATGAAACTTTGTTGATTTGTTTTTGTAGTTTGAATCGGATGTAAAGCTGTTTTTAAAATTTGCGATCTTTTAATTTGAATAGGTTCACTTGATCTGAATCCCATTTACTTACCAATTACAAAGTGGTGCTTTCCACTAATTATGATATGCATTATGTCACATTACCAATCTTCAACAATCACCTTTTTTGCTATAAATATTGGCAATTCTGTCTGTTAAATTAGTAATCGAGAAACTATAATTATTTTTATAATATAAAGTATAATTATTTAAACTTTATCTCTTGCTAAGATTAAAACATATTAATAAAAACTGTAATGCATGCGATAACTATCTAATTTCTACGAATGTTTTCAAAGATAAACATTTTTAGTTAAATGTGTACGCATAATCAAATTTTAAAAAATTAAAACATAACAGGTTAGAAAAATTGCAAATATCTGAATCAGCATTATTTTCTTTGAAAGAATGATATGACTTTTGGAAAACAAAATGAATAAGTACAGCATTAAATAAAATTTCCAAAGAAAAAAATACAAGAAAAATATCTCGTAGCAAAAAATATAGTTTAAAAACGATCTCACATCAGAATTATGTAAATATTAAATCCTAAAAAGAGCAGAGGTGGGAGTCACCATATTTTCTTAGTTATTATATCTAGAGAAAGAAGATCCTTAAAATAATTAATAATATTACATTATTGGTGGATTGAAAATTTTCTTTTTTAAAATTGTCTTAAAGAAACGTTTCAAGAAGAAAAAATCAAATAAAATATTGTTAAACATACTGAATTTAAGCTTAAGAAATAAAATATTGCTAAGCAAATATTGTTACTAATAAACATACCAAGTTTTAATTCAATATTTAGTTCTAATTCCTGATTGTTTCTAAAAAGTTTACGTTTTTTACATTTACGTCGTTGTCAGTCGGGATTGATGTGAGAAAAAATAATACATATCCATGAATAAGTCTATTTCAAATCTGTAAGTTTCTCAGTGTATGGAAAGTGTTCATATACAATCAAAAACTGTATATAGCTTTTTTTTTAAATTTAAATTCTAATGGCAGGATATCTGCGTTTACTTCTGGATGCTTATTTTGTATATAAGATAGACAATGACAGAATTCCCAACTTTATTTTTTCAATTTATCAAAGTTATTAACTTTTATAATCCTTTCGTTTACATTGTAATTTATTAAATAGAATAGATTTCATTATTTTCATGCTGTTGGATTAAAAAAAATCTTTATTAGTGTTCTCTTCATTTTTGTCGTCTGATGTTGCAAGTTTTATTATTTTTTAATCATATCTTCATTTATCTGAAATGTAATTTATTATTTCGACTTTAGTACCCAACCAAACAAGGATAATGTGTCCTTATATCACAAAACATATCCCCCCTACTATTGAAAACTACCAAGGTATGTGACCACATTTGGGATGAATTTTTTGAAAAACACTCCAAAATAGTTATGTTTTTGAATATTTGCATAAAACTGTTGAAAAAAGCATTGAAAAAAACAATAAAAAATACTAATTATTAAAAACTAGATATTACTTTTATCTAATTCAGGAATTACAGAACATATTGAGAAATTCTTATACCAAGTTTTTTTTTAAAAAAAAGTGTGCCTTATATTTTAATGTATGAGGATTTTCGTAAGAAAATTTTATCAAAAATTTGAATTTGAAAAAATAACATCTAAAGATATTAAACTGCATTAAAACGTATGTAAATGCAGATATAAAAATAAGTGTAACTTATTAAAAAGTTGATTTGGAAAAAATTTCTTACCAGTTATATAAAAAATAAATACCTATTCGAATATTAAGAATATTAAATTTTAAAAAAATTCATTTGGTCAAATATAGATTTTTTAACATAATCACCTATCTTAACCTCACAATTTTTTGCAAAAATAATATGCAGTTCTGTTTCAAAAATTTGTAAAATAAATTAAATAAATGATACATTATATCAGTTTTAAACTAAAAGAAAATCATTTTTGTGCATTTCCTGAATGATGATAATAATCATTTATATGAGTCGCTGATTGAGCAATGTCTATTTCTACAATGGTAACGCCATGATTATGTGCACGTTATACACTAATCACAAACAAGATCAAACAATCAATTTGATATAGACAACAAAAGTTATGCCACTGATTATATAAATGTGCATGTTTGTTTTCGGAATAAGTAATAACTGAATTTTCTCAATGACTTATATTTAAGTGTATTGATTTTAATTCATATCTTAGTGCTTTTTAAATGAATAGGTGATTTATTTGAACTTATATAGCACCTTAACATCATAAAGTTAAGTTTATACTATCAACCTGTTTTTGAAGCAACATTACGATATTTGTTGGAGAATCTCGTAATTTTGAACCATGATCGACAGACACCTGCTCTAACTTTCCACTCTGCATTAGTTGGGGGATTTAGCGACTGAGCGAATTTTCAGAGTGAGATTTCGACCACTTAGGTAAACTACTTTACGCGTATCTTTCAAAGGAAATAGGTTTTAAACCTGGAACTTTGCAGTTCGGAAATCGAGACCTTATCACAGGTCATTGTGGCCTTATGACCTTTTTAAAAGAGAGCGTGAAAGGATACTCATGCAGCAAAATGTCTGCGACTGTTTACAATCCTGATTTTTCTTTTGTATAGCTTGTATTATATAGGTTTATGACTTTAGCTTTAATTAGCAATTGAAAATATTAAAGATTTTAAAAATATTCGAAGCCCCCAACATATTTGATATTTACATTAGTTAGTTCTTTTATTTGTCTTCATTGATTTTGTGCTTCAGTTGTGTAATATTTGTCATATACAGCGTTCTATACAACCGTAAATTGCATAAATCTTTCACACTTATAAAAATCAAAAGAATAGAGAAAAGAAAGGGCAGCAAAATCAACTTTTAATGTGAGATGACGAACTTGATCACTTGTTTAATATGTCGTCATAACTTTGTTATCCAACATGTCTGAGACAAGTTTATTAAAATCAATTCAACTCAACTCTTTGTGAGACGCATTTATATAAGCATATATATAAATATATATAAGTTGTATAATTCTTGCTATTTTTCTTATTCGGATTTCGCTTCAGTTGCTTGTCTGTGGTTTGAAAAATATCTGAAAAGATACGTGGGTAATGATGACAATTTTTATTTCTGTTTTTTATTTTTATTTCTAAAATATAACTAATCTTAAAAATTTAAAGGATTTGAACTGGATTTTAGTATTTATGTATCTCAAAACTAATTCTTTAATAGTTAAAAGAATTTAAAAAGTTATTAATTAAAGAATATATTATTTTAAACTCTGTAATATAATTTTGTTTCTGTGTTTTTGTACCTTTTTGTGTCGCATTCTCAAAAAATCTAATCTTTTTGGAATTGGAATTCAGATTATAGAAACATTAAAATAGCTGATAAAAATTGTTTTATTTTGGCAGACATTTCTATAAATAAAATCGGAACTAAGATGAGTTTGCACGAAATGCAATTAAATTGGTACCTTCCCATTTATAATTTGTTTAACGAACTAAAAAAATGCTGTATTTTTACTTCATGTTATCGGAAACACTTTTAATTTTGTTCGTTCTAGAAAATGTTCCACTAGGAAGAATTTTATTTAAAATTAGAAGCTATTTATTTCTTTAATTTTCAATTTTAGTTTGTACTTCAATATAAATTACGGATCAATTCCGCAAGTACTTTCTTAAGGAATTTTGGCGTTAAGAACTTTTTATAAATTGCAAAATAAACTACGATTAAAAACTTTTATCCATTATTCAGAAAGGTAAATGCTTTCTTAAAAAGAAAGTAGGAACATGAAAGAAATCACCTCATTAATCTTTAAAGAAAACTTGGAAATATAATAAAATTACGCAATTATTTCAAATATTGACTTGCGATTCCTATTCGGGTTTTTTTTTTTTTGTATTTTCTTTAAATATTTTAATTGTAAGGATTAAAGTATTTCTTCTTGAAAGAACGTACCTTAGAACTGATATTTCACATGTTTCGAAACTTTTTCCAAATTAATAATGCAAAATTCTGGTATTTGAGACTGATTAGCACATCAGATATTACTAAAATATATACTTAAGATTTACAGTAAGTGTTATGCGATAAATAGTATTTTATGATTTCATTGTTTTCTCTTGTATTTAAGGTATCGGTTGAATTTTTCAGTGAAGTTCAAACTTAAGTTTTATATTTGAAGTACTATCATCAAAACTTTGTTTTCAAGAATTTAAGAAATAATTTGTAAATCGTTGTGTATCAAAAATAGTTAAAATGGGGTCACGGGTTCAAAAACATTAGATGTACGTATTTTTGTAATTCCAAAATTAGTCAAAAATATAAAATACTACATATGAATAGGGCAAATTTTATTTGCTACTTATGTTTATATTGGTTAGGCTTTCAATGACTTGATTGGAAGGAATACTTTGAACAATAAATACAGATGTTAGGTATTAGAGTTGCGCGTAAAGTATTTAATGCACGAAATGTTTTGAAGTTCGTGAGCATTATTGCAAAAATTAATTTGATATTTCGAAAACATTTGCAGTCGAATGAAAAAAATTGCGCTCATATTGGAATTTCAAGAAATCAAATGGACTACAACTCCTTAAATGTCAATTTTTAAAAAAAAATTTCATGAACATTTTTGGTACATTCGGTATATAAACCTTTCTGCGAACTAGGAATTTTTAATATTGGTACCTACATCATTAAATAGCAGAAATTTGTTTCTCCTTCCATCGCATTTGTCTTGCCAATCCACGGATTCATGACTTTCACATAGGACGAGCGAAAATGAAATGGTGAAAAGAAATAACAAAAATAAACAAACATTTTCTGACCGGTTGCCGGTAAGAACCGAAAAAGTCGAAAGACAAATAAAATAAAAAATCATCCATATCTTCCCACGTGCTCTGCGCAAAATCCCCTACTCTTCGACCAATGAGAGAGAAGAATCAAATATCTAAGTATCTACCTCCAGGCGAAGTATCCACTATAAAAATGTGGCCTAAACGAACGCGGTATAGCATTCGATTCTTTCGAATCAAGCGATATTTCTGACCGGAATCTTTTTCGTAGCTTTTGATTCTTCTCTCCCCACCTTTTTTGTTGCTGTGTCTGTGTGTTCCTGCTTTGACTGCTTTCAACCTTCCCCACCCTTCCCCTCCACCATAGTGAACTGGGGATATAGCGAGATCCGGACGCCGAGAACCTTCAGTACTCTTCAACCCATAGAGCAGCATCCTTTCTCTCGCACTCCTAGATGCAGTTCCTCAGGGTCGTTCGTCACTCTGTGCTTGCCGTTAGGAAGAGGAGTTCTGCTGCCGCAACCGCGACGGTAGGCTGCCCTTTCCACCGCGCCGAGCCGGAGCGGCCGTCTGTTAACACAGTCTATCGCAATGTCCTGCCCTACAGTGCCATCCCATCTTCCAAGGGGCTTCCGATTGTGGGCACGCTGCCCGAATTTTTAATGAGAGGAGGCGCTAGAAAACTTCACGAATACTTTCATATGAGGCACCAGCAGCTCGGTCCCATCTTCAGGGAGAAAATTGGAAACTTGGACGTAGTGGTCATTTCTGATGAAGATCACATCAACCGAGTATACAGTGCTGAAGGAAGACACCCGATACACATGGTGCCAGAGGCCTGGGTTAAATATAACGAGAAAAGAGGAATTGAACGTGGATTGTTCTTTATGTAAGTACTTTTCCCAGTCCACCCTTTTTTTGACAGGACAATTTTTTAACGTTTTCTAATCTCAACTTCAGTGAAACCAAAAATCATGCAAATAGGCGTTGTTTCTGACAACGTAGTATTAACGTGTGAATATACGTCTGGATAAGTGATCTTGTAGGATCAAATTTCGATCGCATTTACGATATCTATTTCGAACCACTTAGCTTTGAAAATATCCAAATGACTATAAAGCTTTGAGCTTGGCTCAGTCGCTCAAATAGAACATCCATGTTTGAAAGTAATCTGTATGCATGTTATATCAAACATTGACAAAAAGAACAATTGTCAGTTAAAAAATTAAAATATATATATTCTGAAAAAACACGGCATTTAAGCAAGGCTCTTGAAAAGTACAAAATTAATTCTGCTTAAAAATTTGAATATTTAGTGTTTCGGAAATTCGTAATTTTTTAAAGGGTAAAAAAAAATCTGAATCCTGCCCTGCATTGAAAATATATTCATCTTTTCCAAAGCAAAAATAAATTTAAAAGTTAACTCGGAATCTACAAACTGCATAAATTCAAATAAAACTTTTTTTATAGGTTCAGTAGTAACATTTTGTTTTTAAACGATTTTTAGTTTTATTTATTTTAACCTTAATACTAGTTGAAGGACTTTACAGTAGCAATTATAAATGGATTATACGTGAATAAGAATAGTTTTAAGTTTGAACCGAAGCAGTTTCATAAAATTTTCTAGACTGTTCTTGGTTAAGCCTGAAATTATCGCCAAAGCTGAATCTTTACGATTGATATTTAGAACAGGAATCATTTCATTAAATATAAAATAAAATTTAATTTATATTTTAAGCATTCTTGTATAATTTTTGAACTTACGGAATAGAAAGAACAGAAGCTCTTGGTAACAACAAAAGCTCTACTTTTAGATTATTGGAAATTTTTACGCTTTAGTATACTTTCAATCGTATTTTCTTGCTGAGTTTTGAAACTTAAGTTTTTCTGGATGCAAGATCTTTATTACGTAAAGAGTTCCAATTGTCGTTATCCTTAATATCGCTCAAACTGAATCTACCATTTTAATACTCGCCACGAAATACAAGAATGTTCCAGAAATGCATTTACTTTTTAGTTTTCTAATATAAAGCTAAATTTATGTTATCGTAATGGGTTTTTTTCTATGAAATTTTCATACAAAATTTTGAAAAGGTTCCAATTTTTTTCTTAGGGATGGTGAGAACTGGCGCAGCAAGAGAATGATGTTGAATCCAGCTCTTATTCCCAAAATCAACCAGCAGTATGGCGCGGTTTTCAGTGAAGTTACAGATGACGTTATCAGCAGATGGGACAAAATTATTCGAACTGATGACGGCGTATTGCCGAACTTGGAAAATGAGCTGTACAATTGGTCTGTTGAGAGTAAGTACATTTGAATTGGAAAATATATATGGATTTTTTTTCGCCTTTTCAATGTCAAGAAATAACTTCTATATTTTTTATAAAAGTCGGATGAATTGAAATTTTGAATCTTAATTTTTTTATTCGTCCTAATTTGATTTTGAGAATATTTTCTTAAATTAAATTCATTCTTAAGTTCAGAATTTTTTCCCGTGTGGATATTTTCTTATTGGGAAGAACTTTTTGCAATTCTAAAAGTATGTTTCGTAACAGAATATTCGTTACATCTAAAACTTTCTTTGTTTTTTTTTGGTACTTATCAAATAACAAGAATGTTTAAAAAATTCATAGGAGTTTTAATTGTTACAACTTCTAAAAAAATTACGAGATGGATTTCATTTATAGGGAGAAAGGATAATTGTAAATACCGAAACTAATTAACTTGATTTTAAAACTAATGAAAACTTGACTTTAAAACTAGTTTTTCTATTACGTTAAATGGAGTCTTTTCGGTTCTTTTGGATGTTTTTCCGGAAATCAAGTCTGACTCTATTTAATTGTGCAAGATGTTTGCTACCTTAAAAACGAGCGCGGAAATGATTGACCAGAATAAGCAGCCCATTTCAATCCAATATTGCAATGTAACGATCGAAAGTTGATGTCCTCACTCGCGAGTAGACAGCCTCCGGTCTGAATATTTACCTTCCGTCGTTTTTCTTGTCTGGTGTGACAACCCCGTTATTACAGAGCATGAAAACTTATTTAAAAAAGATAACCGACTCGGGAAATCTGTGGCTTAGCGAAAGGCTGCTTCCGCAATCTCGAGAAGTCGCTGCCTTCTCGGCAGCATTGGCGCAGACTGTTTCGCAACAGATAAAACTGGGATAATCATTATTCAAGGGAGGAAGCCAATAAAAGCTTTTCGTGCCCAATATCAAATGGCTGTCGACTGCTGTAATTTGTGTCTGAATTATGACAATGAGGCGCGTCTTCTCGTAGCATTGTATCTAAATCGTTCCATTATAAGTGTATTAGGCTTGGCTTACAATGATTATGCAAGATTTCTTTAATTTTTGTTTCTTCAACTCGGTTAAGTCCAGTTTCTCATAGCACTCTACATACTTTTCTTTCATTTAAAATCGTGGATTTTCTAAATTTATATTTCGGACGCAAAAACCTAATAAATACTGATATATTTACTTGACATTTATAATTAACCCCTTAACCGTTTTTCCCGTACGCCGTACGTGCATCGATTTATCGAATTTTGATAGTTGTAAACAAAAATAAATCATTCTTAACAATTATAATTCAATAGTAAAATGACTTCGAATACGTAGATAAGCAAAGTATTCCATGTATTTCCATTTGAATCAAAGCAAGAAAATATTCCCAAAGTAGAAGGTGTCGTCCTAATAGATAGTAAGGAAAATAAACCGGTTAAGGGGTTAAAAACGCATTTCATCTAAAACTTGAACAAATCTTTCTTTTAACATGTTTATTTTACTTGCTAGTTATTTAGTGAATAAAAAAATTGCTTATCTTTTTAATTTAAAGACTGATTATAAGACTCGTCATTTCATGTTTGCATTTTCGGGTTTAAGTAAAGAATGTTTAGCGCGTCCCTTCTAGGCGAAGAACGCTATCGACGAAAGTGAAAACGTAAGAAAGAAAAAAAAAAGAATCGATTAAGGAGAGCAAAATAAAGAATGAACATCTTTTTCACCCGTGACATAGATTTTATGTTGTGAGAAGATGGGCTAAAATTGTGTCATTGTCAGTAGGAGCAATGAAAGGCCGTGGCCTTGACGTAATTCGGAGATGCCTTTTTTGAACTTCAGTTCCGAATTAACCAGTTCTCAACCTTGCGCTCTACTTAGAGTGTTAATGGAAGGCTGACCTGACATGTGAACTCTTGTCAAATTCTGTAAATGCGATACGGAAGTGTACAGAAAAAGAATGCAGAAGATAACAATAAAGAATGCTGCGCTATCGTTCCAATACTCCCGTTTTATTTCGACTAAACACAAATATACAAGTTTTGGTATCGCAAATTTTAGAGTCTGTAATGAAACTAATTCACTTTTTATCCATTTCCGCGTCTCTTAATTGTCTTCCAGTCTCCCTCCATTAGTTTAATTGAAAGCAAAAGGTATAATTTCGTAATTGCTTCTAACAACTTTTTACAAATTTCAAATTGTTTGCTGAGTTATGAAATTCTCTTGCAGCCGTTGGAACAGCTGTCATGGGACGTCGTATGGGCTTCGTTTCACCACCTGGTACCGAGAACAAGATGCAAGAATTTGTACACCAAGTACAACAAATATTTAAAGAATCTGCAAAACTGGCCGTCATATCAGCCGATACTGCTTCCAAGCTTAGACTTCCCGTCTGGAAAAGATTCGAAAAAGCTGCTGATGTAGCCTTGGAAATGGGTAAGCCACTAATTACATATTTAAAATAGCCCTGTTCTGATGCAAATTGATTTAGATTATTTTTTCAAAACTTATCAGTGTGTTATAATCTTTTCAAAATTATTTCAGCCCGCAACTTTGTTGAAGAACGCATTGCAGAAATAAACAACCAGGTAGCATCTGGTGAAAAAGTAGAAGGTATTCTTAAGAGGATGATTGATAACAACCTTCCAACCAACGAAATCGTCAACATTGTCGCAGATTTGATTCTGGCTGCAGCAGACACTGTAAGTAAATTTCATTTAGTAGTCCTATATGGGGGGGGGATAAATACTCCAAGTAGACTTCAGAATATGCAAGCATTGCAATGATGTATTAACCGTATTCATTTTTTTCTTGCAGACGTCGCATGCCACTCAGTGGGCTTTGTATTCATTGGCAAAACATCCTGAATGCCAGGAAAGAATCTTGGAAGAGCTCAATCGTGTTGTGCCTAAGGGAGAGATTGTCAACAACACCCATGTACAACAAATTCCTTATTTGGCGAAAACGATAAAGGAAACCTTAAGGTAATTTGCAACTTTCATTCTATACATCTCGGATTTTCACACCGTATTTTATCCCCGTTAACACGAAAAATACGTTGTTACAATAATAAAGTAACGTAAGCTTATCTTTATAAAAAAAATGATAGAATTTCATCATTCCTACTATTTGCATACTGCTCAACTATCGAATAAAGTCTAGATGCATCTTTTTATGATTGTATTTTAATTCTTTCTATTTTTTAGAATGTACCCAATTGCTTCATTTTTGACGAGAGCTCTACCGACAAACATCGTTCTTGGGAAATATGAAATTCCTGCAGGTGTAAGTATAATTTCTAAAATTTTAGTTTGGATTTGAATCATTACACCGTATAAAGGATAGACGTAAAATGCAGTGTAAATGGGAAAATATTTAGGATAATTTAAGTGACATCTAATACGATTAATTTCCCGCACAAAAATTCACATCCTGGATTCCAGGATTGCACGATTTAGGATTCGTATAATTCAAGACAAAAAGAATCGGACATTTTCACTCTGAAATGTTATTTTAGTGCTCTTGAAAATTCAATGTTGCGATATTTATCATTTTTTCCTAATTAAAAATGTTTTTCAGAGACACAAATTTTAATCCCAATATCAAAACCAAGCAAGCAATATGGAATCTTAATAGCACTGCTTTAATTCAACTTTTTATGAATGTAATGCAAGGAATTTTTACAATCGAGTTTGTAATTCATCCTTTTCCGGTTAAATCTTGTTTTGAATTCATATCGGGAACTGCGCATATGTTTTATTTTCTTATTTTGTAAGTTGCAGCAAGATATACTAACTCGAATGGTTTAGTATTAATATCCTTCTTAAATTCGCGATTTTACCTTGTGTCGAATACTGGAATATAGTGCATTTTTCTAGTTTTGATTCTAATTTAAATTTCTTCAAGGCTCGAAATTAATGGGACTGAATTTCTTTTGTTAAATTGAACAAAATATTTAATTAGTATCAAGATTTGACGAATAATCCCTGGTTTCTTCTCTTCCCAGAAAATGTTCTTCATGTCTCAGTACACGGTAGGAAGAGATCCTCAAAGGTTTAAGGATCCAGAACAATTCAACCCTGACAGATGGCAACTGAATACCACCAAGAAAAATGGATGTATGCCATTTGGTCATGGATCAAGAGGATGCATTGGAAAAATTGTAGCGGAGTTAAAAATGCAACTGCTATTGGCAAAAGTAAGAATATCTCGCTAATAAAACTCGCTGTTTTTGTGAATGCTAATTCAGGAATAACTCTAAAATGCACAATTTCTAAATACTTTATCAGTTTCAGTAAATCACATTAGAATATAAGATGGATTTAAATAAATCGAGAAATCAACGAAATCGCTTGACACATAGCTTCTTAATATATATTTAAAAAGATTTGCGAATAGAACTCGAAATGAAAATGAACCTAATGAGTAAGACATCAAAAAATAGAGAAGGACGTGTTGATGTTAGAACAAATTATTGAATTTAAAAGGCATGAAGATATCTATCACTCCATACGCGTACATAACTCTTTAATCTTCATAAACATATTCTGATTTCTTATAAAATACCTCCCATTCAATTTCTATTTGAATATTCATGATAAAGGGAAGATTTTGCTCAATCTTAAATATAAAAATAGAAATATTTCCTGTAACTTGGAGCTTTCTAAAATATAACTATTCTTAATGGTATTCGTCTATATAGGTAATGACTACCTCAATTTTTCTCGCTACAGGCTTTGCAGAGTAAAAATATATTTAATCTCTTGCACTCGGGTGGCTTATCTCGAGCACCATTTAACTTTCAATTTGACGGTTCATTTAATTTTGATTGTTTAAAATTTGGTGATAAAAAGAAATTAATATTTTGAGGAAACATAAATTAAAATTATATTTTTGGGGACAACAAATCTGTCCTCGTATTAGGTGAATTATGAATCGAATTACTTTTGTATGAATGAAAGATTAAATATTTGGTCTTATTCAATTGCCTAAATAAATGAAACACAAGAATTTTAGTTTTCCAATCTTTTTGATAGTACTTGGAAAATTTCTCTACTTCTTAAACTACTGTGAGATTGTTCTTTAATTATTAGTTGATGAAACGTTCACAAATCTTAATGAGAAAAATTGATAATCTGATTAAAACAAACGTTTCATCAAAGATCCATTTTCTTGTCTTTGATGAATAGTACTTTTTTAAACTTTGAAACACATTTTAGTTTCTTAATATTAAAGTGCCAAAGTATTTATATTTTCCATATAGTAGCATTTATCAATTGATAGTAAGCATGGTGATTTATTTTACAGGCAGTTCAACAATATCACTTGGAAGCTAAGAACAAAGACATTGGAATAACTTTGAGGATGATCACCACTCCTACAGAACCAATCCAGCTCCATCTGTCCAAGAGGACGTGACGGGCAGGAGATTGCTGATGGAACTTCGGGGTCATTTCAAACGTCTTTCTTGGCACTTGTAATGGCTCCCATGTTTCTGGAAGATCCGTTGTTCTTCCTTATCTAGTCCTCTCGGCTGTGTTGGCACACTGGATCTTGTGCTCTAGATTTCTTTCTACTACTCTTCTCCTTGTCATTTTATAGATGGTGCTAGTTAGCTTCTATTTCGAAGAGCACGCTTGTTTTATCCCGATTTTTGAAAGGGAAAATGATCAAGACAGCTAAAGCAGAGACTCTTTGAAGCAAATCCTTGTGATACAAGCAGTGCAAAAGTATTTGCTGAAGATCAAAGAATATAAATCTGTCTTGAGCACTGGCGATTGTTGCAATACGAGTTATTTCTAAATGTTTTAAACAATGTAATGTTGTCTTTTTATATATTTTTATATTTATATTGAATGCATTTCGAAAGATGAGCGTTCTGTAGAATTATAATAGGTTTAAAACCTTACAGCAGAGAATCTTAGACTTTTCTGTTCGCGATCTCTCCCCCAGCCCCATGTCTACAAAGATAAAATTCGAGAATTTGAATGTCTCGAGGAAATGTAAATTTCAGTGGATCATTAAATCAAAATGACTTTAGTTACTTTAATTTTTATGTATAATATAATTGAAATTCGAACCATCGAAATTTCGATATTTAAAATTGTATCGCTCTTAATGGGGTCGGAATTCAGTTCGAGAAGCCCTGCCATAGAGTAACTGATTTATTGCAACTGATGTGGCTCATTTTTGCACTTCTCTAATTTTTAAATCCTTGATAAGTTTTAAATGTTTGAAAAAAAATGGATTTATGAAGAGCAGAAATTAAAGAAATTTCATTGGGATATAGAGTTTCAAAATATTTCAGAAATTAATTTCTATTTGTATTGCAGAAGAAACTATAGTATTTTATATAAAATATCGCGATTTTATGATAAACGGGTATCTGAATGTTTTAATTCTGCAATATTTTGCGTACATACTTGTTTATATGCTGTTAGTGTTCAGATTCAATAACGGTGAAACAATCTCAGGAAATACTTAGCTGGATTGCAGCAATCAATCTTGTTAATTTTTGAAAATACTTTTTTAAAATTATCGTATACACAACTTTCAGCATAAAATGGATTTTTAGAATTTTTATACAAAATTTATAAAGTTCATTCGATAGTTGAATTTTATAATTCTAAAGATTTATATTGTATGTTCTCAAACTAAGAAATTTTATTGCTCTAAATTTTATACAGAATGTAAAAATTAACAATTCTACAAGTTTTTTTTTATTTAGGGACTTCCAAATACCTCTAAAATTTTAAAGCCTAACTGAAATTTCAAGAATGGAAGTTTATCTTTTAAAGACGTTTAAAATCCTTACTCAATCGCAAGCAACTGTGAAAAATCAGCATTTTATTAAGATCGTCATTAAAAATCAAAATTGAATCTGAAGATGCAACGCCATTGCCTCAAGTTTTCCCTTCAATATTTACTTAAACTATTTGGGACGACTGTTAGTCATCCTTGAAAGTGAGCATTTAAATGAAATACGGGTATCTTTCACTTTGCCAAACTGAGCGATAATTAAAATCTGCTTTCTACAGAAATAAAAAGCTGTTAAATATTTAGCTGTATATTTAAACCATTTTACCATTAAGCACTTTTTAATTTAATTCAATTTTTGCCATCTAAATTTAGAAAAAAGCATTTTTAAATTTTTTAAAAATTATATTTAGCTCGAAATACTCAAGTGCATTTTCTTTGAGAATGATATCAACTTGCATGTTTTAGAAGCAAACTGCTAAAAATATTATATCTTCTGAAAGACTGCACTTTAGTTTAAATACAGCACGTTTAATCAAAAACACTAAAGCATTTGCATTATTGAAACAGTAATATAAATTCATTTTAGTTAGAAATGGTGAAAGCTTATTTTTATATTAATTTATTTATATAGCTTAATTTATCTATGTATAGTTGCAGATATGTTAATCTTGTGTTGCTTCGTTGATAATTTTCTTTGTTTTCTTAATTAATTTTATATGAATATTTTTGTTGTCTTTTGTCATATATTTTTAATCAATTGTAATTTCTCGTGCTCAAACACGAAGAAAATGTATTTTGATGTTATATTTATGATGTAAATTTTGATTCGTCTATTCAATAAATTTATACTTTACTAATTTCCTGTCTCAGTCTTCATAGAATATAACCAATAGCTTTCTACGTTTCTCAGATTCTAGATATTCGTGTTTTATAATATTCAATACATCTGTGCTCTTTAAAACACTATTGGGTGTTTCTGTAACTTCTATTTATAAGTAAAACTGGACATAAAATTAACCAACGTCTTGGAAACAAAACTTAGAATTTTCAAAGGTAACAAATTCTATGCAATAATTACATCAGTTAATATATAAAACTTGACGGCGGGGTTCAAATTTTATTGAGAATTTAAGGGAAAAGTACATTAAATAGAGCATGCATTGGCTTTCGTTCGTAAAGTGCTGCATAAACAAAGTAGTTTCAGAAAGATTGGATTTTACAAATATATAACCGCCATTCTTGAACATTACACTTCAATACTTTACAAGTTCTTAATTGGAAAATTGTAACACATATCAAATGATATGTTTCAATGAAAACACTTCTATTTAAGCAGCTTTAATAGAATTTTGCGTTGGGTTTAAATTTTAATAGAAAATTGCGTTGGATTTAAAATTGGGTAATTAATCAGCTTTTAAATTTATACCAATTTGCATTTAAAAATAATTGTTAAATGACGCCTTATTCTATTTGAAAAATGCTATAAATATCCATGTTCTTCATGGATATTTAAATTGTCTGTAAACATGTACAAACATAAGGATTACAGCTATTTAAATAAACCCTAAATACCAAAATTTGGTTGGATACATTTCAATCGTTCGTTTTATACACTTCAAAAATGGGAATTTAGATTGGTTAAAGGACGAAAAAAATTATTTTAACTTCGACTCAATTTTTGATTGCATTTTCATAATTTTTCAAATATTCTTCAGCTAGCAGGAACTTGTTAAAATGTATTCCAAATATTGTCAAAATAACTTCGCAAATTAATGGTCATCAACATTCTTTACAGTCGATTTAACATGTCTTGAGTTTTCACAAAACGGAGAATTTGTGAAGAAAAGAAAACTAATACAAATGATTTTTATAAAATGGTATGTAATTATGAACGACAATCATAATTTTTTGAAGGTAAAAAGTAATCCATATCTTTATATTCAACTCAACTTTGGCTCAAAAACGCAAAATATGTATTTTATAATTTGGGGGATATGAAATAGTTGAATTAAATATCTTCTTTCTTATTGAGAGCTTATTCAAGAAATGTTATTTTCATCGTCAAGTAAATAAATGTATTTTTCAGTTGATAAATATGAAATTAAGTTCTCTAAAATAGCATAAAAATGTTAGATACCTTTTCTTAAAATTCCAGGAAAAGCATCTTGAAATCTTTCAATTACAAGATTTCAATGATAGTATTTTAATTATTATACACCTTACAAACATTTCACTAAATAAAATTGTCCAGAAATATAAAATATCCAATATGTAGAGTTCCATATTTAAAATAAGGGATTCTCAAATCTTCCAACGAAGATAAAAAAAATATCTATCAGTTGTAAGAAATGCATGAGCTTCAATCCTTTATTAAAAATAGATAGATTCCCATAAGAAAAGTAGATTCTATTGTGTCTGTATATTAAAATATTGCTCTTCCCCAAAATTAAAGTTAATTATTCGGTTATTTTCCTGAGTGATTCTTTTTCAAACCAATACCTTTAATGAACTCTAATAGTATATTAAAATATTTATACTTTTTAGACCAGAAAAAAATATTATAAAAGTAGGAATAATGATTAATTATAAGAATATTTTATTTATATTATTATTATAAAAAACACCATCGATAGGTGAGAATTAAATAAAATATCCTTGTCTATGTCGGATTAGTATAGATGAGAAATTTATTACTGAAAAAAAACTTAAAAAAAACGGATTTTTAATAATACTAACTTCTGTACCTTTTCATAATTTTTTTCGATTCTATCATTTACTATTAATGATAATTGTTTCCAGGTACAAAAGTAACAAATCATACAAAATTCCAGAATCTATACGCTCATTTACATTCGATGTTTAACTAAATTATCAATTCAAATCACCTTTATATGGTTAAAAGTTTTAAATTAATCAATAGGAACTAGTCTTATCAGAATAAACAATTCGTTTGAAATAAAAAGAACAGTATTATTTCTCTATTTATTTAGTTCTATTAGATCATAAAAATTGGTAATGCTTACCTAAATTAGATACTTCTACCAAAATATTTAAGAAAAAAGCTTTTTTTGCAGTCTGTGAAGAAAAATGGAAAAATTTGTGAACCTTTAGCTCAAAAGATAGTTACAGATAATGTTTTAAGATTCATTCTTTTTTTTTTTTAACATTATGTTTAAAATTTCCTCTTAATTATGTAACTACGTTTAAGTTCTGTAAAAAAAATAATTAATTTCCTAAAGAAAAACATTATTTTGAAATTTTATTTTATCAATAGATATTTAACGTTTTGATATCCTTTTTATTGATCGCTCCCGCAATTGTTATTCTTTGCGATAAAGAATTTGATATAAATTCTATTTTTATAGTTATAGAAAGTATACATTTTCTATTCAGCATATGCCACTATTTTTTACAATCTATCAATTCTGTTTATATGCAGAATTTGAATTCACTGTATTTCCTTATGCAAATCAAAATATTTTTAATTTCTAGGTTTTAACTCGGATTGGCAGTATGCTAATTTTCAAGCCAATCTGATTTCGTGTGTTTTTATGGTTATTATTTTATTATTTCTGCTTTTGATGGGATTCATCAGTTATTAATTAAATTTCTTAGTTACATTATAGAAATTACTTTTAAAATACAGTTCTCTCTCTCTCGCGGGCTAAATTTGTTTCGAATCATAGGACAGACTATCGAAGCGTTTCAAATTTAGAATATTTGTGCTGCTGCCATCTATTGGTAAAAATATTATAGCAAGTACAAGTTAAAAGGGGTGTTCCTTTGATTTATTTGTAGTTTTTATATTATTTATTTTTTATATTTATTTTTTTAAATAAATCATTTAAAAAGCAGTTAATTAATTACAGATTTAGTAACTACTCTGTTAACAATTAAGATCATTTATCAGATCATATAAAATTTCAATTTTACATTGCGACACAATGTTACTAAAAAAATATAATGAACTTCGAATCAAACAGACATGATCACAATATATATATATAGCTAAATGCATTGTTGATAACATTTGATAAAATAATATAAAAGAAATTTAGAATTATTTTTTGAATCTGAAGAATTTCGAAAGTTTATTTTAATTCCATTATTAAGTAATCATTTTTTTAATCATGTCAGAACATGATGTTATTTTGGGGGATAGAGGTATACAAAAATCTGTTGGCAAAAAATAAGAAAAACTGCAGACGAAAAATTGAAATTTTACTATCTTTCTGTTGCCATCGCATTTGCAAAATCTTTGATTTAAAAAAAAATAAGTTAATGATTACAGCTAATAAAACCTAGAAAAATGTCCTTTTGAGCACGTGATTATATGAAATGAAATAAATAGGAAACGTGATATTTTTTTTAACAATAGATGCGAGACAAAGTGTTTTTGGATCGTTGGCAATACTAAAGTGAAACATTCAATGAAACGATTAAAATGAATAAAAATATAATTTAACTTGCACGAGTACGGGGTGCTTGGCGGTTCAAGAAATGTTGTTCTGTCATAATACATTGAAATATGCATAGCAGGTTTCATTTTAATTTTTTCATTATTGCAAATGTAGTAGCGATAATGCATATGTTTATTCAACCAAAGAGAGACTTTTAAGCAAATAGATATACATAAAATATTTCAGAAAAAATTTATACAAATTTAAAATTATAAAACAGGCATCAAATTTTTTTTAAAAAAAAATCACTAAATCCTAATTGAATTAAAGTGAGTAAGAATTTTTACATTAACATTTTTCAATTTATGAAATTTCATTAAAAAATTTTTGTATAGAAACAGGCATGCAAATGAAATCAAATTTAAGGATTTTGTGAAGCTAGAATACTTTACCAGTACATTTTTACGAGAAATGAAATGTAATAATAAAATACTTCTAAAAAACAATGCGGTCTTTTTTCTTCTTCAAATTTTTGCATTATAAAAATGATTGATATTTCAAATTAATAAAAATACTGGGCCACTGCCAAGTTACTACGTGGAAATTCAAAATATTGTTTCACTCATTTGAATAACTTTTATGTTTTAATACTTTAAACCCAAAGTATTTTTTTATAATGTTCATGCCATGGTTATAGATTGAAATTAATTAATTTAGTATATCTAGAAAATAACGTAATTTTTAAAATTTTACTCTTTAATATTTTTTCCATTCATATTTTTAATTACATTACGTTTTATTTTAATGTTTGATCAAAAATAAAATATTTAAAAAATTTAATGAAATCCTTAATTGCACACTTCAAGTTATGTGAGAATATTATTATTTTTAAATCATTATTTATCATAATTAATTTAAGTCATTAACCCATTTAAACCAGTTTGGAACAATATGCAATGATATTTTAAACTCTTAATTTTAATCCTAATTAATTTCCAAACTTTATCTTAATTTAGACCATAGTAATATCATTCTAAAATATTCTCTTATTTTCTGATCCACTCCACTCGATCTAATCAATTAATTCAACAGAAGCTTTGTAAAACTGCGGAAACAGCTAAACGCCGGCTACTCTCCCACACTCCAAGTGTAGGGACAGAAATTAGCAAGCTTAACAAATTCCACTAAAAGATGCCTGGGATTCCCTTGCACGAGCTGTACTTGTGATCGACATGTGTCGAATATCCCTCTTAAAATCTGAAGGGATAAATTCAGAGGGATAAAAATTTAATCAGCTTTTTCATCATTCCGTGTTGTGTCGTTCTGTGTTGTGCACGTCGCTTTCACTTGTAAATAATGCCTGCTCCCGTGA
>JAOUZG010052315.1:5957901-6025492 GCA_026289955.1 Argiope argentata | reverse complement strand
TTATTTTTTTATTTTTCTTTAATCTAATTTTATTTCTAATTTTTTTAATTTTTTTCACCGATATCAAGATGAAATTAACAGATATGACGTCATAGTTTTTCTTCAGACTTTTAAAAAGGCACCTGCTATTCAAAAAAGGTATACGTTATAATAAAGTATTACTGTCAAAAGCAGATCAAACTTTTAAAAACGTATCTGCCTTCGAAGAATCATGCATTTATGATAATGCAATACTGGTAAAAGCAGGTAAAAATGCTTTTTGACCGTAATTTTCAGAGACATCAAAACCTCCTAACAAAAACAACATCATGTTTTCGTATAATAATAATGTCTTCAAAATATACAATGCTTTCATTTTTTATTAATATCTTATTTCAATGCCGACGTGAAATTATTATATATTCTAAATGAAAAAAAATGTAAAGAGAGAATTTATTTTATCCTCACTGTCACTACTTCCTTCTAACTTCTAAGGCTCCTCGCCTACTCCACCACCCCCTGCCCCTCATCCTCAAACATAATCATCCAAAATTCAGTTTCCCGTTAGAGAAATTAGAGTAGAGATTGTTTGCATTATAAGATAAGATAAAATAATATTAAATGGTCAACGAATTATAACAAAATCTGTATTAAAACCAAGAGAAATTTAAGAAATTTTTATTCCATTGTTTGCTGGTTAATTTTTATTTTTATCCCAATCCTAGTCGAAAATACATAATAGTTGTGATTCCTCGCCATATAAAAAAACTCATTATTACATTAAATAAACTTTAGTCTTATCTATTCATGGCTAAGCAAAATATCAATTTCGTCACATCAATTTAAATTTTGAATACATTGAATATCCTCTAGAGGGAAAAAGGTCTTGATGCACACATGAGAAAAGACATCGTTTTTCTCAATTATCCAGAAGGACTGGGATTATCTGAATTATAATTAGCATTTTCGGACAAGTGTAAAAAAACTGTTTATATTCCTTATATAGAATTGATAACCAATTATTTTATTCATAATTACATTTCTGAAGAAACACTGACATTGATTTCGAAGTGAAACATTGAGATTGCCAACAGCTTGCACCTGAGTTAACGCATTGATGCCCTCTCATGAGTTTTCTCATGTTTCATGTCCCATCTCTTAAGGACCGTTCATACGTTTTCTCATGTTGTACGTCCCACTGGCTATTACTTCAAAAATAACAGGGTCATGTTGATTTTAGAAAGTACAAGTTTGATCCAAAACGTGCGGTTCTAGGCGTATGTTTTATAAATTTATTTGTGCTCCTTAATATACTAGAATGTTTTTTAAGTTTATTTATATGTAATACATCACAAATTTTTAATTATGAATTCCAGCATGCATACAATTTTTCTTTTCCATCTTAAAAAGACGCTCTTAACCGTGAGAATTTATCAATGGTTTGGGCAAGATATTTTTAAATGAGTCAAAACATGTATGCGCTTACTCCCTCAAAACCCCTTGAGATGTTGCAATTTTTTTAAACCTTGACGTATCATATCAAATAAAAATAACAGTAAATATTTATAAGACAAATTAGCATTAACTTGCAAGATGCTGTACCTTCCACTCTTTACAAATGAAGCAGCAAAAAGAGTAAGTTTTATTAATGCGCTTGCGCAGCTACAGAAATAGGCCACAACCCCTGATAGGCAGAGGATAGAGAGCAACCCCAATAGTAGAGAACAACAAATGCGCTCTAAGAAAATAGTTTCTAAATTATTGACGAATTCAAATATCACTTGTAAAATTAAATAATTTTTTTTTCTAAAATTTTTTATCAGAATGCTGGAACGCCTATTCTCGAACTGCCCCTGTTTCCTCATTTTAATTGTTACGCATTATGATAATTATCAAGCTGAAGACAGAAAATCTACAAAAAAATTCTATGATGATTCTTTTGTATTTCAAATGACATTGTGACAATTGACGGCACACTGGCGCAGAGGTAGTGAGTCTTCATAGTGATTTGGGCGTCCCGGGTTCGAATCTTAAGGGCATGGTTGTTCTTCTGTTTTCTATCTGTGAGGTGAATAATTGTGCCTCTCTGTAAAAAGGGGTTGTGCATACGAATGTTATAAGCGTGTGTCGTATTCATGTGAGCTAGAAGTCAGACTTCAGCCCTCGGGTGTAAGGGGGCCTTATCCTCAGAAGCCCCGCCTTCCGTTGTAAAGCGGACACACCATCATTGCGATAAATAAATAATCATCATCATTGCGATAAAAATAAATATTGCATCTTGGAAAAACCTTTTAAAGTTTTTTTTGCCACAAAATTCAGGTTAAGTAGTGATTCAGCTATTACATCAATTAAATACGGAGATTTTGTCAATGGTTGTATCATTGATGCATGAATTATTAACCATAGTCTGCAGTAGTTTGCAGTAGTCCATTAATTCACGAGTTTCTCATTAAAGATTAATTCCCCCTAGTTATTTTAAATTAATTTATCAAAGAAAGAGACCCTCAATTATTTTTAAAAAAAGTTTCAGCACATAAATAAGATTAATTATTAACTTTGGAAACAATACAATTTTATTGTTTTTATTACTTTAAAATGTTTGTATATTACTGAAAAATGTAATTGGTTTAATATAAGCTTGTTTAATTGCAATGTTTCCGTGGTTAAATCTTAAAAGTAGGGGGGGGGGAGGTTTCAATTTTTTTTTCTTCCGAAATTATGTCTTTTACAAAATGCTATAAGACAAATACATTTTATGTTAACTCAGAAATATCAAATTAATTGAATTAGGTATAAATTTTAAAAATTTTTGCGAGTCACTAAAGATGTGCATGACTTCCGATATGAGTATAATAATTTAACATAAATTCTAAATCAAATTTCAAAATAATTTGAATTCCACTTTAGAATTAGAGACTTTTAGATTCTAAAACAGGGAATCTGAGATCTTAGGACAGAGCTCCAGAATTCATATTCAAAAGATTTCTTCCAGTATTTCAAAAATAGGCCACAATCATGTCAAATACAACATCAGAAAAAAATGAATAGGAATTAATAATGTAATAGCCTTCTCCAGGCTTCTATCCATTTATTAAAGACTTTAAAAAAATTATATTTTGCCCCCGTTTTGTGGAAATAATATTGCGGTCATTTGAAAAAGAATTTTCATTGGTTTAAATTTTGTAATTTATAATTTTTTATGAATATACACATAGAACAAGAATACTGGGGAGGAATTTTTGAAGTTAAAAATTTAACTAGGTCACCAAGGAATTTTTTTTAATCGCGGGGAATCTGTATCATTAAATCTTCTTCATCTTTTTCTCATATCTGGAGGGCTTCAAATCTCTTTTTTTTAACCGTGCTTCAAAGTCACCTTGATCGCGTGATGCTGCAGACAGATTTAATGGTGCCCGTGACCAAATTAGATTTAATGACAAAAAAAACCTATTACTTTAATCGAGAAATACCATATATTTTTTGTATGGCGTTTCCAACGTCAGTCCTCAGGGAAGGTATCACTTAATTATCGCAAAAACACTTTTTCTTTCTCAATTCGAAAAGATAATCAGATGAGTTGTTGCTTTAAAACGGCGATTTCTTTCTCTTTAAAATGTGAGAACACGTGAGAGTGTGATTATTCAATTTTCATCTTAGCACTCGCTTTTTAATTACGCGGCACTTTTTATCACTATCGGCACATACACGTGACTTTCTGGAACACTCGGGTAACAGTTGATATTATGAAGTGAAAGGAATAAAAAAAAATCTACAATCATGCATTTTAATAATTCTTTGCGTCCTATAGCAACTGACGTTAAAAAATATGATCTTAGTCTTAAAAAGCATTCACTGATAGAATTTCTATTATTCTATCTAGAAATTTGAAAGGAAAGCGAATTAAATAAGCTTTTTTTACATATTGGTAATAATTAATGTAATGTCATCTATAAAAAAAGCTGTTATTTCGAAATTTTAGTCATGCATTATCCATATGCTCAAAAACTGACCTTGTAAACTAAAATGTTATGTATTTCTAATCTGAAAACTAACGGTATTATTAATCTTTGCTTTGTAATAGATATAGAAAAAAGACAATCTATCGTATTTCGATGGAATTTTCTTCTTTGTTTTAAGATAATTATTTTCCATAAGAAATTTTATCAGGAAATAGACATATTTTAATCAGAGTTTTCAAGAAATTTTTATTTCAGAATAATTCCTTGAATATTGTTTTTATTTTTATTATTTCTATTTAGCACTGAATATCCTTTTTTTAAATAAAAATCTATTTGTGTAAAATGCTGACATACGGGGCACAAAAATCGTATATTACAAAACGACGAATGACAACAATCATATATAAACAACTATCATACGTATTTCAAATTACTTCATAGAAGGATATTACAGATAGAAGGATTTTTATTTCAATTAACTGATTAACGGAGTTGCAGAACATTATTAGAAGTTTTCTGGAAATGGTTCACAATGCAACCAAATTGTACACTCCTTCGAGCCGCTGTGGTCTGGTGATAAAGTCCTGGCTTGTCAGCCGCAGGGTTTCAGGTTCGAGAACCGATTCCACCGAAGAACCGTCGTATAAGGGGTATGTTGCATGTTAAATCTGTCACGGCCAAACTTCCTCCAGCTTCTGTGGTGTAGAGAGGTGGGTTGCCAGCTCAGGTGTCGTCCCGTCGTCTGATCGCGGTTCAGAATTACGAGTTATGTCCCAAAATAGCCCAAGCGTTGCTTTACAACGGGATGCCAATATAACTAAACTAAAATTTAAAATGTACATTCCTTCAAAAATGAGATCATTAAAAAAAATCAAGAAACAGACCTCACACAAAAAGTTTAAGGATAGTGATGATCTCGTGTTTACTTTACAACGTAAACTGGGGAGTACAGTAGCTCCTGAAAATATGGATCCCTGAGCATCCGAGGGCAGAACTCTGAGTTCTAGGTCATATAAAGAGGACATTCACTTATCACATTCGCTTGCACAGCCCCCTTTTACAGGTGGGCACTTTCATTCATCGCACAGACCGTGCACAGAAGAACAACCCTGTCCTATCCGGGACTCAAACCCAGGACGTCCAGATCACGTGGAAGACGCGCTACCTCAGTGCTAAGACGCCGACAGAAAGTTTAATAGAACGCAAAAATGGATATAAAAGAGGATAAGCGATATGTTTTGCTTGTGGAAACTGCTATTATCTAACAAAAATAGTCCTAGCATTAAAACACAAAAATTACTTTTTTAAAGGTATCAACTTTATATCTATATAATTATTTCCCTAATTTTAATAATACTATAATTCCCTTTATTACCCTATCTGTGACATTGTTTTCAAATTCTTTGTTGGAATTCAAACACATCCATTATAACATTCAGTCATGTATTTTTGCCTATTATTAACTCCGTAGTATAATTGTCATTTCAATTTTTATTTTTTTTAAATATATACATTTTTAAATGTCAATAAACTAATTCAATTTGCTTTTATTGAATCTATGTTTTCAGTAATATCAAAAACAAGGTGAAATGGGCTTTTTTAATGAATTCTTCCTTAATCATCTAACAGCCTAAAAAGTTAATATTCTGGTTGCACAAATTGGTCGCCAATAGTAGCTACTAAGTAACAAAAATAGTTTTATAAATTTTTAACTCATATCGACAACGATTTCTGGCTACGTTCATATCCATTTTTGAGTTCTATTAAACTGTTTAAAGCCTATTTGTGGACTTTTATTTATTTATTTATTCTGTATTTCCTTTCCTATGCCTGAATGTACAATTTAGTAACATGGTGAACCATCACAGAAAAATTAAATTAATATACCGAAGTTAAATGAAGCATTGAATACAATGCAGCTGTAGAAACCTTCCATAAAAAATCTGAAATTCTTATGATGTTTGTTATATTTTGCAAAAATATGCAACATTGATTGTAAATATATGTTTAAAACAAAGTAAGAGCAAGAAAAAAAATACAATTTTCATTTTTAAAAATCTAAATGAACACGCTCAGAAAAAGTTTCTTGTTTACATACATGCGGGCTGAGTATTAAAACAAATACAGTTTTTGATTAAAAGCTTAATTTATGGAAATTATTGGCAAAAGTAGAAATAATTTTAGAAAACAGCGAAAATTATATGAAATTTTTACATTTTAATTACATTTGCTTTTATGATATCCGAATTTTAATGCAGCGTAGAAAATTGATTTAATCATTCAACTATCTTAATTTTTGGCAGATCATATTTATTGTCAACAAGCAGTACCCATACGGCGTTCCCTTGGCATAGCACACAAGAAGAAAAATTAGCTTTAAACTTAAGTTTTGCTCCACCTGATATGACATGGGCACGTTGCGCAATATCGAAAGAAAAAAAAATCTAGAAATTATCAAAAATCTCTGCAAAACAATTTTATGGCACACATTCAGAAATATTTAGACTGTTACAAAGATAAAAAATATATGTCCGTAGACAAAACACAGGCGATCATTTCGAGGTTGGATTTCCTTTTTTTCGTATAATGAGATTTGATTCGCTGGTTAAAATCAGATGTAAGCAAAGAAATGCAACGCATATGCGTACCACAGCTGTTGATATTTGCACATGCGCAGTTTAAGGTTTCCATGCATGCGCGGATGTTAAAATCTCAATTATAAAACCCCTTTTTTATTTTGATATGATTTTAATGTACTAAAATTCCCCAATAAATGCTCTACAAAATAGTATTAATATCTCTAACATCCGTTAACTATTTCTCAAGTTTTTGTGGTTCAGGAGACTTCATTTAATATCATTTATAGATACATCAGCAGTCATATCTCCTAACATTATGTAGAAAGTTAATACTTTTGTCAAATAGATACAATGCAATTGAAAAGCAAGAAACTGAAACCGTAAACTAAATTTTGTGCTTAAATTATTTAAAAAATGAAAAAAATACAGTAAATAATGTGCTTTTTTTCCCAAATCCAATATATAAATTAATTCATATAGTATTAAAAAAAATTCAAACGAATTCAAAACTTCAGAGAGTGAGCACCTAATGACTAAATCTATCATTCTTTCCCTCTCTCTCTCTCTCTCTCTCTGTGTGTGTGTGTCTCTCTTCTTTGTCGAGATGATATTTGTAGTTTTAAAAGATTATACTTATCAGTACGATAATTTAACTTATGAAATAGCTGTATTCAATGGAACTCAAATAAGGAACTAAGAATAGAATATGTTTTTCTGGTAATAATTATATTTTTAATCTAAGTCTGATTTTGGATTCATTTATCATGTTTGAAACTACCTCCACAAAATACCACTTGATTTTTTTGAAAAACGATTACTTTTTTTTAATTGTTAGTTTGGATGTATAAATAATTTTCAAGTTAATCTAATGCCCCGTTCCTAAAATCTACTGAATGTTTATTATTTAAAAACTAAAGTTCATAATTTTTTGTAGATTGGAAAGATGAATGCATTCAATACTTGCTGGCATTCCGAATTAATCGAAAGATTATATAGCGTTAAGATATATATATGTGCAAAATTTTTACATCTAAATATTTTCTAATAAAATAAAACATCTGATACTTAAAAATTATTTATTCCTATAATATTCTTAGTTTTCTATAGCATTTATTTATTTCTTGGGTATTTTTTATTTTGAAGAACCTTTCCGCTTCCGACACAAATCATTCATTTATTGCAATTTATATTTTCTGTTTACAGTGAAAACTTTTTATGTTAGAAAAACGCTACAGTGATCTGAACAAGTAGAATTTGAAAAAGAACAGGATAGGAGCTACGGAAAACATGAAATTTGAATTAAATCAAATTTTTAAATTGATTGTTGGTTGAATAAGTATTGCCCGATTTGTTTGTTTACTTCATCGAGTCAGACCTACAAAAACATATATTTTTAAAAATTTTATTAAAAATTTATGAGTTCATTGGCATGTTTTCATGTATACTTTTCTGCGGGAAAAAACAAAATGTGGGGATTTTAATTTGGCAATTAATAGCTTAATTAATATTTATGTTTCAGAATCTGAAACTATGCGCTTAAAGAAAAGCTTATTCATCTATTATGAAAGATGAGACTAGAATACTAATTCCTTAGTTAACTTTTTTGTAAATATTCCACTCGTAACACAAATTTTTTTAAAGAATGCTATGTTTTTACATTTTTTATTTTATTTTAAAACGTCTTTACTAAAAACCAACTAAATTAAATAACCAAATGTCAATGTAGTATCATTTACAAACTGATAAAGACCGTCCACTCCTTTATCGTGATTAATATCATTGATTACAAATGCAATTACATTTCCCTTTCGAAAAAAATTCTGAAAACACGTGTGGCAAAGGTGCCCTTAAGTTTGCTATCACACGACTTTGTGAAGCGCAGGAAGACTATTACGTAAAGGAAAACAAATTCAGATAAAACGTGCACTTTTTTTCTTTCCGAAGCCACACACTTCAACGAATTTATGTGTCGGAACCTCGCTTACTAAGTTTCACTTTTTAAAAAAACTGTTTCAAAACAAATTCATTGCTGACCTTGATTTGACCTAGCCACGTGAAGATGCCTCTTCACGTGTCTCAAAAGGCGTGATATGATTGCTCCAATCTATAATGGTCGATAACCTGAAAATTATAATTCTAATTTTTATATACAGGTTCTAAAACACGAGACTTACAGAAGCTACATTGGAAACGATCTCGTGAAGATTATTCAGTCACGTGTGCCACGTGAGGTGGTACAGTAAACCTATTTTAATTAACGCTTCTGGAATCTAAAGCGCTTAAATAATAAATAGTACCGGCAAAAACCAGAATGAGAAAGAAAGTTAATTACAAAACACAGTGACGCAACTCCGTAACATAAAGCATAAAAGCACATCCATCAGGTGTTATCACGCAAAAAGGCATGGTGTATTCACGGATCCGATATAACAACAACTTATTTATTCCTTTAATCAATTTATTTCAAGATAACCTGTCCTTTAACGTTCTTGGAATTTAATTCAGAGTTTGCTGATAAGCATTGATACGCCACTTTCTGTTAAATTATCTCGAACACTGATTAATAGGTGGAAATCATTGACTGCCATTTGTAAATCTGTCTAAGAACAGATCTTGAATTCCGGTTTCTTCTTTAATGAAAAGAACATATTGCAAGACATGTTTCTTAATGAGAGGGTTTGATATTCTGCTGATAAACATACATCCCTTCTTGCTATTAGTAAGCTTTTGTAAGTATTGCAAGATTTCTCTACCATGAATCAAGTACACCGAGATCGTTTCACAGAATTCTAATTACTGTTTATTTTAAGATACGCATTCTCAACAAATAAACTACTGCACTTTTAAATGTAAAATTACATTTTGATTGGTAATAAACATTAAATAAATAAGCGACCACATGCATGTTAATTTAAGCTATACATCGAATCACAGTAGATATAACATTTACCCTTACTGTCAATGTTTTTATTTTTAATTCTTTTGCCAAAGAAGTGCGTCAAGTTTACATTTCGCTATTTAGATAACTGAGACAGGCAACTGATAGAGCATGCTTTTACAAGCATTCTTTCTTTTATCAAAAGGTAATTAATTTGTGAGTGGCATTTACTGAAGTTCAGAACTGGAATGAAAGGAGGTTAAGAACTGTTGCAATTTGTTTCTAATTTTATATTTTAACTTTTAAGTATAGTTGTCTAAAAAACAATAAAATATAGTATAATGGCTTTAAAAGATAGGCACAGTTACTTAATTTTACTTTTATACAGATAAATATCTTTTTAAAAATAGAATTTGAAACTCTATTTTCATTGTAATCTTTTATCAATGTATAAATTACTTACTGTTTATTTTTTTCTCTACAGTGATCTTTTCAGAGCTTAAAAGGCAAAAAAGAACAGAAAAAATATAATTTCTTTACTTTAAATACAGAATACCTTATAGGACTAAGCGAAACATTCGTTTATAATTCGTTCATTATTCGCTATAAATTCATTTTTTATTCGTTATAAATTCGTTTTTTATTCGTTCGTTATCATTATAAATGTGAAATCCTAATATGAAGTAAATATCAAGATAACCAATTTATTTAAAAATGTTTCGAGCCTTTACAATAAAAAATTCTTCAAAAAGCTATTATTAAGATCATTTGTGGAAGTTATACTTAAGTATGTAATTACACCAGGATTAATATTTTGAAAATATTATAAAATGCTTATATTTTTGAATTGTTGTATAAAATAAATTGAAAAATAAAACATATATACTTGAAAAAAATATACCAGTTAATACCCAAATGTTTTTGAAATATGAAAATAATTGTTTGTTGTTGTTACCAACAGGGGGAATAATTTTTTTATTTTATTTTAGAAGTTTATCAAATGATTTTTTTCAAAATCTGACGTATAAGAAATATATTTCCTAGTTCCCGGATTAAGGAATAAACATTTCTATCAAATCTTTCATATTGGAATTCGATTAATAAATAACACGAATTTTTCATTTTTTCGGATTCCAAAGTATTTAAGCAAGTGTAAAATCTTCCTAAAGTAACAAGTGGTTTATTTAGAAATAATTATATCAAATTTGAACAAAAAATATATAAATTTAATGGTTATAATTTATGAACTTTTTTCTTTAAAAGTTTTTATCGAAATTAGAATTTGAAAAATATTATTTAAAGATGAAAATGTAAATTAAACGTGAACAGTGAGAAAATAAAAATCAAGGTAACTTTCCAAAGAAATAAATTTAAAAAAAATCAAAGCATTTTGTAAAGCAAATTATTTAGAACAAAAATTATACTCAATATTTCCGCCAAAATTCGACTTTTCAACACATTAGTTTATCCTAAAATAAGGCAATTATATTTTCCTTATTCAGGCATTCGTATTTATCAAACAATTGTTGAATACCTCTCAAGAACTAAAATATAGAAAATGAGAGAATTATTGCAAACGCAAATTTATATAACAAATTATAGAAGAAATATTATTATCTTCTCAAAAATTACAAATTTAGTTCAATAATAATTTTTATACAGTTCTAATTAGATTCTCGGAATTCACATTGTGTAAAATAATATTTTAGGTAATTATTTTCTATATAACAGATTAAATTTTCTATAAATATAATGGGAGAGGGTTGCATGAGGATTGGATTAGAGAAATACAGACAAATATTGCAAAAGAATGGGGAATTATCAAAACTCGATTAGCGATACTCAAATAGCGAATACAGTTTTTATAAACTAGCACTGCACTTGCAAAGAAAAATATCAGACAATTTTTTTCAGCCTTGGATCAACAAGTCATTGTTAAAGAATTAAATAGTAAAATAGAATTATATTTTATTCAGTTAAAAGTTTAGTGTTGCATTCTAAAATAATTTTTTTCCAAACAACTACTAATTTCCCTTTATTCTGGTCAAGTATCCTTGATTTCTTCTTCAATTTTAAGAGAATTTTTAAATCTTTAAAGTAATTTTGATATTGCATTAAGGAAGATTATTATTAAAGTTATTGAAGATTAATAGAAACTCTTTTACTATCAAGTTTTCATTTAGAATTGATTCCAGACCATTACGGATCATCCGCTATGTAGTAACAAAACAACACGAGTACTCGAACGATTATAAATAGAAATGTATTCAGCAAATTAGTAAAAACGATTCCTGCTAAAATTTAATATGGTGGTAAAACAATGTTTTAATACGTATTACTGACCTAGGTATGCAACGCAATCGCTTTCTGGAAAATAACAGTAAAACTAAGACAATTTTTGAAATAGCAAAATAAATCCAAAAAAAATTTTAACACGTTACGTCTTCTGACTTTAATTTGTTATTTTGGGTTCCGAAACGGGGAGGGGTTGCAATAAAAAACAGTCGCGTGAGCCAGGAATCCAAAGAAATAAAAATTAATAACAAAATCTGACAGATATCGCCAGAAGAAAGATATCAGGTTCATAGAAACATAGTGACCTCTTTACAGACATTTTGCTTGTTTGGAGTTGATAGAAAACCGTCATTTTCTTCGACCTTGACGTCAACTGCACGTGAAATCTCTAAACACGCGGTAAAGTCACGTGTAAAGCCATGCACGTGAGATCAATCTACCGGCACAAGAGAAACTGGCTGACGGCAACCCCTAAGCAGCATGATTTATTCGTGCGAGTTCTTCAAAAACACCGAAATATAGAATTATCGGAAGCAAAAAGACGAAAATTCCAAAACTTTAAACAAAATTAACATTTTTCACCGATTACAACAACAATTTTTTGACAGTAAAATGTTGGAAACCTTGTGAGTCAATCTTCGTTTCAACAAGTTAAAAAAAGTTTTTGATAAACAAATAACCATTCACACTTATATTCCGCCACTAGGTTCCTTCCTAAAAGCTCTGCCGACCCTAGGCCATAATTCGTAGTGAGGAAATGTACCACGTCTTGTCGAGAGTATTAGTTGTGCCTGTCGTATCTTCCCACGGTGTTGTTTAAGAAAAACTAAACAGAGCAACGAAGACAGAATGACGCATTTCATGTATGGTGTCGAACAGGAATGTTGACATTCGTTCAGCTGTCGGCTGTTTACTCATACCCCTAAGGCAACATCTTCTTGTTCAGGATCAAGTTTTAAAGAAATAACATCGTATAAGACGTATTCATGTCAGAGCATATATGGCCTCTGGCAAAAGCAGCATCTCTTAGGAATCTTCTAAGAGCTGTGCTTGAGATCTCAACAGACATTACCTGCCCAAACACAAAGAGAGTATTTAAATTCTTTTAACTTCTCCTACTTCCCAGATTTGATATTTTATTTGTTGCCAGTTGAAATTAAGCTCATGAATACAATTTTAAGAATGCATCTCGACAATGTATTTTCTTCAAAAAAGAAATGTGAAATATTGAAAATTTTCCACATAAAAATAACTAAACACTAAATTTTGTAAATAACCTAATTTAAAAATTCCATTTAATTAATTAATTTTTTGCATGTATTGCTTGAAAATATGCATTCCTCCTAATTATATTCCTGATAAAGACGGAATTAATAATGTTATAGGACTTATTGATTTTTTTTACTATAACGATCTGAAATAGTTACTTAGTGTTTAACTTCTAAAATTTATTTAGTTACCTCTATGTGTAATGAATTTACAAGCGCTTTTCAATAGCAGAGCTGCTAAATGGTATTAAAAGAACCGTTAACAATAAAGAGCTGTAAAAGCTGAAATTAGAACATAAATCAAAACAGCTATTTAAAAAAATGTTATTCGATTTTTAATTTGAAAAATATTTAGTTATCTTAATAACTTGACAGTTTTTTGAAAATTAGGCTGATATAATGCATCATTTGAAATCGTTTCAGATATTAAATTATTGCCTAAAAACTTATTACCCACTGCACTTTTAATGAAGTATTAAAATCCATAAGTAGAGATGAAATGGTAAGCATAGCTTATTACATTCAAGTTTAGCTAACAACTGAGCGTTATCAAAAATTAAAAGAAATTATAACGAAATCTTTTACCGTGAGTTTTAAGTTATCATGTGAGAACACTATTATTTCTAAGTGATTATTTGTATTATTTAATTTAAGTCATTAACCAGTTTAAAATGGTTTGGAAAAATTACGAGACATCTTTCTCTTTTTCTCTCTCTAAAGATAATTTTTTTAACTTTCATTTTCGATTTTTCTAGCTTGCAAACAAAATTTTGGAGCTCGACTGATAAAAAGAAAACGTAATTTTGACGAAAAATTTATTATTACTCGTAGCTATTGTTTATGGGATAAAATTCAATGAACTTTATGTAGATTGATTTTAAAATTATATTCTAATATTTAAAGTATTTTGAGAAATACAATTAGTAAGAATGCGCTTATAATATCATTAAAGAAAAATATAAGTCGCGTTTTACAAAAGTGCGATAGTTAAAACTAAAAAAGAATTTTTTTAAAAACAATATTCTTGTTAGAGCGAGATTAACAATTTAAAATTAATAAATTATAAACAAACGGAAAGATGATCTCATTTCCTAGAAACAACAAATAAAAAGCAATTCATTGTAACTTTAATTAAATATTTCTAACAATACTTCCAAAACAAACTTAAAATGTCATGGGTCAGGTGACTTGATATCTACCATTGAAAAAACAAACATTTCTTGCCCAAGTTTTTTTTTATATACACCACAAAAACCCATAACCAAATCAACATCATGTTCTCACATGATTATAATGATTCTATTATTAATACTATTTCTTTACCAATGGCGTAAATTAATTACTTTAAATATAATTCCTAATTTTATATAATTAAAATTAGGGATAGTTACTATAATATAATTCTTTACATTTAATTCCTTAATTTTTAATTTTATGGCTTCTATAGATAGAGTTATTTTATTATTTTTATAAATTTTTTTAGTTGCTTACAGAAAAAAAAAAGCTGAAATCAGATTTAAAAAATAATTATTGAAAGTTGAATGCTTTAAACTTTATTTTGCCTTGCAATCTTATTATTTTTAAGGGTTTACTTATATAATATAAATCGTTTCTGATATTTTAAACTATTTGAATATACATATTTTATTTATTATATTTAGAGCAATTTTGTTATTTTTTTTTCGAGTGCTCACAGAAAAAAAATTAATTTAAAATCTCGTCATATGTAGAAACACTATTTTTCACACCTCAAAAATGAAAAAAAATGTTTTAAGAAATATCGAAAGGTATGATTATCCAAAAAACTTATTGGCCGAATAATCGTAAAAACGTTAGAATTGCAAAACATCAATTTCGCTCACTGATCCATCCGAAATTTTTTTAATGAATTAATTTGAAACTGACCTGAATAAAATGAAAATACTAATTAAAAATTCGAAAGATAGTACTTATTATAGAAAAGAATTAGAATAATGTGTTCTCATGAAAATGATTGCTTGCACGAATGCATAAATTATCATAAGAACTTTTACGAATAAGAATTAAGATGTATATTTAGTTACATTATAATTTCATACAGTTTTCTATAAAATAAAAGACCTTAAAGTATTTGAAAGTTGTTTATTCATATTTAATAAATTTTAGTTTTCAGTTGTATTTTCTAAGTAATACAATGGAAATGCGAATAGTGTTAAGAAAATATGTTGCCTAAAATGTGAGTAACAACAGAATTTCTGACCGATTTAAATATCTGAAAATTAAAAAATATATATTGCTGCAATAGCCTTAAAAATATTGACAAAAAATGTGTGAAATATATTATGAGAGCGATACATATTTGAAAGATATTTATATGACAAATTTTCTGGTAAAAGAAGCAGACAATTGTTCTGTATTGCCTTTTGATGCTTTGAAAAATACTCCAGGTTTATTACTTTTTAAAAACTTATTACATTCGATACGTTCTAATAGAAAGCAAGAGGAATTCAAAGATGATATAGCTACGCGAAATTTATTTGAGATATCCTTTGAGTTAGGCGCATGTTGACTCAGGAGTGTGGAAAACAAAAATGCGCGATATTCAGATTTTAAAGTTAAATTAAAATTTGTGATTAAGTGATTAAAAAGTAATTTTAAGAATATGATTAAATTGAAATTATTGCAAATATAATTAAAAAGTAATGAATTCAAAATTTTGCCATTTTTGCTTTTACAGTGCATTGAATAAACAAATAATAAATCAGATAAATCGAAATTCATACTTTCGTTGTGTAAATCACAACGTAAATTCGAATAACGCTTTACATTATTTTCAACAAAAAAAGACATATATTTCCCATTTAACAAATAAATAAGCAATTTTAAAGATTTGGGGAACTTCTGATTTATTTTTAGTTAAATATTTTTTCTAAATTCCTTTTTTTATAATAAATATATGAACTTAGTTATGAGATGAAAAAATTAAAGTTTTGTGTAATGTTTGGCTAATATTTATATTTGTCATGGATTTATTATAGCTTTGTTATAAAATAGTTTTGTTATTGAGGACATCATAGAAATAGTTTTTAGGAATGGAATTTTATATTTCTCGGACAAAAAAGTAAATTTTTAGACGAATTTCAGTCACTGGATCAGATACTTAAAATACATCCGCTTAGTTAGTATTTCTTTTAAATCTTCATTTAAAACCTTGATACTATTTGATCATGTACGAGTGAATTGAAATAATATAAAAAAACTGTTTATTATATTTTAAAATTTTTTCCTATGGACTTTCAGGTCAATTTATTTGAAATGATGGGATTTTAATAATATGTGGGTTACCTTAAGTTCCTATACAAATAGATAACTTAACTACCCTAAAGAAAAAAAAACTTGCTTGAAGAATATTTGTTCTTTTATATCACAGTATGTATCATTTTAATGTTTTCCAACTGACGTTTTTCTTGTACTCCTTAAATTTACCTTGTTACTTTCCTAATTTTGAAATCCAAGCTGCATCTTTTTTACATTATATTATTATATTTTATATTATATTATTACATTTGTTTGTAAACATTCTGTTGAGGCAAATACATCTATTTTATATTAAAAACATTTCATTCTATTAGTTATAAAAAATGATAATTTTACTAATTTTAAAATAATATATTCCAAACAACAAATCTGAATTTGAATTACACATTTACTAAGATTTATTTTTTACTTGTACTTTATTTTTTAAAGTAATGAAAAAGAAATGTTAATTAGTTTGATAATAAATAAAAGTTCATAACTGTTTTAAAAAAATTCAAAATAATTTTCCTTTAAAGTGAAATTCTAAAGTGGAGAAGTTCACAGAAATTATCAAATGGAAAAATGTGTCAAGAAATCTTAGTTTGTATCATCATGTATCTGATAAAGATGAAATGATTTTTTATTGCTCTTTCAAAGTCTATTCAAAAGGAATGTTTTATATCAAGATTGAGATTTTTACAATTTGGTTGGAAAACTGGTACAAAACTTGCAAGGACATGGATCACAGTTTAAGACTTAGTTAATATATTAGCTATCTATCAATCTGTATAGTTATAAGATTCAATCTGTTAATGAGATTTTTGCATTTAGAAGTTATTTGATTGACAAACTTCTATGTTCACCTTGAAACATTTCCATCATTTCTATAAAGTTATCATTTCAATCCTTTTTTAATATTTCTTAAATATAATTTTAAAAAATAATTCCGTGAAATAAAAATCTTAGTTTTAAAACTGTACAACACTGGAACATTTTAAAGGAAGAAGAAAGAAAAAAAGAAGAAAAAAAAGGAGGAGAAACTAAAGGTTACAAAACACAATTTTTTGTCAATTATACACACGCATCAGTGGAAAAAAAATCAAAATTTTTATAATCATTATTGTTTATAAACCAAAGAAGAAAAGGATTTTTCAATGACTTAAAAAAATTCATTATAAGAAGTGCATTCATTCTCTTCAAAAACGAATTTAAAGAAATCATAATTAAAAATTAGAATATAAAACCTTTTCCTTTCTGCCCCCATTTTTATCGAAGAAAAAATAACGGTATATAATGTACTTTGCATTTTTTTTCTAGAATATATTTTAATGCGAGATTAATCAGATACGTTATTTTTAACTGGAATTCTGTGAAGTTCAAAGAAGAACAGTGAATTCAATTATAGATTCTAAATTGTGCCACAATTTACAGTTTCAAACAATCACACGGGAGTGCTAGAAAAAAAAAAGGTTTTAAAAAAACTCGATACATATTTTAAGAATTTTCTTTGTGAATAAAATTAGAGTGCTAACGAAAGAAAAAAACGAGCATGTGCCTAGTTACGAAAGAAGTTTCAACGAGGCTTATGAATATGTAGTGGAACGATAAAACCCAAGATTTCTTGAGATAAAAGTGAAGCAATTGGCAGAAAAACACTTAAATATTAATTGTAAAGAAAAACATTAAGTCCGAAAAGGACGCCATCAGTTAGGGATTAACATTGTAGATATCTGATGATATTCTAAAAACCACTTCAATATTTATTAGCTATCTCCTATTAGAAAAGTTAAAAGCTAATAAATCTACCCAGAGTCGGGACTCATTAGAAACTGAGTCACATGCCGTACTTGAGAGTATCATAGTATAAGGATAGACGAAGAAAAAGGGCATTTTAACCATACTTTCTCAAGGGCGTTGTGACATCACTTCCAGCAAGGACGGACTTGCTATTTGATGAATATCACGGTCAATACATCGAACGTATTTTCATATTTGAAGGTGATCTTGAGTATTAATATCGTTTAAAGGTGACCTATGAACAGGATTCCGTTCCCTGAATACTAATAAAATCTTCTTCAAAAAAATTAAAATATAAATTTCAACTAAAAGCGTATTTTGAAATTTTGAGTAGACTGCAATGAATCAATTCTTTTTTCTTGAGTGTTTTTTTTAATTTACATAAAACTGATAAGTTCCGTTATCGTAACTGCAAGGAAAACGTGTAAAATATCCTTATATAGGAGGAACTTTAAATCCCAAATTTACAAAAAGAATATATGTTACAAATTTTTTTTCGTCCCCTTTGTTATATGTGTTTAAATAACCATAAAAATTAATCGATTATCTTAGTAGTATCATCAAGCATTAAAAAATTTATAAATGCAAATCAATAATTTTTGAAATAAGTATAATTTCGTAATTATGGCGAAATTAAAAACAATTTGGAAAATAACTATGGAAAACAAATAATGGAAAAATAACAAACAAAAAAAACTTTTTAGACCATAAATAAAATGAATCGGTTTTCTTGCTTTGAGGATTTCTTATTTAAAGGATTCATATCAAATTTACATTTATAATTTATTCCCTCCTTCCATTTTTTTATTAAAGAAATTAAAAGTTTACGTCAAATACTACACAAAAGTAAATATTCTAACAGGAATTTGGCAAAATTATTACGATGATCTAAAATGATTTTATCAATGGCAAGTCACTAATTGTTAAGCACATAGATATACACGAATTGTTGAGCATGTACAGATCTGTAGATTATTTTGGACTTGGAGATTTTTTGGCTCATATATTTCTTTCTTATATAAAACCAATATTACGTTAGTTTTATCATAAATGATACTAGCTTTACCTATTTTATCATATATGGTACTAGCTTTATTTACGTTAGCTCATTAAGGTAGACTTAGAATTTAGGAAATAAATTAAACCCTTTTCAATTTAAAAGTTTTCAAAATATTTTAATAAATTAAAGAGAAATGTAGCAATAATCCCGTAAATCTATAAAAGCCTAATTAAAAATTAAAAATGAGAAGAACCATATAGAGATAAAAGAATAATTCATTAAAGATTTTTTTTCTTTTGCCTTATACAATAAACTTTGCACAGTTCCTCTATAGATTACAAAAATAATATACATTGAATAAGTATCAATTCTCTATTGTCTTTATATTTCTGGTGAAATATCCCTCACTAATAACAATAAAATTTTCAAAAGAAACAATTGTCCAAATCTTGGCAGATAATGCTCATTTAATAATCAAAGGCCGGGAAATCTTTAACTATATCAACAGTTTCCATCTTTTAGATTGTTCAGAAAGCTCTTGATAAATGAGATCCACTCTTTTCACTGTTTCATTCCAGAATCCACAAAATTTTTATCGCTTTTGCGTTGTCTCATTTAAAAATCATAAAAATTCTAGGCATATTATTTAGGCAGACCTTTGACCTACAGTTACCATATTTTTAATATATATAAATTTGAAAGGAAGTAAACATTTCGGAGATATATTTTTTGACATTTTAATTAATTGAAAATTAAGGAAAATTTTGGTATTTTTCCGCGATAGCTTCTAATAATTTTAGTTCCAAAAATAAAATTTCTATTTTTAAACTTCTTAAACTTTTTTGTGTTTAAGCTTTAAAAAAATCTTTTTTAATTGCACCAGTTTAATAGCTCTGCAAATTTCTCCTAAATTTTGACATTGAAATTTTTATCATGTCAGAACATGATGTTATTTGGGGAAATGAGGTTTGTGGCGTCAACAAAAATCCGTAGGCGAAAAATAAAAATTTTATTATCTGCACGAGCCTCTCAAAAAATCAGTTTTTAATTACCCGTTGCCATCGCATTTACAAAAGCTCTGATTTAAAAAAAAAAGTTAATTGCTACCGCAAATAAAACATAGAAAAAATGTCATTTTGAGCACGTGATGATATGAAATGAAATAAGTAGGAAATGTTTTTTTTTTAAAAACAATAAATGCGAGACAAAGTTTTTTTTGGATCGTTTGCAGTACTAAAAGGACTCATTCGATGAAACAATTAAAATGGATCAAAATATAATTTAACTCGCACGAGCACGTGGTGCTTGGCCGTTCAAAAAATTTTGTTCTGTTATGATGCATTGAAATATGCATAGCTGATTTCATTTAAATCTTTTTTTTTCTTTATTTGCAACAACATACTACTTTGTTGTCCTAAAATTCAAGTTGTTTTCATTGTTTCAAAAATATACAGTCGTGTAAATTTTTCCCTTTGTTGAAATCAAAAGATGAATTCTGTTTAATATCTATGTAATTTACATACAGGGCAAATAAAGAAATGAAAAAAATTAAGAGATGGCTGAGCCGATATTTAGCCTTTTAATTGTACTATGATATACTGGGATTGATTTCTATTAAAATGTTTTATGTATATAATGAACGAGAAATATACACGGTAATTAAAATAACATGATTTTAATAAAATTTGATTAATTAGATTAATGGGGAGGAATTTTGATAAGATGTCATGGCCATCCATCTGAAGATCTGACACAAAAACTTCATATGCATTTTTGTTTAACGAAAATGAACAATATTTTATGCATGATCTAAACATCTATTCTCGATAATATCCATAATATCTTAATATCACCTCGACAACTAGATGAAAGTTTAGAAAATGGATCCACTGAAGAAAGTAAACCAAATTAATTAATTTGATTAAGATTACGTATTTCATTTTCGCATCATTTTTTGTTTGAATACTTCAATCCAAATGTTTATAGCATTGATATTTTCAGTTCCTGTTAAAGTAATCAGACAGTCATTTGATAGTTGATTGGTTTCTTGATCTAAGAACTTTTAATTAAGTAGAATTATATTTAAATAATAATCGATCAATTTCATCAAAAGCAATGAAAGTTGGGGCTTTAACATGTAGAACAGGACTCAAACGATTAAACTTAATGAATATATCTCTTTAAAAATAACTTTTTTCTGCCTGTAATTAATTCACTTAGCGCAATCTTTTAAGGTTCTTGTCCTAAGAAATTGACTTTGCCAAAATTTCTAATAAATTTATTCATTATAAATGTATTTATTAAATATACTCAAATGAATTAATTAAAAAAATGATTCTCGAAATTCCTAACATCAATATTCAAAATTAAGTTGAAGTTATCATAATGTGTTTTCACAGCTTATTACACAGAAATATTATCACATGTACACAAACAGAAATATTTGTCTCTCTGAAACAGTGGAACATACCCACTGTTATACAGTGACTCATATTTGTTTTTGGACTCGTGTGGGTAATTTTTTGAAGTAAATTTTAAAAAGTACTATTTAAATATTAAGGGATTTATTTCAAAATTCTTTAAATGGATTTTTTAAATAAAATTTCCATATTCTAATAAAAATAAATCTCGTGTATTTTTTCTTTTAGAAAAAAAAAAACAATTTACTAAGAAAATTTCAAAAATAAACTGGTTTTGGTCACTTGAAAATTGAATTTGACTTTTGGACAAACGGTATTTTTTCTATTTATATTTATTATAAATGGAAATATATATCAAATACTATCGTCTGCACTTTGACATTACTATTACTTCAAGTAAATTTGCTAATATTTCTATATTTTAAGTAAACATAATTGGATGCTACAGAGTTTTAAAAAAAATTCTCATAAGAATTTAATTATAGAATTTTTTTAAAGATGTTAAAAGCATCAGAAAGTAGGTTAAAGAATGTCCTTATTTTGTATTTGCTATTAAAAATTATGGAAACTGTGGAACTGACGGAAATGCATAGCAATCAGTAACTCTTCACGGACAAGAAACTCTTTTGATAACTCTCTGGAACCGAAGGTCTATCCTGCATAAAGTTAAAAAAAATCCAACACTTAGTGCAAAGAAACTTATAATAGAATTAGAAAAATAGTTTGTAATAAAAGTCAATTATTAAAGTATTAGGCGAGTTATGAGATCATACGGATAAAAATAATAAAATATATGGGGGGGGGGGAATTAATTTGATGAAAGATTACGCAAAGATTAAGCAAAAAAGTTACATCTGAATGCTGCAAAATCTATTGAAGACAATGACATTGTCAAGGAGAGCATATTTGTGGTTGTATCAAAATTTAGTTCTGATGAGCAAATAAGTCCAACGAAGAAATCGATATAAAGAATCGATTGCCAACTATCAAACAAGGAGGTGGAAACATAATGGCTTGGGGATAGCCTGTTTCTTTTGATACGAGAAAGTGGTTAATTTTTTAATGCGAAAACACGAAAATTTTGCATGTGAAAAAAGAGAATTTGAAAATATTTGCCAAATTCAAACAGTAGTAGAATTTTATGGGGGGAGGAACATATTTTTTTCAAAATAACAACGTAACTGAGTAATGGAATAAAATTAAACATCTATACTATTATTATAAATGTGAAAGTTTGGATGGATGGATGATGTAAGTCAATCATGCCAGAACGGCTGAAGGAAGTTGGATGAAATATAGCACAGAGATAGATTATAGTCTACAGATGAACATAAGCTAATTTTTATTCCGGTTAATTGAGTGGTTATTTTTTATTAATTAAAAACTAACTTTTTAGTTAAAAAATTTTTAAAAATCTGAAAACATCTGTCTGAACTTTTTGATTCGTTTGTTTTTATTTTTCTATTTCCGGTATTCACTTATTATAAATAAGATTTCCCGACAGAAAGCTTTTTTCATCAAAACAAAAAAAATTTAAAAAAACATCTGAAAACAACTGCCCGAGCTTTTTGAAATAGTGGATATCCAACAAAATAACAGTTTTTTATTATTAAGAATAACAACATATATATTTATTGACTGTTCAATGAATCCTATTACTTAAGCGAAATCATATTTCATACTTTCTCCATAAAATAAATTTTCAAAAAAATTGTATTGAGTTTACTTTTATTATGGCATTTTTTATTGTACACAAAAGTAAGTTTGCGTGAAAAAAAGATTCAAATAAATCCCTAATTATTTAGATAATCCTTTTTAAAGATAGTTTTAAAACCAAATGTGGGTCACTGTAACTGATATTCCGAACCCATCCAATACTTTCTAAAGTATCTAAGTAAAGTACTTTAAGAAGTGTTGCTCCATCCTTCGACAAAATAAAGCAAATAAAAAAGTATATAAAAAATTCTTTGAAATATTGATACCAAAATTAGATATACAACTAATATTTTAATTACAAAATACAAAAGAAATTTTATTTACTTAAATCGTTACATTTTGAGTTATCAGGTTTACATACGTACATGCGAATTTTTCTACCAATGTGCAACCAATACTTTGGCAAATCTGAAGTTTAAATGTCAACATTTTTTTCTTATTTATCTAGTTTTTTAATGTTAACTTGTACTCGGATAGATTAACACTATATGTAAGAATTTTATTACACATTTAATAGAAATATACGTTTGGTGTACCAAAAGAAATTTTGAGTTATCATGATGACAGACATAAAAAAAAATCTCAAAATGCATTTATTTCCCTTAACAGAAAGATCTTAATTGCAAACGTAACTAGAGATTGTCAAAATCTCGAGGTTACATTTTTTTTTTTTTTTTTTTGAATATTACAATACTTTATTTTTTTTTAACTTCAGATGTGAAAAAAAAATTGCTATTCAGTAATAAGTACTATTTCAGTAACTCTAAAGAGATTGAACACTCTTATTGTATTGTCCTGTGACGACAACTTTTTGAGGATTCTGTATCACTAAGGGATGAGACGAGGAAGGATGTGCATATTTCTGAAATTTACTTTATTCAATTCCTACTATTAGCTCACACTCTTCGCATATATATCTTGTTCAAGTTTTCGATCTTTACTAAAATACTTTTTATTCATCCAATACAGTTTAAGTAAATTTTTTAAAACTTGTAGTGGATGACATTTGATCTTCATTTCCCAGCCGCCAAAATAAGTAACGAATTCAGTTCGTTTCCCCCCCCACACACACACGCTATTGAGGTTAGGCTTTACATGTTTTCGGCCGATTATTTCAAACGTTTCTGTTTATTTTCTTAATGTTTGATGCATTTAAAATTAAACATTGTTAATTAACCGATTTTTAGGATTCATTTCGAAGTACTTTCGAATTAATACAGAATAAAGTTTGCGTTACAGAATAAAGTGGCGTTGAAAATTCGACGGCAATTGGGTGTGTTCTGATTTATTTTCAATGGATACGAATTTGATTTTGCTGTGGCCAGGTATAATTTTTTGATCAATTATTTATATTAATTGTAATATTTAGTAGCAAGTAACTAAAATAAAATTTTATTTGTTGACCTAAGAAGGAATTAGCTTTAAATTTTTTCATGTTTGTTTTTAAGTATAAGCATTCCCCTACTTTCATCTTTCTTCTCACCCCAAATTTGTCAAACTAAACCCATGCTAATGCATGCGCAAAAGTTTGAAGGGTTTTGAAATCTGTTGGCAAACAGTAGTAGAGTTTTTATGAAAATGCAAACAGTAGTAGAGTTTTATGAAATTTTAGTGTTGCTTTTAAATACAGAATATTAAAACAGTTTAAAGCTAAAATATTCATATTCGTACACATAAAAAAACTTAATAAAAAATATATACCTTGCATATAAATATTGACAAAAGAATTGGAATGCCTTTTAACGTTTTCAATAAAATAATTTTTGTTCAATAAAGTTTCCGCTTACATATCTATGAAGTTTCCGTTTTACATATCTATGAAAATAATAGGAATTCAGAAGAATCGGTTACATGGCATCAAGTTTATACTAAATATGCCCATTTTTTTTCTTAAATTTCTTATTATATTAATTAATTTGATGAGTCCGGCTAGAAATATTTTTCGCTTAGTTAAGAACTTGGTAGTCAGTACTCTTATTTTAACAAAATAATTTTTGATGTTCCAAAAAAATTATAGTTATTAAACAATACAAAATTTTTCATGCTAAAAGAATTATAAAAAAGATGCATTAAAAAAAACTCTATTTACAAATAAGAAATCTAAAATGATTTTAAAAAATTGAAAATAAATAATTTAAAACTATCAAACGATCTAAATCCGAAAGAGCATATTAAATACAGTTTTAAGTCTAAATAGCTTTGAATTTTATTTTTAAAATTAAAGATTCGACGCTCCTAATTTTTATAAAAAAACAGCCAAAGCAAATGAAATAATTATTCCATAAACTACGAGAATTAAATTTTATTAAGAATTTAATTTTTAACTGTTCGAAATAGTAAATTTTATTTTTAATACATTTGAATAAATGGAGAAAAATGCTTTCAATATGCAACTAAAATAGGTCTTTAAGATGAAATATTTATAAATTATAAAAACTTACTTTTATTAACGATGACGATTTTCACAATAATTAACAAACCAATTTCTTCTAATCCTAATGTTATTATAGACTTTCAGTATTGAAACTTGAAAAATATAAGGTATTGGGATTTATAGCAACAAAGGCTTTTATCCCCGGTTTCCAGAAAACTTTCAGTATTAATATTATTACGAACTTCTATCAAACGATATCCTTGATGCCACTCCTTAAAACGAAAATAGTAATGAAAATCGTTTAGAATATAAAATTAATCTAGCAAGTTTTTCACAAAGTAAGCTAGAGAGAAAGAGAAAGAAATTCAGCGTTGTTATTGCGTAAACATATCTAATTTAATATTTATTTCATTACTCAATTTCAGGAGAGATTTCCTTACTCAAAAATGCATTTATTACTATAAATGCAAATCAAATTAATTTAAAATATGATTCTTAGATTTAAAAAAAAAAACACTATCGTCTGATGGAAAATAAAAAATTCATAAAGAATTAATCTTTATCTTTACTTGCATCTGTTGGCGCTCTACAGGCCAGATCGTTTCACCTACAGCTACCGAATTTGACACGCATATATCTTGGGTGTCAGGAATGTACATCTCAGGGCCCTTTTTTGAATTTTTAATTAAAATTTTAATTAAAACTTAAGCGAAATTTTGACTTTTTTCCACCATAACTTCCGAAAATATTAGACAACAAAATTGATTTTTGCATCAAGTTAAAGTTCAAAAAATTATCTTTTCAATGATTCTGATGCTTGGATCAATAAATTAAAATTCTGTTTTCAGTGAATTTTTCAACATTTAATTTTATTGTATTTTTCAACAATTTATTTCGTATAAAAAAATAAGGTCTTATCTGCACGCGCATCTCAAAAAAATCAGCTTTTAATAACGCATTGCCATCACATTTACAAAAACTCTGATGTAAAAAAGTTAATAACTACCGTAAATAAACCCTAGAAAAAATGTATTTTAAGCACGTGATTAAATGAAACGAAATAAACAGGAAATGTGATACTTTTTAAAACAATCAATGCAAGATAAAGTTTTTTTTATATATAATCGTTTGCAATAAAAAAATTACTAATTCAATGAAACAATTAAAATAAATAAAAATAAGAAATTAAATAATAGTTAAATAAATTTACTTTTTTGTTTACGTGCTGTCATCATATTGACAAAAGCTCAAATTAAAAAAGTTAATTATTTTTTGGAATTTTAAATGTGTTGAAATTAATACAAAATAATGAAACATTTTTAAAAATTGAGATCTACCAACACAAATTTTAAGTTATCATTTGAGAGCATCATTACTTTTTAAGTAATTGTTTATAAGAATTAATTTAAATCATTACGCAGTATTAACCGGTTTGAAACCATCACGTGACTATCAAATTTTACGTGCAAGTATTTAAAAAACTGTTATTCTTTTTTTTAAACCTTTAAATCGATCGAGCACCAAAACTTTTGCCTTAAAGTAATTTTTTTTCGAAAATACGTTTTAAATGGGTTCGAAATGATCAAGTGGCTCTATTAATGTACAATCTGTAATTTTTAGAAAATCAGTTTTTTTTAACCCTCCATCATTTTGCTAACTAGAAAATTAAAATTTTAAATAAAATTATATTTTATTATTTACAGTACTTTGAGAAAACAATTAGTAAGATTGCACTTATTGTTAAAGTAAAGTAGGCATAGCTAAGGCTGCCTTATGTTTATATAATTTAAAGTCAACACTTTATGTTATTACTGTCTTAAAAAGTAATTTATCTTTGTAAATTTCTTTTTTGGCAACGTTTTTAGATTTACTTTTCAGGAAATTGTTGTCTTTTTTCATTCTTTTTATTGAATATGACGAATGCAGTAAAAATTCTTATTGTAATAGAACAATAATTTTCAGAAATTCCTTCCAAATTTTAACTCTTTAAGAACACGAATCACTCACATTTTTTCTCTTCTGGCCTCTTTATGCTTACTTTTAATTATAAAAGTTTATTAGAAAGCTAAATTAGTCAGTGACTGATTTGATACGCTTTAACGCTTATGATAAATTATAAATTATATATAAATAATTATATATAAATGATTAAATATAAGTTACATATTACAAAAGTGCTATAGCTAAAACTGAAAAAGAATTTAAAAAGAAAAGCAAACGATAATCTGTTGAGCACGATATTAATTATTTAAAAGTAAGAAATCGCAAACTAGATTACGTCATTTCATAGAAACGACGAAAAATAAGCAATTGATAATAAGTTGAAGGAAAATATAAAAAAAATTCTTACTTAATTTTGTTAAAGTAAAACATTTTTGCTTTCGTGTTCTTTTTAAGTTTTAAAACAATGAGATAAGATTTTTATTTGTTACTTTTACTTATATGAAGAAAATACTTTGTGCGAATCAAAGAATTCACCATCATGAATGTAATGAATCTCCGCATTTTAATGAATCATACCGAAATAAAAACGCATTTGCTTTCATAGAAGCATACATAATAATTAATGCAATGCTAGTAAAAGCAGGTAAACATATCTTTTGCCCGTATATTTCGGAAACATCAAAACCTTCTAACCAAAACCATACCATGTTCTCACATGATAAAAAATAAATCATTTATTATTTCTAATTAAACATATAAAACTATAATTTTTTTCAGCATGTACCGGCATGAAATGAAACAAATAACATGATAGTTTTGAAAAGTAAATACAAGGAAACATTTTCTATGATATTTTGCAATATATATATTTCTAATTAAATAGTTTTATTTAAGGCGCATATAGCTTACTATCTAAAAGACAAAAAGAGCCCAGCAGCTAATTTTTAAACCTTTTGTAATATAGATAAATATCTTAACAAATAGTCTAAGTGAAATACATAATTATATTCTTAGTAAATTGATATTCTGTTGTGTCAAAATATTCTGGAGACATTAAGACCTTAAATTAAAAAAAAAGGTACTCAAATCAACTAAATCAATTATTAAAGTTGACCCAATTTATGAAATTTCAATCTTTATTCTATAAAAACTGGTGATTTTCGATCACTTCATACACCATCTCAAAGAAGTCAATCAGGGTTTCTGAAGAATAATTGGCCTAGATAATGAAAATGTTGGTTGTTCTAATCTTGCAATATTCTGAACTAAATAAATCGGCCAGGTTTCATCGCATAAGATATAAATGCTTATTTATTTAGAAGTTTATATATATATATATATATATATATATATATAAAGTTTACTGATTATGAATCCATAAGATCAAAGAACTGCCTATAAATTTAAACTTCATAATTTTTCGAAGTATATTTAAGCTCTCTCCCGTCCCCCAAAAAATATTATTGTAGACAGCTTAAAAATAAAGTTAAAAACTGAACTTTTTATTGAATCTTAAATGTTTGCTGCATAATTCTTTTTGGAAAATCATAAATTATGAAAATGTAGTTTTTGTATTGAATATAAAATTTCAATGTCGGACTACTCTGCTTTCAGTTCTGTTTTATTTAAAGACAAGCTTGGATTGAGCAAAAAGGTCTTTATATTAATTGCAGTTTCATCATCTCCACTTTAATTTAAAACTGAGTTTTACGGGAGCTGACAGAAAATCAGACAGAGATGTGGAGTTCAAAGATCTGGACTGCTTAAAGTCTACATAAGAGATAAGTTAATTCTATGACTATCATAATTTGCTTTAATTTAAGCTTTAAAATATTTTTCTCGAAAACCTATAATTAGAACTAGTTGAATAAAAAAATTAGAACCTTTTAGCCCGAAATAATACTGGTGAACTGGCTGGTCGCCAAAGGCGGCTATTATTAAATAAAAGATTAAAATGAAATAACTATGCACATTTCAATGTATCATGTCAGAACATCATTTCTTGAACGGCCAAGCACCACGTGTTCGTGCAAGTTAAATTATATTTTTATTCATTTTAATTGTTTCGTTGAACGAGTCACTTTAGTATTGCAAACTATCAAAAAAAGTTTATTTCGCATCTATGGTTTTAAAAAAATCACATTTCCAATTTATAACATTTTATATAAACAAGTGCTCAAAATTGACATTTTTTCTATATTTTCTTTGTTGTAATCATTAACTTGTTTTAAAAAATTAGAGCTTTTGTAAATGCAATGGGAACACGTTATTAAAAGCTGATTTTTTGAGAGGCTCGTGCAGATAATAAAATTATTATTTTCCCCCTACGGATTTTTGTTGAAGCCAAAAATCTCATCCCCAAAACAACATCATGTTCTGGCATGATACAAAATTTAATTGAAATGTTAAGTGAAAAAAATGTTGCTATCAAAATAATTTTGAACGTTTTAACAACCGCAAAAAGCAATCTTTCTTTTTTTCGATTTGTGAGATAGCTGTCTCCTTTTACAGTTGAAAGAAAATTTATTCAGTAAATTTAAGACCTGTGGTGGGATGTAGATTATTTAGTGTCCGTGCATGGAAGCAACGAGACGAATGTTAGAAACATTTCCTTTAATAATCATACTCACACACTAATATTTACAAACACACAAAGACAACATGTAACACAAAGACGAGGACAATACTTAAAACAACGACATTCTAGTGCACCGCTGCACAAGACGGAGTCGCATCTCTCACTGGTACAAGCGCAAAGCATTATGGGATGGCGCGCGTGATGACGTAATCACGCACTGCCATCTAGTAACCAAAAGGGAAGTTAAAGTAATGCACTAATATCCAAAAGAGAAGGCGAGAATAATGCAACTGCTACAGACTGGAATTCTTTTTTCTTTTAAGTAAATGTTCCAAAATAAATCATAACAAATATTTTAACTTTCGTTGAAAAAGCATTAATTAAAATGATTTACAACAGTGATTTTTTTCCAATAAAATATTATCAGGACATTTTACTAATTTTTTAATTAGTTTGGTCAAATAATTAAAAAAAATATTTTAGATAAAACGCTGAAATTATGGTGTTTTAAAACTAGCAAAAGAGTGGGGGAGAGAAAAGAAAATGAAATATTCGATAATACATCTCAAGTTATCATTGTGAGAACATTTATTATTTTTTATGTCATTGTTTGTCTTAATTAATTTAAGTCATTAACCAGTTTAAACCGGTTTGAAACAATCATTTCTCAATCGATCTCTATCCCTCTATATAATTTTTTTAAACTTTTCATTTTCAATTTTTCTAGCTGGCAAACAAAAGTTTTGGAGCTCCACCGATTTTGAAATGAAATTATGGCTGCGATGTCATAGTTCTTTGTTAACCTTTAAAAAATGCATCTGCTGACGAAATAATAAATCAACGTTGGTAAAAGCAGGTTAACCTTTTAAAAATACATTCACTTCCAGAAAAGCATTCATAATAATGATGCAATACTGGTAAAAATACTTTTTGCGCTTAAATTTCGGAGACATCAAAATCTCCTAACCAAAACAACATCACTTTCCCACATGATAATAATAATAATGCTGTCTCAAGAATTTATATGACTTTTTTACAGACTACCAAGGAATACTATCTTACTAGTGGCAATTATTTATCTTACAAATAAAAATAAATTTATCATAAATATAATTTATATAAGTGATGTACACCAATGCTTAAAAAAATTAATTCCGAATATAGTTAACATTTCTCTCAATGCTCTGCACAGGAAGAAAATATACTTCCTACACATCCCCCCCCCTCTCTAGCAATATATAAAAATGAGTTCAATGAAGTAAATTCCTTTCACATTCGAAATAAATTAGTTCATTAAACAAAAAAAGTTTTAATTAAATAATCATATCTGTTTAAAATATATTAGATAAATAATTTTCTTAAGCGCAAAACGTCGAATAATAGAGATTGCGAAATTTTCTGTTAACTTCGTTTTGAAATGCACTATTATTCTTTTGATCTAATATCTTTCTATTTGATATAAAATTTATTTTATCTTCCTTTTTTTAAGTAATGAAAGTGTTCGAAATTCTTATAGACTTTTATTTATAAAAGGGGGGAGAGACGAGAAAACATATTGAATGAAAAATGAGTTTTAATTACTATATTTTTATTCCTGATATTGTTTTCAGAGCTAAGTATGTTTCAGAAATATTTAGTTTGAAACTCTTCCAAAATCATCAAAATTTTGCAAAAAAAAGTGTGTGTGTTTTAATTCGAAAAAATAATTTCTTTAAATATAATCTGTGACTAATGATTTTGAGAAATATTTTGACATACGTATCAAGAAAATCTATTTTTTTAATTTTTAAAACAATCCGAGAGCTCCATTTGTGCTTAAAAATTTATAATATCAGTATTCCGTTTGAAAGCTCTGGAAATAACCGAAAACCTGAAACTTTCTAATATTTCGTGCAAGGAAGAAAAGACTTAGATTATAAATGATTTCAAATTAATAACAGTGTGATGAGTACAAGCTTAATATATGACATTACAAAATCCTTTAAGAACATTTCTACACTAGAAATTATTTTTTGATAATCTTTTCACCTAGCGTTTCGAAAATTCGCCTCAATAATATTTAACCTTATAAAACTCGATTTCTCCATATCAGTTTTAATCGTATTCTTCACCTTTCGAATGTTGTAGAGCAAGGGTTCTCAAACTTTTAGACATTGCGACCCCCTTTTCAGAAAGTATTTTGGCGACCCCCAAAATCTTAACTCTGTCTAAAGTTTAGATAGAGATTTTTAAAATTTTACACGCACTCAAGTGTTCGTAGAGTATGTGTCGGGTATTAGCGCCACATCACTTGAAGCTTCATGTTTCTCCTTACTAGTATCACCTCATCTCTTAACTTTGATTGAACAGTTTACATTCCAGTTAAGGATATGAGAGGGGTTGTGTGGATAGTTAATCCATTCAGTGAGCAAGCCGTAACAAATGCTGGACAAAGTGCCCTTCACCATAATCAACTAATGCAGATTTTAAATGATCAGTCAGCTATAGTAACTTTTAACATAGCTTATATCGACAAATTTTGAATACATATTAAAAAAGAATACCCAGAATTGTCCACAAAAGAATTAAAAACTTTGATGCAATTTTCTATATATTACAACTGTGAACAAGGATTCTCCATAATGATAAATTTAAAAACAAAATCAAATCGTTTGAGAATGGAAAATTAAATTGTTTTGTGTGTTACAAAGCTCATTCCAGACACTAAAAAATTGGTTAATTCCAAACAAGCTCATGTATCACATTAACAAATAGAACACAAAAACCAACTTGTATGTGTATTAAAAGCTTTATTTGCACTCTTTTTTAAATGAAAACTATAAAAATAAATTAATTTTCTTTAAACTTTTCTTCCACATCTCACGACCCCCCTGGGCACATCACGCGACCAACCTTTTGAGAACCCCTGATGTTGAGCAATTTAAGGTTATTTTAATTTTAAAGGGTTTTATTTAATTCAAAACTTTTTGGTTTTAATTTATACGTTTTTACATACTCTTCTTGTCTTAGTACTTCGTTCTAAACTGCAAATTGCCAAGTTCCTAATGCTATTTTTGAATAATGACAATGCAATAAAAATTTAAATTTTTTAGCCAATATGAGACCATAGCCAAAAATTTGCTTTTCTGTTCACCATCAATTATATAAATTTGCCATCAATTATATAAATTTGCCATCAGCATAGCGATGCACATAAAATAGATTCTGGGACTCCCTCTCATGCAGCGTTTCAAGGCATGACATCATCATCAGTATGAAAAACCACTACAACTTAATAGACTTTAAAACAGAACTCGAGTATAACAATTCATTTTATAAATAAATTTATCTGAAAGTTGTCGGACCACATTATAAGTGCTTAGAAAATAGAGCCAAGGATATGAATTCTTTATTAGGTAAAGGTACTAATAGATAAAAAGGTAGTTTTAAGCTATGATAAAGAAATTTATATTCCTATTTATAAATTTCAGATGCTCTGTAAGGTGAAATAGAGCTTCCGCATGAATAGCTTTATATACATTGGTCTTGGAGAACAAGAAAAATTAAGAGCTATATTGATAAAGAACAAAGTATTCTTGCACACATAAAATAAATTGATTGAGTAAACAGTTATTTAATAAATCTTCTCAATCATGAATCTAAACTACTGATATATAAGCATAACAATAAAGACAATGGGACACAAAATGGCTCTAAGAAACAGAACTGTTCCTTATGCATTATGCTGATTCTATTCAATGGACTGGTTTTGTTTAAAATCAATAAGTGATTCAAACCTCTAGATTGAAGAAAACATGTTAATAGTGTTTCAGTTTTGAATCATGTCTTTAATTTTAAAAAAAATTTACTCTTAATTATATAGCAGGAATAATGTGCAAACAAAGAATATGTTTAGCACTATTGCAATATACATAAATATTAATATCAAAACAATAAAAATAATGTAAATTTTATTTTAAAATATCTTAAATAGTATCAAATTTAAAGTAAAAAAATTGTATAAATTAAAATTGATTAATTGGAATGTTCATTCATAATTTTTTAATTTTAGTATAGTGAATAGAGATTTAGTACAAAGATACACATTAGAGTGAAAGAGAAGCACAATAACTTTATTTAATTAAAAATTTCATTTAAATTTTGAAGGGGAAAAAACTTTTTTCATGAGTACCTAGTACCCAGCAGTAACATGTTAAATTAGTAACATTATTAGATAATCTATCTTGCAAGTGATTTCTTCATTGTGTTGCAGTTTAGATAGTATATGTGTGGCTTCCGAGAGATAAGGCCTGCTGGCTCTGTTATATATGTCAGCTAATAAATATTTTGTTAAACTGAGGATTCACCAAATTGTTTATGAAATTATATCCCATTTAAAAGTATAGACATAAGGACATTCACTTCACACTTATGAGATGCATTTTCAATACAAAGTAATCTCTTAGCATGTTTAAAATTTTAAAATTAACTACAGTTGATTTAAAGAATTAAATTTTAGAATTGAAAAAAAATGAATTTTCAGCTTTAATTTAAAACTTTTTAAAAATTTAAAATAAAAAATATTATTCTGCATTTTCTAAAGCATAAGCATTTTTATGGCATATATAGAGAGATGAAATTTAAAGTACTTCTTAAACTATTTGATTAATATATACCTTAAATATTTAAACCTTATTTTAATAGATTTCAAGATTTAGAACTGTAGGTAATTTGGAAAAATTACACTAAGACAGCAATTTAGATATTTCAATGTTATGTCCCTAATCTCCAAATAGCTGTACTCATCCCATAATTAAACAAGATCAAATGGAAAGAAAGGAGTGAATCAGTAATAAAAATCAGCAACAGTAACAGTGAAACAAACAGTTTGAGCATTTGTGCTGATAGGTACTTGAAGAAAATTTGTAATTCAATTTGCATATATAAATAGTCATTTAGTTTATAAAACGTAATAAATTTGTGTTGTCATTTATGAATATAAATAAATGTAATAGTCATTTTAATTCAATATTTCTATTTAGGAATGGAAGAATTAGTGTGGGATGTCCAGACAAATCTTTCACACTTCAGTCAAAAAATTTAGTCCCCATCAACAGTCTTAATGATTATTCATAGCAACTGAAAGTCTTAATTTTAAAATTTTATGAAAAACAGTTTTCATTTAATAATTTGCATTGTCATGACAGTACTGTTTTTAACTGGAAAAATAGAAGGGGGATGTAGTTGTTTAAGATGAAAATTTTTTAATAAAAATTAATTTGTTGAGAGGACATATGAAATTTATTTATTTATTTCAAAACATTTTCAAAATTAAATATATCTGAACATAATGTAACCAAACTCTTCTCAGATCTTAACTTTTTTTTATTTAACATTCCAAATTTATCTTTTCAAATTTTTTGATTCTATAAAAAAAATAGCTTTTAATATATTGGAATGTCAATGTCTTTCCAATCCTATCTTATAAGAAGTTGAATAAAAACATATATTTCTAGAATCATATCACAAAAAAAGACACATAGCTTTATCAAGACATAAAAGGTATATATGGTTCCCAAATGCATAACTAATAATTGAATCTGGAATTAGGGACTGCCCTTAGACCAGAAAATGCCTATCAAAAATTACAATCAGACTATTTATTACCTTACAATGTGATGTCATAGTTAACAATGTTTTTATTTAGCTTAGAAGTTATACAAGCAAATATTCTATAAGAATGTAGATAAAATATTTTAGGTAAATCCACTTTCAAATAAACAGATAATATATTTATCCATTTGAAATATTTAGAGAAGTAATTAATTACAAAAGATGATTAAACTCTTTAATAAACTGAGAGATAAGTTTCTGTTCAAATAATCACACACAAAAACTCAAGAAATTTTTTTTCCATTCTTGTTTCTTTAATTTCTTGGTCACAACACACAGACAGTGAAATACAGATGCTAAAATGTTAAATCACATCACATATACATAACAGAAAAATTAAACTTGCCATGTATAAATATGGAACAAGTTGCTTCACATTCTCGCATAAAAATGAAGTTTCTTAAGACTGTGTTTGCCATATATACATTAAAAAAAATGTGAATATATTGTACAAGATGAATTGTTTGCCATTTATCAAGATAAATTTAAGATGAATAAAATGCAAGTTTTGTCAAAAAAAAAAAGAAGTATGCAATGAGAATGTACATAATGTTATGCAAAGATGTGTATGCTTAACAACTTGTTTCTTTTTCCTTTGAAAGTAAATAGAATAGGTCAGCTAAATATCTCTAAAGGTTCAAAAATAAGTGTTTTCATAGGTCTGCATTTGAAAAAAAAAAAAATCAATGAAAAATTATATCCTAATATATTATCTTAAAGAAATAGTTTTTTTTTTTCTTTTCATTCTACTTGCCATATAATAATAAATAACTAAAAATGTTTCTTTATAAATTTTGCTTCCTTTTGCATCAGTGTCTGACGATTTTGGCCCACAAATTTAGAGCAAGCAGCTTCTGTAACTTGTCCACAATCTCTGAGATCAAGGTGGGCAAGATTTGTACATCGCTTCAATGCCTCTAGACTGGTATCTGTAATATTTGAACAAGACGAGACATCAAGAGAATGTAATCGAGTAGCCTTTGCTGCACCTAAAACAGCAATTCCCATATCTGTTACCTTATGACAGTGACTTAAATCAATCCTGGACAACAGAGGAAGATGATGAGCCAATAAACGCACAGATACATCTGATATGTCGGCACCAGCAAGCTTTACTTCTGCCAAATGTCGTAGACGAGTTTTACTCTCAATGAAACCAGGTCTTGAATCAGGTGGTGGGGATAAAAGATCCCTAATAACCGAATCATTTAGTCCCTCAACCCAGCTAAGGTCAAGAGAGCGCAATAAAGGGCAATTGCATGTGCTTAAGGCAACGACAGATGCTGAGGAACAACCGCTTAAAATTAATTCTTTCATCTGTGGTAGTCTGGCAATTAACCATGCCAGCTGTCTACGAGACAGATTTGTCCAACTAAGGTTAAGCGTAACAGGCTGTCTTCTTATAATGCCAATTAATGTACTAGCAGTTATTTTACGTCTGGTTAAATCCATCACAGTCCACAATCGTGGATCCACTGACCATCTATTCCATGTTTTACAAACCAGTTGGCATATATAAAGGTCTTTAACAGACAAGAACTGAAAAACAGGCAACATCACTTCTTTCTCCAAAGCTAAATTGTCAGAATCAGCACTAGAGTTTCGAATTTTTTCTTCATTGTTGTCTTCAACAATAGGTGCAGGTCGCACAACATACTTTGGTTTTTTAAGGTGTGGATTATCACGTAGAATAGAGCTGATTTTGGGATTTTCAGATAATGGAATTTTACTGCCCATTTTCTCAGATTTAATCAGTTTGTCTTGAGAAATGCTGGTAAGTTCAGCTTTAGTTTCTTCTGTTAAGTTGCACGACACTTCCTGTTTAATTTTTAAATTGTCACAGGATTGTATTACCTTCATATCTTTAATGAAAGGTTTACCATTATTACCATCTTCACATTTACCAAAGCTCTTAGTTTTAATTAGAAGATTTTTCTTCAGGCCTTTTAAATTGCGAAACAGTCTTTCCCGTGCAGTTTCTCCATGACGTTTCATTGGTACTCCAAGGTGCAACTTGGATTTGGACCTAATTTCCAATTTTTCATTAATGTTCTTAACTCGTAAAACTTTACCCTGCTCATTTTTGAAAGTTCTCTTCAACTGTAAGGGGTAGCGAGCACAGGAGCGTATATGAGAAGGAGAAGTGTGAGCTTTTTTGATTCCCTCAACTGCTGCTTTGGTTGGTGATGGAGGACATCCATTGCTGATTTCTTCCTAGAAATTAAGAGAATAAATTTCTTTTACATTTTCTAATTTTAGGATATCCTAAATAATCTGGACAATGACAGTGCTGAAGACAGGTGCAATTTAACATGCGGGTGAAACAGCTTGATTAAGAGGGCTGAACCTAGAAACTGATAATTTTAGGCCATCACCAGCGGCAAAAAGCATGCAAGGGAAGCAATACAGCACATTTTATTCAAATTTGCCCCCAAACTATACTTTTTATAATAGCTACATGCAACCATAGATATTAAAAAAAATTAAGGAAATAAGCCACAAATAATAAGCAAACACACAGACGTTTTATTATTTATTTAATGATTAAAAATATTGAAAAGCATTATTTTTCATTTACAAAGCAAGGTTTTGCAATTAAAAAGAAAAACTAAAAGCAAAGACAATGCAAATGGGAGGAAAACAACTATGAATAAACAAAAAAATTTAAGTAATGAGAAAATATACAATGAATAAAACATCACACTTTCCCAATTAAATAAATCACAGGAGCTAAAATCTATAACTTAACTAAAAAAAAAATAATAAGCTAGCAAAAATGAATAATTACACTAAACAATTCAATGAAAAATTATTGATTCCTTAAGTCGTACAAAGTACAAAACACGATATAATGACTGTATAGATATGGCACATTAACGAAACAGAATCAGATAAAAAAAGTTTTCAGTAAAACTTAAAAAAAAAACTGACATCCAAAAACAATACAATAAATTAAATGCTTTTTACTGATAATATTATATCAAAAACTTACTGTAAATTCAGTAGTTTCCTTAAGTCATAAAAAGTACAAAACACTAATAATGACTTCATATGGCACATTAATGAAATAGCTTTAACTAAAAAAAAGTTTTCAAAAAAATAGGAAAGATATTGATAACCAAAAACAACACACTAAACTTTACTTTTTAAAGATAGTATTAAACAATGGAAACTTGAAAACTTCTTCCAAAATAAATTTTATATTATATATGTGTATATAAAAATAAAGCCAAAATAAAAAATAATTAAAGTTTTTTTAAAAAAAAAAAACAGATTGAGACTCTGATTTTCTTCTACAGTGAAGTAGAGCCTCATGCTTAATTTCTGAAAAGCCTCATTCGTAAAAGTTGTTCAGTTCGCTCCTTTTAATAAAATTTGTAAGAAAAATAAAGCAATGCAGGAAGAATTAAGAGCTACTTTATTGATCATGAAAGTAGTCTTTTCATCACCATTTTTAATAACAATAAAAAGATAAACAAACTTTACTTAAATTTTTTAAAAAAGGAACATAATATACTAAAAAGTATATATAAAAAGATGTATAAAGAATTTATAAGTTCTATGCACATTTTTTTACCCTGATATACTTATAAAATGAGTGAAAATAAAGTGATTAAAAATATACAAAGGAAGAAATATGAGAGAAAAAAATGTATATACATATTTTATATACATTTAAACATCTTTTTAATGTTCTCACATATTTCCAAAATGTTGGAGGGGGGATATGAGGATTAAATATGCTACAGTAAATTTTTCATCTTTTCTTTCTTCTATTTTTTCAAGCAGCAATTAAAAATTAAAATATATCTATAATTCGAAAAAAATTTAATTAACTTTTTTAAAATTAATTTTTTATTATAAGTATAATTTATGATACATTTATAAGTGTACTAAATTTAGAATTTAAAGACAAGTTAATCTTAAGATTTAAGAGGCCACCACTATTATACAAATATTTCTTACAATTTAAAGAAATGGAACTAAACAGGTAATTTAGTATTATGCCATGACTTGGTAACCTAATAAGTAAAATAATAATTTTATTTAGCCTTTTTAAATGGCAATGAAAAGCTTTCTAAAAATAATTTTATATAAATATTAACCTTAAAAATACAAATTAAAGAATGAATTTTTTTAAATACCCTTAATGCTTTTACATCAATATATTTACATACATTTATACAAGAAAAAAAATTAAAGTAGTTTTCAAAAACAAGTGCATTTTCCATGTAGGAAAATATTCTTTAAAAAATAAAAGCAAATTAAAATGAAAGGTTTCATATCACAGAATCTATTACCAGTAACATGAAGTGGACAATAGGAACTCGAACCAAACTAAAATTCAACTACATCTCCGTACCAATGCAAACATTCTTTGTGTCAATTATACATTCAAATATCTAAACTTAACTTTTGAATATAATGTCACCAGTACATTATTTAAAAAAATAAATGAACACAAGAAGTGTTTTTAACTTATCTGAACACAATTGATGCTCATAAAGGAAAGAAAAAAAAGTAACATCAGTTAATTTTTTACAACATAATACCAATTTAAAAAAATAATCCAAGAATTAGATTACACCTGAAATTTTCTTGAGTACAGTTTCGAGATACATTGCATATGTCATAACAAAAATAAAAATTAACATATTAGATCTAGTTTAACACATAAACAAAATCCTGCCAATAATGTTTTTAGAATGGCAGTAATAAATACAATACCATTTTCAACAGAAAATAAGTCTTAGTGAATCCCACCAGTCTTTGCCATTTTGCACTTTATTCTGAAAAGGAAAATTTACAACTAAATGTTTTAATAAAAGAAAAGGTCAAATAAATGTGAATATTTGATTTTAGAATTTTCTTTTTCCAATCAAAATAAAAACTTTCAGATGAAAAATTAATGCAGGGGGGAAAAAAGCATTAAACGGAGAGAAATTTTACCTACACAGGGCTAATCAAAGGTAATGTGAAGAATATGTTCAGGTAATTTACTACGCATTGTTGGAAGTCAGAAACCTACATATAATGCATTATTGAGGATTAATAAAAATTTTTAGGGGAAATTCAAACAAAGGGTTGCAAAGATGCACTTAAAGATTTTTTTTAAAAAAAGATATGCTCTAATCAAAATATGAATAACTTCAACACAAAAGTAAATTAACAGATATAACAGATTAACAATTTGGATCATCAAGTAATCAACCAATGAGAGTGTTTAAATTCATGATCAAGTCTAGAAATGCCAAAGAAAGAGGAGGGAAAGAAAAGAACCATTACAATAAGTATTTACAAGTGTTAGTTCTCCATTTAAAAACAAAAGCTAAAACTGATGTGATTCACTGAACATTTTTTTTTTAATATTACAGCTATACAATCACTAAATAGATATATAATAGCAGAGTTCATTAGGCTTCAGCATATATTCTTTTATAAACAGATTTCACTTTATCGCTTTTTAATCTCTCGGATTTCTTTCTTACCTGTTTTTCAGGCATTGAATAGTTTCCATTACATGATTGTAGTGAGCTCATTTGATTCATAGATAGACTAAAAGCTTTGTTCTCTTCTAAATCATCACAATTGGAGTCGTCGACAATTTCTTGCTTGATATTAGATGCATCAAATCGAACCTAATTTCAAAAAAATTCTCTTATTTCTATAAACATATTAAAATGCATGAAATTTAGAGGAAATTATTTCCTTCTACACAGAAAAGAAACAATATAAGCTTAGATAAATACAGCAATACTAAAATGAAATTACTGAATTAAAAAGACATCTCAGTATTAACTCACTAACATTCATTTTTTAAAAATGAAGCTTAATTCATATATCTTTCTTCCATAAATAGAAAGGAATTTTGTATGCTGATTAAAAATTTTTAGGGATTTTTAGGAATTTTGTATGCAAGATTTTAAAATTAATACAATATTTGAATTATTTATTTTATTTTATTTATATTATATATTGCATAACAGTAATTTTTATTATTTAATTAATATAGCATTTGAGATCAACATTTCAGTAGAAACACATCATACAGCAATTTGAAACATGCTTTTTCATAGCTCAAGATTGCTTAATAAGAGCAATTAGATACACACAGCTTAGAAACTGACGTTGGGAAGAACCAATTTTTTAAAAATCAAGTACCTTTTGAAACAGCTTTTGTGGAAATTTCTTCTGAATTCATAATAATGGAACAAATTTATTATTCAAACTATTTACATAAGTATGGTTTAATTACGAAAAAATACTGATATTTAATACCTTTTTCTTTTGAGGCATTAATTCTAATGGTTCACCATCAGAATTTCTTTTATTATCAGGCACTTCATGATGAACTTGATTTTGACTGACTTCTATTTTCAACTGATTCATATCAAGTGATTCTGATATATCATTAGCATTTGAAAAGTCTAAAGCTCCATTTTCAGAAGTGGAAACTGATAATCTAGAAGTATCAGATCCTTTTGTATTTTTTCCTTTCATCTGTCGAGGCTAGAGAGGGGGAAAAGGTAACAAAAATCAATAATTCATATAAAAAAGTAGCACATGAAAATTCATCCTTTATTTAATTATTGAAGATAAAGCATAAAATTACTTTATATATGGCTGAAATTTCTATTGTCTCGCAAAACGTGTTAAAATATGTTAAAGTAATAATCCTATAAAATATCATATTTCAAAGAATCGTTGATTGTACAGAAGTAACATGTTGTAGTTATTCAAATTTCAAATATATATATATATATATATATATATATATTCCTTTTTAAATTTACTACTGCACACTAATTTTAACAGATAGTAAATCCATTTATATACATACATATATACATACATACATACATATAAGGAATTGCACATTATAATATGAATACTTCTAATAAACATAAAATATTTCTCAATGGCTTAAACTCTTTTTCTGAAATAACCACTTAATGGCTTTTTAAGAAACAAAGATTTTATAAAATTATTTAACTGCAAAAATAAATATTTTAGAATACTCAGTAAAGCTATTTTAAATCCTTAGTCAATCTTATCAGCAAAGTGGGGAGCATAATAAGATCACAACTCTGTTAAGATTTCTTTAGAATTATCGATTTAAACGAAGTAAAACAGAAATCACATCACTGGATATTTAAAAATAAGTTTTATTCGAAGGAGAAGAACAAAACTAATTTTAAGTAAATAAATAGATTTATTAAATTAGTTTTTTTCATTGATTTACAAAATGTCTTCTGCATTTAATGTGGAAGAATTTAAGAATGAAATACAATATAAAACAATTATTAGCTAATTTCCATTTCATTTTTCCAGGCTGTTATAAAGGATTATTAACATGTACAATAAATAACTGCAAATTAAAAATTTAATTGATAAATTTTATGAATTAAATGCAAGATGAAATAGGGAAGGGAAAAAAGATAAGATTTTTGAAAATTAGAGAACAGTATACAGAAAAGAAATCTAATTTGTTTGAAATCTCCCGCCACAAAAAAAATAGAATAAAAAGTTGCACTTTAAGTAACTTAATTATCTTTTAACATGAAAAAAATGCCTTATATTAAAATAACTTTAGTAAGGTAATTTTAAAAATCAATAAAACAAACAATATTTTATATTCATTTAATGATAAAGAAAAAAATTGAAACATTTCATGTAGCAATAGGAAACCTATGATTAAGCAAATACTCAAAATTAATATTTCTAAAAATATCAAAGTTATCTAAAATTCTACTTATTATATATATATATATATATATATATATATATATATATTTAAAATCTCAGTTCTAAATGCCTACTTTTCATTGATTTCAAAACTATAATACAGGAGAAAATATGAAAATCAAATTTCGGTTTAAGTAACAATAACTTACTTTAATTTGATCTGGCTTGCCATTCCGGCAGCATTTAGGGCACTCCCAACTATTAGGCAAATCATCATTTATACAACTTTCCATTGGCAAATCTGGATTTTTTTCTTGCAAACATTTGGGATGAAGAATTTCCCAACATTGAGAACACTCCATTAGACTAGAATTTTCATTTTCTGGTGGATTTGTCAATTTGTCCCAACCATCTCTTCCACAAATCATACAACATGCTGTATGAGGTAAAACCGGCTGAAAAGGAAGCCATATCAACAGTTTGTTTTTATACAATGAAACAAAAAAGTTATTGTACAATAACTAATTTTAATCATTATCTAATTTAGAATTATAGGAAAATTTCCCTATTCTGAAATATTCTGCATAGAAATATTACGAATTATTCAAAGTTTTTTACTAATAAAAAAACTGATAAATAATTGAAAGTAATATACATATATATTCCATAACAAAAAATGTAAAATTTTAATTGTTCTAATAATTGTGAACATTGTGTTTATATAAATCTAAAAACCATGTGTTCTCTTATAAGTTTTTAAAAAAAAATATGAATAAATTTCATAATTTTTAAAAGGAAAATTTCATTGAAATTAAAATGATCAAGCCAAACATGAAAGAAAATATGGTATTTTTAATGTATATTATAAGAAAAATATTTACTAATTAAAAAAAATCTTTCAAATAAAAAAATAATAATCAAAAAATAAAATAATCCATATTTTTATCCTCACAAAGAGAAGTTTTTTTTTAATAGGAAAAAAAAAAAGAATGTCAATGAAATTCAAATGCAAAAACAACCCTAAAAAGAAATATTCAGAATATAATGTAAAAAAATAAACAACAAAAAAAAATTGTTAGGAACTCACAGCCATGCACTGACGACTTATACAGGACTGTTTCATCCTTCCAGGACCACCAAATTTTTTCATGTCTTTACAAAAATGACATTCACCACAATCAGCTCTCAGACATGCTTCACATTTTTTGCATCTAGTTCTACGGCGCCTTGCATTACTTGAATTACTACCTTTCGAACCACCAGATTTGGTTGATTTAGGGGTTGAAGATGATGCAGGAGCAGAACGAGGCTTAGGCTTTGGTTTTTGCTTTAAAAAGAAAAATATCAAATATGTGGATGTATAAAATATGAGAAAATTCTTTGAAGTTAAAATATGGCACAATGTGAGTATCAATGAATCAGAAAACTTCAAACAGAAAATAATAATGTGACCACATTAAAAAATAAAACACAAGCTAAATGAAAAAATTATTCACATCATCTATGTTATGAAAAAAATGTATGGTAGTATCAACTCATTTGAATGAACCTATTTAATAAAAACTGCTACATTATAATTTTATTCACTCCTTCAGGTCAGATGCAAAAGGAAAGCAATTCTATCACAGAATAGGATTGGACAAATGTTGATGGCCCATACGGTGTGAAAAATTTTCTTTCAATTAACGAAATATTATATTACATAAAAACGTATATAATAATTTTCTATAAGTATCCTTTGTATAGAAATTAAACAATTTTTAATATGTGATAACAGCATAATTTAAATCATAATCTAGAAATGTAATTATATTATTTAATAATAAATAATATTTAACAATGCAAAATATAAAATTAAGAGAAAAAATTAATATTTTTTTTTATATTTAACAACTTAATATATTCAATAAAAATTGTATAAATGATTCAAAGACTTTATAAAAATAATTTCAAGATGTAAACCAGTGTGAAGGCCAACAGTATACAATCGTAGGCAGTGTCTTGTTTGTTATTTTACTTTGAACAAACTATTCATCTTTCAAACTTTTAATCTATTTTACCATCAATAATTTAAGGTTTTGTTACTGTTATTGGAAAAATCCATGGATTTATTATTCTTAAATATATATTTTTTCCTTTTCCACACACACAAAAAAACTTTTTTAAAGCCATGACTACATAATTCAAATTCCGAGGAATGAGAGCCTTGGAAATTCAATTCCAAAAATAAATTATAATAACTCATGTATTTCCTTTTATTTTACCGAACACATGTTTTCATTTAAATCTGTAAAAATTGAATAATTCAGATATATTTACCCAATTCTAATATGACTTCAAAAAGAGAGAAATATGAAATATTAATAAATGGAACAAATTTTTTGGAGAATCGCAGATTAGCAATGTCATTTTATAGACATTTTGTTCCAAGAGCCTGACATTCCTGTACATTAATGGATCTATTGGTATGCTACTGTAATACAGCAAGGATGCAGATTTTGATCTTGAAGCAAAGCTCATACATATGCTTCAAATTTTATACTTTGCTTACTCTAAAAAGGTTTATGGAGTCAACATGTATTCAAACCCTGCACACAAAGTCTCTTTAAAAGGTCATATAATTAACACATACGGGAAAATGTATGAATGTTTTTAAAACTAACACCCAAGACCTTCCACTTTTGTGATCCCAAGTAAAATTTTATATACCATAAATCAAAGCAGGATTAAATTGAAGTATGTATTCAAAAGAATTCCAAGTATCTTTTTAAAATTAGGAAGAAACTTATAAGCTCACTCAAAGATTCAAAAAATTATGAAAATAAAAAGAAATTGAAATATAATTTACACAGTATACCATTTCAGATCTTAATTTGTAAATAATATATACAAACATCATTAAGAAAACTTTAAACATTTCAGCAATTCACTATGGAATAAAAACCATAATTATAAAAATTTTAAAAGTTTTATTCCTTATTTTAGAGAAATGGTTTAAAAATATTTAAGAATTAATTTTTGCACAATATTACAAATGTTTATTTTCATTATACTTCAAGTTGTATGCAGATCTTAAGAAAACATTGAAATAAAGCATATATAATTTGCAAGAAGCAGCAGTTTGATTTATGCTGAAACTGAATATGTAAAATAATATACAATGAATAATATATTATAACTGATTTAATAATATATTATAAATTAAATTTTTAATAAATGTTTTTAATATTAATTTTATTACCTTAACATCTAACCAAAATAAAGATGGCTTTCCTGTGATTGCTAAGCGGGCATCATCATTCTTATGTTTTTCTAGAAGAACCTACATAAGAAAATAATAATATAAACATACGAATAAGGTAAATGAATACCAGATGAAACATGTTTACTCAGATAGAACATACTTCCAAATCTTCTAATAAAGCATCAGGATGACGAATATAATTAGGAACACTTTTCTTTGACGGAGGCAAGCCCCGAAGCCATTTCAAAATTGCCTGAAAAGTATACAACATAATTTATATCTTATGTCTATAAAGTAACCCAATATTTTAAATGGCAAAATTCAAATAACATACCTTTAAGCCATTATATTCCCATTTTGTGATATGAATATGATCCTTTATATTTATTTTATATCCATTAACTTCTAAAGAAGAAACATCTGAATTTGAAGAAACAGTTTTCAATTCTGAAACAGAATCTACATTTTGTGGTTCTTTCTTGATACTGCTAGAAATGTCATGATTTCCTTCACCAATTCCTTTGAATGGAGATGCAAATTTATCTGTATTCATATGTAACGGATTGTGTGTGAGAGAGAGTAATTTTGGATCTTTATCTGCAGATGGTGTTAAGTTTAAAGCATCTGATGACAGAGGTTCATTGGCAGGATCGAAATATTCACCACTTTCATTGCAAATAAGGTAATTTTTGCCAAGTAGGCAGTGCACAAAACGCTGGACAACATACCATAATATCTCAGTGTAGAAGGGATATCGGAATTTGACAGGAACCTAAAGAAAATTACCACACTAATCAGACAGATGGACTTAATTGAAAATTAAACAAATAAGGTTTAATTATATTTAATTAAAGTTTAAATATAAATGTATAATGCTTTTATAAAAAACTGTTTAAGTTTACCTAAGCCATGTAAGTTATAAAAAGTAAACATACATGAGTTAAATCTTCAACTTCAGCTATTCTAAGTTGCTTTTCAATTCCAAAGTTATGAAGAAAATTTCCTCCAAATACAATAGTATCTTCAGGTGTATATACAGCATGGATCCAGCCTAGAACAAAAGATTTAAAACATTAAGAGCAACATTTATTAAATAAAAACTTAGATTTCCTAAACACCACAATATCTTTATTATAAATGCACACTTTTTGCATTATGTCAATTTTAAAATTTTTCTGTACCACTGTACACCACTGAGAAACTTTTTCACAATATAAATCTATATAAGCAAGCAAACATTACATAGTATGGGGTTACAATTAGAAAAATGTTTTTACTGAAATAAAAGATTTTTTATATTGAATCAATAATTTATTGGTAAAAAAAAAATTAAGAAATCTAAATTCTCTGAGTCCCGTATCTTGATATTAGCTTTTTAACTAATAAAATTCTACTTTTATTGCAACTAAATTTTAATCAAAAAAGGAATGACAATATTGATGATGCACATGGAAAAATATATATTAAATCAATTTATATCTAACTTATATACATAAATCCATTCAATTGAAAAAAAAACTTGATGAACATTTTCAGAGCTTTTGAATACAATTTATGAAAATAATTCAATATTTAGTGAAGCTAATATGAAAATACGGAAGAGAATTATTTATTTATCAATTGCTGATGTGTACTGATTTTTTTAAACAAGTTTTAATAATTTAATTTAATAGTTAATTTAAATAGCAATAATTGTATGGAAAAAAAGCTTTCCAAAATAATATGCTTTATATAAATAATAAAATTAAATTAGATAGGTGCATGTAACTACTTAAAATATGTTAAATACATTTTTAATAATGAAAATTAACTTTTAATTATTTTACTAAATGCAAATGAGGCTTATAATTCTTTTAATAACAGCAAACAACCAAGTTACTATTTCCCAGCTCATTAAAACCAAAAATTTATGTTTGTAAATACTTAAAAAATTTAAAATTAAAATCTATGTTTAAGATGAGTAAACATCAGAAAAATAACAATAAATCATTCAAAATGCCATTTAACTGAAATTTATAGGATCAAATTTTTTGGCTGCAATGAGAATCAAAACAATACGAGTTTTCAGGATAAAATTTCATTATTATTGTAGTTCTCAATAATATAACTATTTATTATTTTATTTACTTATCTTTAAAACTACCAATTTTAAACATTTGTGTGTTCACCCCCCCAGTGCACTTTAAATTTAACTGTAACACAATTTTAATGTATTCACAGAATTTTAGAATATTACACAACTGCAAATAAATATCTTAACATCACTTAATAAAAATTCTTATCACATTTCTATAAAATGTATCTTTATAAAACACATTAAAAAACATCCTTGGACTATTTAGTACAGTGAGTTTATATGTATACAAAGATAAAAGTTCAAAAATATACAATTCTTTTTAAGACATATTATTAAAATGAGCTAATTACTTTGGATCTCAGATAATATTAGATCTAAATAAACAAATGAAATTACTCAAAAAATTAAAAGAAAAAGAATTCCTTTAGACACAGTAAAAAACAACAAGAGTATTTCAAGGGATTGATTTCATAAAAGTAAGCAATTAAAACACATATAAATCACATTTAATGATGAGATTAATATTCTAGCACATATTTTTAAAAAATACTTTTGGTATTTAATTAATAAAAATAAGACATTGTTAATGTATTTTATCTAATATGTATATAGAAATAGTACTTGTAATTTGTGCAATTCCAATACAACAATACATTCTAATACAACAAATAATAATTAATAATGTATTAAACTGCATAAAAACCAGATTTGTTAAACATTGCCTATAACTTAAAAAAAAAACTATTCTTAAACTGGCAAACAAAATTAAATTTAACAAACCTGAAACAAAAATAATTAAAACAAACATTACCTGTAGGAATGAAAAATGTATCTCCTGATTCAAGATGAACACGAGCACACTTTTCCACAGTATCACCAAAGAAAACATCCCCTTGTTTTCCAGACAGAACCCAATTCTCATACAAGGCAAGATTCTTTTCAGTAGGTGGTATTAGCCAAAATACCTGAAAGACAAATAAGAATTAATAAAATATCTTATATCTTAAGGGTACTTAAATAATACATAAATCTTATAAAATTTTTATTAATATTTTAATTTTTTTAAAAAAATCACATGGAATCCCTTTTCTGTAAATATTGAAACAGAACAAATGAAAGATAAATAGAAATATACAAACAAAGAAAATTCATGCCGAGAAACAATTATTGACAAATTAAATTAATCTATTGGAAAGAAGTCCTTAAACAGAACAAAATTTTTATCAACACAAATCTTTAAATCTCCGACAACCAAAATATCCCAGCATTTTTTTTGTTCTATGAAATCAATAAAGGGAGAAAAAATAGGTGTTTTCTTAAGTAATAAATTCTAAACAGTCTCTTATAAATTGATAAGAATATATTTGTATGATATCTCTCCGTCTCATAGTAAAAATAATGCAGTTCATAACAAGAGGCTCTACCAATAAACTAAAATATTTTACAATTGCAGAATGACAAATGAAATAAATTCAGTAAATTGAAAGTAGAATATGAATTCTCTCTTTTTGAAACCAATAGAGCACAATAAGTACATGAGTTCTACAATTTAAAAATTACTAGATAAAAAATATAAATTTATTACTGCTATTATTTAAAACCATTTAATGCACAAACTTCAAAGATTTTTTCAAAAAAAAATCGAAACAAATTAATTAATACAAAATTAAAATATACCTTTTTTCCACGAAGAATATGGTACCACACTGATGTACCACCAAAATCAATATGGAAGTCAGTATAACAACCTTTAACACTCATCAAACAATATCTGTTAATTAAAAAGAGTAATAAATGAATAAACAAGATAATAATCTTTGAAATTATGTTTTAAAAATAAAAATAAAAAAATACAGATCAAATAAAGAAAGTAGATACAAAATAAAAATTTATGAATCATTTACCATGATAAAAAACTAAACTCTGAAATATGCAACTAAAATGCATATTTCATATTATAAACCATTAAAAATTATTATTTATTCATGATGAGAGTTTTATGTTTGTAATGGACAAGATTGGGGGACAAAGGGGGGAGGAGAAGGAGATCTTCATAAATATATGATCTATTTCCCAATATCAAACAATAATAGTGAGAAATTGCTGCAAAAAATAAGTGCTTTTAAGCACTTTTTAAGTACCCAAGCAAAAAAAAAAAACCACTAAACATATTTTTACATGTACATGCAAATTTATGCATTTTCTTAACATAGGATATTTTCTATTATATAATAATACATAATTTTATTGAAATTTTTTAACCGATTTTAAATGATGATTTTATTATGGATAATTTTAATATTTACTTCTGTATTTGCTTTATGTTTTCTACTGTGAAATAAATTGTCCTTTTGATTTTCATACAAATTAAAATGATCATATAATTAAACAACAAAAAATTAAACCAACTTAAAAAATTTGTTTTTAAAAAAAGATGTCAGATCTCCTTCAATATTTCTTAAGAATAATGAATTACCAGTTAATTTAGATGGATACATCTTTTCAGAAAATACTGATGGCAAAGCAGAGCATTACCAAACAATCTATATTTCATTCTTATATATACAACAACAAATACAATTCCACATAGTTGGGATAGAAAACAAATTTCCTCCTACATTAAATCACAGCATTTGATAACTGCACAATATCATGCTCAAAATGAGTTTTTTTAAGTCAACAAGAAAAGTAGTATTTTTTTATGTTTATTTTTTTTAACATTCCAAAACTGTAATTAAAATGTGCTTTTTAACTTTATTATATATATGATTCTTACTTTGCATTTTAAAAAATGACAGAAAAATTGATTACATATTTAGTGAAGAGAAAAAAATGATTTAATAATTTCTAGTTTTCAGAAACTATAGAAACAAATTCATAAAGTTAAAAAGAATCAATTCTGTAGTAAGTAGCAAGATGAAAGTAAAAATTATTAGTTGAAGCATATATTTTATTTAATCCAGTGCCAAACAATATATCAAATTGCTTCAAAATTTAACAAAATCTATCAAATGAAAAATGTTATTCAATAAACTAATTAAAATGTTTTTAAATTAAAGCAATGAAAGCATCCCAGCTTATTATTACAACTTTAATGGTAAAATAAGATGAATGAGCAATTTGAAGATGCATTGATATTGCTTTGAATGTCATTGTAATAAAATTTATGTTACAAATCATGTCCAAAATTAATTTTGAAAAAATTAATAAAATTAAAAGGGACTACACATTCATACAAGTAAAATTAATATGAATGAAAAGCCACTTTTTCAAAAGTCATTATTTTTGTTTTAAGTCAACTTTAAAAATAATTTTCCGAAAGCGATGCTTTCATGTTATGAAGAAAACTTTTTAAAAGTCTGTTTTTATTTTTAAAATTAAACTTCTATGTAAAATTTCAAAATATCCATCAGTGAAATACTTAAAACTCTTCCAAATTCCATGTTTTCTAATAATTTATGTTGTCAAAACTCTGTTAATAAGGACAAATCTTTATATGCAGGGAGAGATTTCACTAGGGAATTTTTTTTATAAAAGTTATAAATAAAAAGGGGGGAAAGGCCCAAGAAAGAAAACTTATAGAATCAAATTAACCATTTGTGTGCAGAAGAGTACTTACCTTTACGGCAAGTGAAGTGCAATAGTGCTTTATCGCACTCAAACGATTAAAGTCCTTTATTTGATTGATTAATATAATTATACACTGCAGTTTATTGCAATTCAATAAAGTACATTAAAGTCCTGCAAATAGATCGTTCAAAGGATTGCTTGGAAGCAACATATTAAAGAGAATGATGTCAGAATGTGCAAAGGATTAAACAAAGTTCAATGCATGTTTTTTGGAATGGCTTCTAACACAACCAATATATAATGCATGAAATTCTCTTATCTTTGGTTGATTGAACCAATCTGCATATCTTTTTTTAACAAAATGTAAAAGTTTAAATAAACACTTACCAGACAAAAATAAATTCTTCAAATCAAAAGCAATAAAAATTTGTTTAAAGTTTTAAGTAATGATTTTTTTAAAAAATGTTCAAATGTTTTGCAAGATGCAATAAGTATAGCACAATACATATTTCATAAAACTCCATCAGAATAGCTTTGCCAACATTTCAACAAAGAGCAAAAACAGTATTAAAAAAAAGAGAAAGCAGAAAAGAAAAAACAGCTAATTTAGCATTATCTTAACATGCCTGGAAAGATTTCTCCTTGGATTGCTTGTTTGAATTACAAACTTTTACTACTATATTTTTGAATTATCACATTCAATGTGTGCAGAAACAAAATGAAGTAACAAGCTGTCTTCTCGTTTTTTCTCAAGAGTTTAAACACTTTTACGGATTTTTTCAAACCAACACTTTTAAGATGCTTAAAAAACGAATTTTATTTCGTTATACATCTTATTAAATATACCACTTTGTATATCAATTATAAACATTCACCCATTCAATAATTTCAACAAGCAGATAAAAATTATCATCTTAAACTTACTTTTGTACTTTGGGATACTTCATTTCATCTAAAGAATTTGTTCCTTCAGTCTGACTTTCCTTTAAATGCCGAGGCCAAACCCAGTCTACCCAATCAACTTGCCTCACCTAAAATATTTTAAGTATAATATAAGAATATATTTTGAATACATATATTCAAAATTGCAAAAAGCTATTTTTTGACTTCAAGATTATTAATAACTAAAATCTTTTTCATACTTATTACAATGGATATTTTTTATATTGATTCATTGGCAATTTTTAAATTCATTCATAGTTCAACTTTTAGAAAGTTCTGTTATCATGATTACCATACTCCACATTTAGTCATAATTAATGTTGAATAGAATTGAGTATATTTAAAAACCATTTTCATGAATAATCAAAGCATTTAATTTGATTATTCCAAATAATTAATAAGATGGAATAAAATGACATACAATATGAAATAGAATATTGACATATTTTTGTTAATCTTTTAATATGGGGGGAAAATAACCCTACTCCTTCAAAAAATCTTTTATTGGTTAACAACTATTAATAAATCAAAATATAATAAATGAGCTCTTATATTGTTGAATTAACCATGGAAACAATATTACAAAAATTTACTAGCACTCCGTTATATTTTTGCTCCATAACAATGCAGCAAGAGTATTTAACCATTTAACTGGGTATGATAAAATATTTGTCCATACTCAAAGCATTATCATAATGGGAATGACAAAATTTTTCATCATGGAAATTTGACATAATATTCTGAACACAAAAAATTGTGAAGCCCCATTGTGAAGCGAATTTAACAAAATTTTACTCTGCAGTTAACTGGTTAAAGAAACAAGTTATATAATTATAATAAGTTTATATATTTTTTAAGACTTAAAAGCTTTAAAATTCAAAGTACTTTAAAATCATAAATTAATAATAATTGGTTAAACTCACTAAATTACTTTTGTAATTTACAAAGTATTTGTCATGGCTAAAGAAAACTATCATATATTTCTTCCATTTCCTTAATTTATATAATACTAAGATTGAAATTCTGTTATCTAACATATGTAAAAGTACAAATGAAACATACGTCAAGAAAATAAAATTGTAACTCATTTATAAAATATATCCTATTCAAACAAATTACTTTTTAAATGCAAACCAAAAACATTTATAGAACTGGTATAAAAATAACATAATAAAGTCATTTAAACATAGACTGTAGGCCAGAAAGAAATTGCAAAATTTTAATAAAATGAAGCATTAAAAATCCGTGTTTTTTAAATAAAATATTAATAAGTAAATTACCAGTTATACAAGAATAATACTAAACAGTTATATGAATAAGAGATGTGATAAAAACCAATCTTAAGTATAATTTAAATTTTAACATTAAGTTCACATACCAAAGTTGGGGATTCAACATAATTTTCAAGTCGTGTGTGACTGAATTCTAAGCTAATTACATTAAGAAGTTGATCACGATTAGCATTTTCAAAGTATCTACACCAATCTTTCATAGTCATTTCAATGTCCTTTTGTGTTGTAACATCCATAACATCAAGAACTCTTCTACTTCCTGAAATGAAAAAAAGTAAACATGAATAAAAAGAACAAATTGTTTAATTAAATAAATATTTTAAGAAATAATGTAACTTACCAACACATTGCCGAACATCATTCACAGTAAAATTTGCACTTGGCATTCTGTAAAAATTGAATTTTATCATAGTTAAAATAGCTTAACATTTCATTATAATTATAAGACAAAAATTGCTTCTGTGCAAACTGCTACATAAATTTTAAAAGTTCTAGATTTTGTTTTCAATCTTTTACCACAATTAAATTTAAAACAAAAAAGTAAAGCTATTAAAAATAATCAGAGTAAAAACTGCATTAATAAATATAAGTATTGCTATAAAGTACAAGAATATTTTAACCTTTATATATATAAGCAGACATAGGAATTAGCAGACTACTATACTTAAATTTAATCATTTTTGCAAAAAAAAAAAGATCATTACATAAAATATGTAATATATTTAGAGAGTAAGTTTTTAATAATAAACAATATTTAAAAAAAACATTTTTAAATTATTGTACTTTTAAAACTAAAAAATTTTCTAATAAAAAGATGTTTAAAGTTACAAACATTTTACTCTTTATTGCTGCAATAAACAATTATTTTCTAAGACAGTTTAGAAAATCGTTAATTTTACGTATATAAAATGAAAGCAAATGCTTTAAAGGAAGTCTTTCATGACTATATTGTGAAAGCTGAAAATTAAAAAAAATGCCCAATACAAAAGATTAAAAATATAAGAAATAATCTTGCCTTGAATTTCTCTATCAAATGTTGGAAACAAAAAATAATTTCACATGGTTACATTCATAATCAATACATTCTTCAATAAAACAAATGTCTTTTTTTTACAATTTAACAAGAAAAAGGCATTGAAAAATACATTTTACACATAATAAAATTAAATGTTTTCATTACATCAATAAGCATTAAACTGCTATCGTTAATTTTACTGAAAGACTCAATGCCTTTAGTGACCAGTTAGTTTGCTGATAATATTGAACATATTTAAATCTAGTTGAATAGTTTAGATAAATTTTCATGTTCATGTTTCTGTGAAATTGTAAGGCATTAAAAAGTTGTGTTATTTAAATTATTCCATGCACGTTCTCATTATTATATCCCTTTCTAATGGAGACCAGTCACATAAAAGCACAGAAATTGTTTTTATTATTTATTACCAAACAGCAATAAGTAATATAAAGAAGCCATCACATGAATTTCAGGCTGGTTATTAAACAATTTACAGCAAGATTTAATTCCAATGCTTGGCTTCACTAATTAAAGAAGATATAAAATATTATCAAAAATGTTCTTGAACTATTACCTAGTAACATTAAAAAAAATCAAATATCAGATAGAGCTGAAGATGTAAAAAATATTAAAATAAAAATAAAAATTAGGCTTTAAAACAAAGTTAAAACACGAAAATAGGCTTACTCATCCACCAATGAATGATAGCTATGAACTATAAATTGATGACCATAAGATACTATGACCCAAAAAAGTCATAGTATTATTTTAAGATTTAAAATATATTACCACTTTAAATATATCAATGTCATTTCTATTTGTAATAAATTGATTAAATTCATTTCATGTGTTTTAATTATATAAAATACCAAAGTAAATATTTTTTTTTAAAAAATGCTTTCCATATTTATCACTTAATAGCCTAAACAGTCAATCATCTGAACGAGTGAGCAGGTCATCAAGTGTGACTAGACAAAAAAAAGTCATTTTATTATAGGTTTTTATATAGTTAAAAAGACAATTTTTTAAGTAGGATAAGGTGTAAAAATAATTTTTGTGCAATACTTTCAAAAGTTATAATGGAAAAAAAAAGCAAAATATGTTTTTTTTTAATTATTGCTATTAATTATTAGGGATACCTAAGAATTGTAAAACAACTAAAGGAATAACACTATGATCAACAAATAAAGTGACACAATCTTCTGATGGTTTATAAGGAAAACAAACTTATGTCACCTTAATAATAAAAATATATTTGTTCCATTATTTGCTGATTTTGGAGTATTGACCATGGTGTACTTCTGTTATAATCAAACAAATACACATATGATTTCAATAGAGTTTACCTAGTCTTTCTAGATTATCCATAAAAAACAGATGATCTCTTGTTCCGATTTTATGCAATCGATACAAATGATTGCAATTAAGTTATTAATTCCTGTATTTTTTTTATTATTTCTGGAACAATTGAATTTAACTGGATTAATTACACAAAGAACACAGATGCAAAATGAAATCATTTTACTACATAGGAAAAATATTTAACTTCAAATTGAAATCTCAATTTATACATTATTATTTAAATTGCTTCCTGCTTATTTTGCTCTTTGTGTGAAGGAATCTTGCTGGAGTAGAGTCAAATGCTAAAATCACATCAAAAATTACAACTGCCTGTATAATTAACATTCAGTTGCATAATATTGTACATAAAGCTTAACATTCAATTTCATTCCTAATTCATAGTTGATTTCAATGACTGATTAGTGTTTTTACATGTGCACATCCAATATATTGTTGCAAGTTTAAAACATTATGGAGGGAAAAAAATTGAACAATAATGACATGTATAATGTGGAATCATTTTAAAATCTATTCTTAAATTAGACATTTTGAAATATTAAGCACTTAATTAAGCAAAAAGTAAATTTTATTCATTAGAATACCCACAAATGCTGCAGATATCATATTTTTACATGCAATTATAAAGCTCAAACATTCAAAACGTGACATTTTTAAAGTATGGTAATGATAAAATAAATATCTTCAAAGCAAATATATCTAAAACAAAATATAGAAATTACTAAAAAATAAAACCTCTACAGATAGTAAATGCAACAGAACTATTCTTTAAGCATTTTGGATGCAAAAATTAATATTCTCTTGTAATTAGAAACTTATTAGATACAAACTTTAAAAGAACAGACTATAAAGGAAATTGCAAAATCAGTAAAACAAAATATAATAGCACAAAAAGTATAAAACACAATGACAAAATTTAATGAAAAGTAATCAACAAAGTGACAAAATTTTTGAATATCAGGGATTAAATAAACTTTAATTTTTCAACCTTAAATAAAAAAGCTTTTTTTTTTCAAGTATTTTTTCTTTTAAAAAATTGACAAGAAAAAGTTAATTTAAGAGATAAGGGTAACAAATATAAATTATGTATTAAAAAATAATTGGTGAAAACTAATCACAAAAAAATGAGTACAATCATTATCATGTTAAGCGTTATTCTGTTTTTGTCATTCAACAGTTACCCAATCTATATTAATAAAAATGGTTCTCGAAATGCGTTGCTAAGCGCAAAACTAGAGAACGGCTCGACCGATTCGGCTAATTTTTTTAAAAATATTTTCGTTAAGATACGAGGATGGTTATTATGGAGAGAAAAAATTGAAAAACTGTGAGGAAAATAGTTAAAATGACACTTTTCTTACTTTCCCACCAAAAATCTTCATTTCCTCCCCCCACCTAACTGAGTAAGGTAGCAGGAAGTAATAAATTATGATTTGTTTTAAAAAAAATAAGCTAAGTCAGTTGGTTTTCATTCATAGATAACGGGATGTTTAAAAAAGAAAGAAAATAATTGCTTTTATTATTAGTCTGTATGAATATTTAATCTACGCCTGTTCAAAACAAAATTTGGGCAGGGAAGGAAAAAAAAAGAATAACAAAATGAAAATAGGGTTTGTAGAAACAAAATTAGTGAAGAAAAAAAGGATAGAAAAAAAAACAAGAAAAGAAAAGGATGTGTGTGTTTCAATATTATTTTCTCTGTGCGCGGCATTTTCCTAGCTATTTTTAAACTTTCGCAACTCTTGAAAACCAATTGTGTCTTTATTGTTTAGTGTGTTTACATTCATGAAAATTTGAATCTCATTATTCTATAAATACGTTGAATTTTAGACCTTTCTCTCCATCATTTAAGTAAAATATCAATTCCGGGACAATCATAGCTCGGATAGAAAGAGAAAGACGAATAGTACAATGAACAGAACATCTGAAGAAAATAATACTAAATAATACTCTAAATGAATTATATGATTATCAAAGTTTGTTTGGTTTAAAAATATTTTGATGAAAAACCTGTTATGAGACACAGCTACATAAAATATTATATGAAAATTTTAGCGAGCAATAATACTGCCGAACCGACTGGTCGCCAAAGGCGGCTAGTTATATATAAAATAGCAAATCTCATGTTTATCTTTCCTTTGTTATCTGTCTCTCTCACAAAACACATATACATTATATATATCTTTTTTTCACATGGACACTCAAGATTGAATTAAAGCTCCCCAATATACATTAAATCACTTTATTTTAAAAAATTGGACATAAAAAAACAGATAATTCTAAACAAATTAATATCATTAATCCAAAGTATGTATAGTGGAAACATAGTTAAGCTCATATCATTGAAGTTGTGGTAAATTGAAATGAGTAATGATAATAACTACTTCTCAAGCAAATTTCTCTTCTAGTATTTGAAAATACAAACTGAACTAGAGACAGCTTACAGTACACAGACTATACCTGGTCTTTAAGTGTCCCAGTATTTAACATTGGTAGAAGAAGAAACAGGTACCAAAAGCAACATGATTTATTCAAATGGAAAATGAAGTAACAGTTATTTGTCATAACCAATCCAAAATTTAAAAATAAAATAAAATAAATTACAAGTACTAGCATTTAGCAACACAAATTTATTTCCTGGAAATGTTTTAGTTTAATGAGATATGTTATAGATTCCAATAAACAAAACTGACTAAATCAAAATCTGAATGCAAAATTTCCTTTAGACATGTATTAAGAATATGAATATATAAGTAGAATCTTCAATCCCTTGTTTTTAACAATAAAAAAGAAAACCACTCATATATTTAATGAAACAATGAGAACTGTTTTGAATATCCTTATAACAAAAGATTCTGCAGTTTGTTTGTTTGTTTGTTTTAGTTTTTTTTAAGAATTAGAGAGGGGGGTTGCACAGAAATTATTTTTTTTTTAATTTTAAAAGATTGAACATTTATTTTTGTACACTAATTTTTTTGGATTAATCACAAAAAGTATCAAACATTCTATTTTTAATTAGTTAAAATTTTAATTGGAATTTTAGAAAAATCTGAATGTGTTATATCCTACTCTTCAAAGCATATTACACTAAATTTGGAGCTCATCAAATGGTCTACCTCTAAAGTCTGTATGCAGACATATGTAAATTCCCTATTATTATCAAGAAAAGAAAATTATAAAACATAATTCTTAAATTAATTTTTTAAAAAATAACTTAAATCTTATTTTTTAAATATGTTGATTTAGATTAATCTAAAAAAATTCAAAAGAAAAAATTATACCGAAAATAACATTAAAAAACTTAATTTATCACATAAAAATTTCCCTTCTTAAACAAAAAAAAAAAAAAAAAAAGTACTTACCTCATGCCTAATCCAGCTTTATCTTTGAAAAGTACAGGTTTCACAAATCCATGTTCTTGTAAATATTTTAAGTTAAAATCTGGAAAATTAAAATTAATAATTTTTTAAAATAACTTTCAGTGTATATAAAACAAATGCTTTATTGGCATTACATAAAAAGTTCTGCATTTGAATTTGTTTCTGTTAATTACTAAGAAAATTTAATAAGCTTTATGTTAATAATAATAATAATGACTTTTACAATTTTTTAAAATAACAAATAAGGCAATACCATATGGAACCTTTATAAAAGGTAAGGTTATAATAGGCCCTTAATAAAATAAAATCATAAATTTTAAAATATGGCAAAATGTTTAGATTCATATTATCAGCTATCCAAGCTACATCAATATATGTAAAAAATATAGATTACATACTCTCATTGGAATTGATTTTAATAATCATTTATTTTATTAAATAACTTCACAAGCATAATTGATGAATATTCAAATGCTTAAAAGTTCTTTCAGCCAAATCAAGTCAAATTGAATGCAAATATTCATAAAACCATTTTTGTATGAAGTTGTTTCCAAATTCCTCAACAATTTTTTTTTTAATTCATTTTTCTTTAAATAAATAGTTTTAAATCTGAGGGAGATACACTTACTGGGAAAATGCTTTGAACACAATGAAAAAAGAATGTATACCAAGTGTCATACCTGCAAGGTTAATTGTAAAGCGAATATGTTTTAACTATTAGTGAATTCTATAATATATGTGAGTTGAATTGTAGATAAGGATGTATATGAAATGATATTAATAAGATAAAAGTAATTTCACCTGACTCTCTATCATGCATAAACTTAATGTAAGAGGAATGGGGTGTCATGTCTCGTGATGTCACAGAAGACTGCAGAGGCCTTGTCTACCAAGGGGTATGCCATTTATTTTTGTCTCTAATATAATAAGCACCAGAAGAAATATTTATACTTAATCAGTTTCCCTCTTAGCCAAAGAAAAGGATTTCTGACCCCGTTGAAATACCATATTTTAACCGAAATTTGCATACAGAAATTTTAAATCTAGCAATAACTAAGGAGAAATGAAAAAACAAAATGAAATCTCATTTTAATTTGCTATTTATAAATAGGAAACATGGCAATAGCACATAGAATTAATTCTTGAGTAGCTGTGAAAATGGATGGTGCAGCAATTATAGATACAATGACTAAAAAATGGATACAAATCAGCAAAAAGGGGAAAGAAATGATTCAGAATAATGCTTAGTAACATCAGGGTGATTAAAATGCAATTATAATTTAATAAATAATAGATTTCTTCATAAGAATTTAGTTTTCTTACTTGTTTATGGGGGGTGGGGAGGGAGGTTATACGTTAAGGAGGTAATTTTTTTTATATTTGGGATCAACACCTTTTCTTCATTACTTTGATATTAACAACCACACATAATCATAGGTATTCTGCATGAGTTTCAAACATGCTTATTTGAAATAAGTTTTCTAAAATCTGACTTTTCCCATCAGGGAGAAATGGGATTTCAGACAACTAATTGGAAGAAAGGAATGCTAAAAAATGTTATAGTTTGATATTGCATTATTTATGTATATGGTATTGCATGATTTTAAGAAATCAAGGAAAATACTATTACATGAAAAAATAATCACAAATATTGAAAAAAAATTAAACTTGAAAATGAAAGGGGGGAAAGGCTAACAATAGAAATTATTAAAAAATATATATAAGGGGGAGATTTCCAGTGAAAAATAAATTTTAACTTTAAAGAATTATGAGTAAGGGAACAAAAACTGTATAAGAAAAAACAAACACATTTTTTCATAAGAGCAAAAAGTTATAAAAATAACACACTGGTAAAGTAAATGCTGAATTTCACCAATACAAATAACAATATAACTAATTCATTAAAAATATCTGCCTACACACTATAATAGAATTTAAGAATTTTTAAAAATTCTAACCTTCTCCTCTCATCTCATCTACAAAACAACTTTCAAAACCATCACATGTCAGCTTTTCTTCAACTGAAAACATACGCCTTCCTTCAATTTCTTCATCTTGTAAGCAATCTTCTGTATAATGCTTACGTTCTTTAACTCTCTATAATTTAATAATATATAAATTATTAAATAGTAATGAAACTGTAAAACAATAAGATATCTGAAAACTTTTGATGGAATAGAAACAATTCAACTCTCAATCATAAAATTACTTCTTAAAAAACAACAACCTTAGATTTAAAATAAAATAAACATATCATTTTAGAAGAACCTATAATTAAACATTAATTTCAAACTTACAAGTTTTAAAATTCTATTTCATATTCAGTTAAAAGCAATTTTAAATATTTACATCTGAAAAGAGATATATTATATAGGGAAGGGGACTAAAACTCTAAAACCAAAGGAATTAAGTAGTATATCATTGTGGCTTACAATCCAGGTATCACAAAAAAATGCTTATCAAAAAATTAATAAAAATCCATTTAAAATACACATGGTATCAAGAAAGTATTTTTATTTTACTATAGTCTTCATTTCAATTAAGACTTTTTATTTAATTTCACATAAAAACCACCATTGAGGCAATGATTGAGGCCATTATAATAGTTTATGAGTAATAATTCATCTCATTTTTGCTTCCATGAAGAAGGAAAAAAAGTATATATATATATATATATATATATATATATATATATATATATATAATGCCCTTTAAGAATAAATCATAAAATGTGAACTCATAATCATACTCAAATAAGTTATTTTTTTAAAAGCACTAACTGCTTTCATTTCTATGGCATCATTTCCTCTACTGAAAAATAAGTAAAAATATAAATAAGTTTGTGCTTATAATAAGAAATAGACAGAACCCTTTGGGGGAGAGGGGGCTGGCAGGGGTTACGGAGTTTGAATTAATAATTATTCGACTGAAAGAAGTACCTCGTTTCCAATCACATTTAATAAATATATCCTGAATAGAATATTCTATTAGTGATTTCATTAAAATGATATAACACGAGTAGTCAAATTCTTAACTATAATTCTAAATCTGCAAAACTCGAAACAAAAGTTCTCAGTTTTCTTAATGCATACTGTCATTCAAAGTTCAATTCGTACTATTACTCACAACGATATGACTCATCAATAAATTACTTAGGCAGGTGAAAACTAGTCTCAAGTAAAATCAAAACAATTTTAAAAGAAAACACGCCACTTTTTAAAACCTTGTTTGGGAAATCTAAAACCAACATCCTTTGAAGTGGAATAAGCTAATTTTAAATAAAACTAAAGCTAAAAAAAAATCTACGGAAGAAATGAGACAGGAAAGGAAAATAAAATTGCAGCTATGTAAATGCGAACAAATGTTTATTTTCCAAAATTTATATACCAAGATAACAGCTGTACTTCTGAAAAGAAAACATCCATAAACCCGAATAAAATTAAATAACAATAATATCAGAAAAAAAAGCCATCTGCTCACTGATGCAAATCGGAAACTATTCTTAAAAACACTTTAAAATACATATTAATTCTTAACGAAACGATGGGAATACAGTTCTAGTGATTCTTATTTAATTTAATCCAAAAAGATAAGTGATAAATTAAAAAGAAAAAACGGATCATCTCATTATAAGCAAAAGAAAAAGAGCTCGAGAGTAAATTTCAACTTGAATAACACAAAAAGAAAGCTAATTCACTGAGAAACGTATGAATTTGAAAGTAGAAATTTGAAACATAAAAAGTTAACCACAATGTCTGTATATAATTTTTTAAAGATGCATTCGGTAAAATAAAGTTGTACAAAATAAGCGAAAGAAAAAAAAAATTGCTAAAAAACTGTTTGCTTTTAAAAGTTTTAATCTATTTTTTGATCCAGCTCTTAAATCAGACATCGTTGGCTCAAGCGAAAATTTTAATAACAATAAATCATTAATCTCCATCACTGGAATTCGTTGATCAAAGACTTTTGCGAAAGTTCCTTAAGCAAAAAGGATACCGGAACAATATCACATTTATTTTCTATTTGTTTTTTACCAACAAACATAATTACTAGAGATAAAAAGTTTTATTCTAATTCTCTAATATGCAGTAGACAATTCAGTAGAAACAATTTTTCCAAGGCATTTAATTCAAGACTATGTAAAAGAACAAGAAAAAACTTCTCCAAAATAACGAATGCAAAAAGAGAGAGAAAAAATCAGATCAAAATTTTAAGTTTTATTATCATTATTATTGTTTCATCTTAGACACAAATTGTCAAGTTAATGCATTCTGCCTTTTCATAAATTATTTAGGAAAACTTATTTACAACTTGATGGAAGAATTTAATGCATAACAAAAAAAATCACTATCTTTCTATTTGTGTATTTCTTTTCAAAAATGAATTTTCTTTCTTTTCGGGCGTTCTTTCTCCGCAAAAACGCTTGAAAATACATTTAAAGTAGCTCTGGATTTTACTGTTAAGTAAATTCATGTAGTTATGTATAATTTAAATTTTACTACGATGGTATAAAGAAATCCATTGTAAATTACGAATCAATTTAAATTTCAAACCCTGTAACATGACTCGAAAATACATTATAAATAAAAAAAATTAAAATTACTGAATACTAAAAAATATAGGCAATCATTCATTTTATTTGAAATTATGCATTCTGATAGAATTTAAAATTATAAACTTTTTCGGTTCTTTCAAAATGAGCTTCATTCTAAAATATTAATCAAAATCTTTCAAGTAATACAAATAATTATACATATTGTTTTGTTAAAAACATACATTATTTATTCCGCCACAACAAAGGAAGTCGATTGTACATAAAATTGATGACGAAACATTTTCACTTATTTGTTTTCTCAATCTTTCATCAAAATAAAAACAACACAAATGATTTTTGAAAGGAATTAAATCCGGTAAAATGATTTATAGCTCCCACTAAACCAATTAATTCTTAAGCAGACTGAATCATCCACTTGACATTAAATAAGAGCGAAAAAAAATTTCTTTGTTTACAAAAATGTATTCCGCAGAATATAAATTTATTTAAACAAAACATCAATATATAAAGATAACCCAATGCATTTATATCATGCATTATACGATGCTTTTATATCATGCATTAAAATATACAAACAACAACAACAACCGCTATGATCGCGACCCCCTTCGAACAGTATTGCCATGCTGACGCGTAACAAATGAAATAACGGATTGCAATCCCACGAATCTTTGCGAAAATGAAAAAGAAAATTTATATTTATCAACAAAATGAAATCGAATGAAACTGTCAAAACAACACGCATCAACCAACTTACTTTTGAAAAGTAAGACTTGGCGTCCTTACTGTTCTCATCCGCCATAGTTCCAAAACCAAGCCAAACACGAGAAAATTTGCCGGAGACGCCAATTGGACGAGGCTTATCAAAGCTACCGCCCAGAGAAAGCGACTCGCTTGGCTATCAGCTGATACGTAACGAGATTGGGGCGCATGCACAAATTGAGTTTTGCACTAAGCCATGGAAAAAAGGTTTCCAAGCGCACTAAAAATCAGCCGAATAAATGTAAATTAATTATATAAAACAAATTATTCGACACAATTAATTTTTGTAACAATAAAATTCAAATTTTAATAAGAAGGGAAAAAAGAGGGGGAGCAATCGCACGCAAACAGCTTTAATAAATAATCAGTAACAACAATGCAAGTACAAAATGTATTATAAAATCTTTTCTAAGTAACAATTAGTTTCATGAAATACATATTTTTATATTTTACATTTGAGACATATGAGCACCTAAGGACAAATATAAATTTGTTTTAAAAGTGCTTCCTTAGGTGCTCATAATAAACTGTAAAGTACTAAAAAAAATATCAATAAATACAAACTTCTAATTAAAAATGTATACAGTTTGAAAAAAGTAACAAAAACTTTAATGATTTTTTTTGCATGTAATATAAAATATAAAAAATTATTAGAACATATTAAATCTTTTTAAAAATACTATATAAAAACATCTTATATAGAAAAAATACAGGTATAAATGAAAAGAAAATTATGTATACTTTCACAGTTGTACTTCAGCATTTACCAGACAGAATTACAGCCATGGTTTGTCTTCGATTATAATCTGATGAAATCAAGTAAACGAAATCGAGATTACGAAACCATAATAAAAGGTTCGATTTATTCAAATATCCGAAGAAATCTAGTTCTTAATAGACCAGAGGGAACGACAAATTTTTAAAATCTAAAATTGGCATTAAATATTTATATTTAATAGTTTCAACAAATAATGTACGTAATTAAGACATAATGCACGGATGTTCCGTCTAAATTGGCGCAAACGAAAAACGAAGGTGTTCATGATGCCCCCAAAGTTTCACGTATTTCTCATTCATAATTATTTAATAGAAATTAGAACTATTGATACTGCATCCCCTTCCCCTTCAAATCTTGCATTCAATTTCTACTCGGCGATGCGTAAATAAATTCAAAATTTTACTAAAGTAATAGTAATAATAATTAAAAACTTCTTATAAAGATAATTTCTATCAGCAAGTAAGAAACTGTAATAATAAAAACAAAAGCATGCAACACTAATGAACTGTACAACAAAATTTTAAATCAGTGGTACAATTCCCATTTAAGTTCCAAAGCATTTTACAAAACAATTTTTTTTAAGACAAACTTTTTTTAAAAATGAAAGACCTCGGAAATTAATTACTGGTGTCCCCTTTTTGAGAAAACAAGGAAAATGATGAATTCACCTAACAAAAAGATTTTTTTTTACTGAATAATAATACATACAATCGAATTTAAATATAATAACACCTTAACAGAAAATTCAACCCAAGTGGGATAGAAAAATTATAATGAGACAATATGTTGCTATTTCCGCCATTGAAATTTATATTTTTCTCTCACGAAGTAATAGTAGTCTTGCTATGCTCACTAACTATAATTTGAAAATCTCATTGAATAACCCTATCTTAAATCGTACTTAAAGTATATATGTACAGAAAATCTATTGTATAGAAAGGGAGAAAAAAAGAAAGAGAGTGAAAGAAAATAGTAAGTTTCCGCGATTATATAGTCAAGTATAGTGTTATTCCGTTTTGGCGTTATGGCTACGATCTTTATTCAAGCAATATTTAGAGATTATTTTTTAGATCTGGGGGGAAAAAATACGGAACATAAAATTCACTGTACTTTCCAGCTTCTTTTCTTTATTATATATATATATATATATTTAAGAAAAGAAACATATATATATAGATATATTTATATCTATATATATCTACAGATAGATATATAT
>JAOUZG010052315.1:5791653-5957801 GCA_026289955.1 Argiope argentata | reverse complement strand
TATATATATATATATATATATATATATATATATATATATATATATGCATTTCTCCTTTTTTAAGGCGATTTCTAAATTCCCTGCATTTTCCCGACTTTCTTGGTTCTTCAAAACTTTGGAAACCCTATAAAATTCCTACAAAATTTCCTCTAAGAAAACCAAACAAAAAAAGTAAAGTTTAAATAATTAAAATTTTAATATATTTTATACTTTATTTAAATTAATATATCCCTCACTTGATTTTTTTTTCTCAATATTATTGGCTTTTATAGGTTATTTTTCATTTCAACACTATCAGCCCTGTCGGTGGCATTTACCAGCGCTGTATTTTAAATTCTTAATTTCCATTTCTTTCCAAACCTGATGGTGGTATTTGCCACAACTTCTTGGTTTGTATAACCCAGGTGAAAATGATAAGAAATTAAATGTGGATGTTCTCTTGGTGATCCTTATCACTAATTTCCATCATTTTTTTAATTCCACATTTTAAAAATTCAGAGCTAAAAGGATTTTAAAAAATTTAAGGAAGAAAAAAGAATAATATATAATTATATGATAATAAAATCATGAATTCTCTCACACGATCTTTCTATATTACTTGGAGAGAATGGATCTTATAAGATGTAATTCCAACTTGCTAGGATTAGATCAAATTTTCTTCAGTGTTTTTAAAAGTAACATCTTTGTTTCTAGCCCGTTTTTACTTTTACATTAGCGTATTCCAAATGTCAATTTCAACACATTTTCTCCATAACCCCCACCACCACACACACATATTAAAAACTCTCATTACACAAAATGCTATTTGAGGATTACTGTAATTTTCTATAGTATGAAATCGTCTTCTGTTTTCAACCATTTTTGCAACATGCTATCTAAGTTATAAGGATCTCATTTTGAACGATGGAAAAACACGTCCTTTTACACCGGGAAAGCGTCAGAACACAATGTTTTTACTAATAGATTCATAGTTTTTACGACAGATTCTTTGACATATATTGGTTTAAGAAAGGAAATCCAAAACATTTTTGAAGTTATGTTATAGGCGTTACAGATTTCTGTCCTTCGCTCGGAGTATGAGTAACTAAAATATTAGTAATTTCTTTGAGCGCAAGTAAAAAAAAAAAAAATTAAATAAGATTAGGATCAGGAAGTAAGAGAAATTTCTAGAATAAAGTAATACAAATTAATTTTTGATAGAAAAAATTGTGAATTACGATTCAAGTTAAGAGATATCACAAACACACGCATAACGATCTCTTAATCAAATTTATATCCAAATTAGTTTCTTAATTTTTATCTTAAATTATTCCAAATCACTTTAATCTAAAATGTTCTCTATTTTCTAAACTAAATATTCTTTTCAATAATTTCTTTTTTATGATGTCAGAACATGATATTGTTTTGGGAATGAGGTTTTCTGGCGTCAACAAAAATCCGTAGGCGAAAAATTGAAATTTTATTATCTGCACGAGCATCTCAAAAAAATCAGCTTTTAATGCCATTGCATTTACAAAAGCTCTGATTTAAAAAAAAAAAAGTTAATGACTACAGCAAATAAAACATAAAAAAAAGTCATTTTGAGAAACGCGATTATATGAAATGAAATAAATAGAAATAACGATATTTTGTTGAAACAATGAATACGAGACAAAAATTTTTGGATCATTTTCAATACTAAAGTGACTGATTCAATGCAAAAAATTAAAATGAATAAAAATAAAATCTAACTTACAAGAGCACGTGGTGCTTGGCCGTTCAAGAAATTATGTCCTGACATGATACAGTGAAATATGCATAGCAGATTTCATTTTAATCTTTGTTAGTTGTGAAAGCAGATGGCAGAGTCATGAGTGAAATCATGGAGAAGACAGGTTGAATTTTTAAGTTCGTTTTATTCCACCACGGGAAGCGGGCTTTATGCACGAGCTGACGGACAAGGAGCGTTCATTCACAGCGAGGCAGAAAGGCAAAAGCGTAAAGGGGGTAAGGGGTAGGTGAGGAATCATTATCCCTGGTTTTAAATACCGTAAAATTTTGATAGGGAAAATATTTTTCATAGTATTTATATAAAATGAGATTTTGATAGGGATTTCCACACAACACGTCTAAACAGGCAAGGGAAACACATGCATCTTTTTAAAGGAATGTGTTTGGCTGGACAATTTTCATCTCACATGGAGCGCGAGAATCTGTTGTCTTTTAGCTCATTCAGCAATTTTACACAGCTTCTGTTGAATTAATTAACTAGAAAAAGTGGAAGAGATCAGGAAATAAGAGAATATTTTAGATTGAAGTTATAGCTAAATTAAATTGAAAATTAGGAAATTAATTTGAATTAAAATATCATTACACGCATTATATTGTATATATAAATTTTTAAACTTTCATTTTCAATTTTTCTAACTGGCAAGCAAAATTTTGGAGGTCGACTGATTTTGAGATGAAATAACAGCTATGATGTCAGTTCTTCGTCAGAATTTTAAAAACGCATCTGCTGTCAAAGAAGCATACGTAATAATAAATCAATACTGGTAAAAATAGCTCAACCTTTTAAAAACGCACATGCTTTCAAAGAAGCATACATAATAATAATAATAATGCAATACTTGTAAAAGCAGGTAAAAATATTTTTTTCTCTTAAATTTCGGAGATATCAAAACCTCCTAACCAAAACATCACGTTCTCGTATGATGAAGGGGGACATAAAACGACAGTATTTTAAACAATTATTATAAAACTCCGTTCCTTATATAGGTAAAGTAGAACGTCTAAGTAAGACAGTAACACTTATAATATTTATACCATACAATTCCTTAAAAATGCTAATTTTTACTTTCGAATTTAGATTGAAAATACATTATATTTGTGCTCAATTAGTACTTTTTACTCACACTCAGTAATAGACACTTTAGTCGTCACAGAAAATAATTCAAGCTGTTATGAAAAATATCTTTAATGACTGTATAAAAAATACGCATAGAATGGATAATTATTTAGAAAGAACTAGATTCTAAACGACAAAGAAAAATGGAAGCTATCGATGTACCCAATTCAAAAAACAACGTATTTCTCTTTAAACACACATTACTATTAATATCGGGCAAAGTTCAGATTTATGCTGACGTTTGTCAAAAAGCTTTTTTACAACAAAGAATACAAACTGGAACCTAATAGGCAAAGTTAAATGAAAACGAAAATGTAGGGTGATCAATAGCTTTTGATACAAAATACACAAGTAGTTAGAACCTATTACAGCAGTATATTACACCTTCTCAAATTATATATGTGTGAATTAAAAATATTTTCTCGCAATTAAAGGTATTCTTTTCTCGGAAAGTAATTCAAATAGAAAGATACACGTGAACATGAAGCTATTTAGGATAGTAAATAAAAGGGAATTTTTCTTCATACTTAAAAATCATTAATTTTTAACAATGGGGAAAATAAAAATTAATAACCACAACGAACGTGCATAGAACTTTCCTACTTTGAGAAAAACCAAGTCAAATATAGTATTATATCATTCAATTACGTGACTTTTGAAAATAATTTTCAATTTATTACCGACTCATTTTCTGATCCATTTTCTAAAAAAAATTTCCATTATTATTTGTTAGAAAACTTGCGTCATTTGAAACTTAGTATTGTTCAATAAGATTTAGGCACTTAGCTGCTGTAGTTAGTGTATATTATGGTGGCTTAACAGAACAATTTAATTTCTCATTACGATTTTTTTTTAATTTACATAGTACGGAGTGTATTTGTTTATTTAAGATGTCGTGTAAGTGAATTCTAAATGAATTTTTTTATTTCACTGATTTTAGGGAAATATACTTATTTTGCTAAATCTCGTGAAAGAGACGAATTTCTGTTTATGCACAATTATTTAAAACCAGATGCTTCGTGTTCATAAATATTGTGATAAATTAACGCATTGATGAAAGATTAAAAAACTAATTATATAGCTGACAGTATAACTAATATTAGTTTAATATTTTATAATTCGTAAGATTTGTATTTTTTTCTAATTTATTTATTTGACAACTAAGTAAATAATACATTTTAAGTCGACTGGGTATGATTTGGCTGCTAAAAGCCAGGAATCAGACATACAGCAGGATATAATTTCATCCATATTTAGGATTTAATCAAACCATGTGCTTCACTGCTTTTCATGGACTTACAAAATAACATTTAATAAAAATAAGCAAAATATAAATTATCGATAGAAAATAATTATGGTTTTAGTTTAGTTTATAGTTTTCAAATACTTTATGACGTAAGATATTTTTTGAATGTAAAATATCTTACGTCATAATAAAAATTAAATATTTTTTTTAATTTGTAAAACTAGCAATAATAATTAATATCAGATTAGTCATCGAAGTACGGGTTTTTTTTTTTTTTTTTGAAAAAAAAAAAAGCTGATTTATTTTATTTGAGTAAAAGTACAGTGAAATTAAGAATCACTTTTAAAGAATCCAAAGGCTTACGGAATACCAATAAAAGTGGTTCCTGAAATCAAATTACTGATTTTATAGCACGTGTAAAGTTGTTCAGATTTTAGATGACCGCAATTCCTTTAAAAAAATCCTCAGTTAACAACAACTGTTTCATAAGCTCGTAAAACACCTGTTAAAAAAACGAACAACGGGGAAGGGATCAAATTAACTAGAATTCAATGCTTTTGAAGAGCATCCAAACTCAATATTACCTTTTCCGACGATATTTAAAAAGTATTGCCTAATAGTTCCAAATGTAGGTCTAATTGATTTTAAGGGTAAATAGCGACACACTTTTCAATTATCATTATGTTTACACATTACGTTTTTAAAATGTAGTTCTCTTTTACAGCATAAAATCAAGTAAGCGCTATCACGCTATAAATGCAATAACAATTTATGATTTAATCGAAAGTAATCTAAATTAGAAAAAATCTGATTGGAAACAAAATGAACATTAAATATATCTGCACCTTCAAACAAAATAATTCATTACCGCTAATTAAAAAAGAGAGACAGATTGTTTATTTTCTTTTAAACTAATTATACAAATATAGTTTTTGTTTTTTTTTAATCTGGGATTTAGATGCATTTTCATGTTTTAGACCTTCCGAATCCGAAGAAAATGCATTTGAAATTATGTCTATCTACAAACACGATAGCTAACAAATGCGCGCTCAAACGGATGAAATCTGATATGTGGTCTTAACCTAAAATTTGTAGATATTTATCAAATTTTGGGAGAAATCCATGAAATCAAAATCTGTTGGTCAGCGTGAACGTGAAAATAATTTAAAAAAAAAAATGCGAAAAACTAGATCAATAAAATTTAGCGCTCAATTTTACTATGCGAACTGGTCACTAAATTTTGGGACAAATTCGCTGTCTTTCTATGTAATCTCATATATATGAACATGTAAATATAAAAATAAAACGACTTAGAACAACGAAATTCGATTAGACCACGAAACAAAATTCTAACTGTATATCGATTGTGATTCCGATTCCCGAACCGCGATATCGTTTTCCATGCTTCCTTAATACTTTTTCCCTTTTAAATACATCTAAAGTGACGGTAAATAAAACAAAATTTATAATTAAAAAAAATACAATGTTACTTTTTTTTTTTTGAAGTCCATGGTTCAACTTAGAATAGTTTGTAGGAAGATGTATAAAAACTATATAGTATTAAATGTCTTGGAAGAAGTATGAGTTGCAACAAAAAAGATTCAATAAAATGTTTATGACTGCTTCAAGGATTTCCCATAATTAAAAATAAGAACAGTGGAGAAAAAAAAAATCTTAAAATCATTTTTTCTTTAAAATAATAAAAACAAATAAGTACAGTATGTGGTTTTCTAACATATTTCTGCAAAGTCTTGACCTTTCACCTATGGACTATAATTATTAAGTCTATTTAAATGAGCTTTTCTTAAATATTAATCCACAATGACAGATGGAACTCTGAAACAGATTTAAAAAAAATAAATAAATGGGAAAACTATTCACTAGAAAATTTTACATATAGTCCTTTTATCTTTAACCTTAGAGAAAAACAGTCCAGAAAAATAATAGCCTTTACATTTTAAGGATTAATTAAATGGAACCAAAACTGTACAAACACCCTTTGTATTTTTCAGTTAAAATACATGTTGAGAAAAAAAATAAAGTATAATGTTAAGAAGGTTTTTATTTTATTTATTTATTTATTGGATGAAAACTTTTTTCCCCTTTTAACTTTCATATTTTACAAAGAATGCCATCAAAGAAATGAAACACATGGTTAATATACTTTATTTCAGCCTTAAACAAAAAGTAAATTAAATTATATTTTGACAAAAAAAATGCATAAGTTTAAAACGTTATGCAATTTCTTAAAAAAAGTTTTTTTTAAAAAAAATTTATTGTTTTTTTAATTTCAAGCCTTAAATACAGTCATTAAATAATGATCACCAAGATGGTATATTTCCTTTTATCAAACTGCCTTATTGTAAAAGATGGTCTTTTAGTTTTAATAAACATCAAAAATTAATTATGGGTAAAAAAAAGTTGTCCTGTTGTTGCACAAGCCATATAACCAATTCAAGGACCTTTTAAGTTTGTGTCCATATTCTTAATAATTATATAAAAATTCATCTTGAAGAAACTTCTCTATTAATATACTTGATTTCTAAAAAGAAAAAATTTCAAATTCATAAATAATCTATTTGTTTAAAATATTAAAAGTTCTTTTTATGAAAGTAAAATTCTTACTCTAAGAATACATCTTTTAATCTTTTTTTTCTATAATATTTTTAATTTCTTAATTGAAATAAGGTTTCAAAAATAAAACCATAAGAGTATGATAGAGAGTCTTTAGTAAACTGAAATTTTAGCCACCATTTTAATCATAGATGTATGAAATTTAGGCAGAAATACTCTAGCACAAAAAATTTTTAATCACACTTATAATGGTTTTCAATGAAAAAACATAATATTCGTTATTTTAAATCCTTATTAAAACAATTTGACTTCTGATTTAAAACAATCTTCTATTTTAAACAACATTAATAAAAATATTTTTTTATAATTTTCTGCTTTTTAATTGACAATAGATTTCATAAATCATAAAATAGTAAATAATTTTCAAATTTACTATGTTATTATACCATCTAAATGAAATTAATACTCGTTATTTGATAATTATGGACACTAAAGTTATTAACAATTGTATTACCACTCATAATATATTTCTATAAAATTTATAATTTTAATACATAAGGGCAACAATGGAATATTAGTTACAAAATTCCACCTTTAAGGGAATAAATAAAAATATTTACTATCTATATAAAAATTATAAAAAGATTACTCTTGTAAAACATTGCATCTCCAAGAAATATTCATAAGTATTAAAAATGAACTGCACATGCAAAAAAAAGTGGATTTTAAAACATAATTTATGCAGCAATTAGATGCTACCTCAAAAAGGATATTACATTTCACAACATAATTAAAATAATTAATCTCGAATAACTCGTTGAAAGAAAAAAAGCAAATATTCTTTTAAGATTTCAAATATTACTAATCCTTATTTCAATTTTAAAATCTCATTCTAATTTTCTATTTTCTTATTCTAAATACAAAAGTTTTCTTTGCAGTCCACTGCCTAGCTATAATTCATATACACTTTTCAGTACTTTGCTATTAGCTGGGCACAAATGTCCTCAATTGTAAAGCAAACGCGAGCCCAGTTGCCACACGAAGCCAACAACAAAACAGTCAACGAAATTCTACATTATTTGGTGATTTTCCACTTGCGTCCAGCAAACGGAAAAGTACCCCTTTTTCTTAAAGCTATTTCAATGGTCAAAAACAATAAACAAGGATAAAAATGACAGTTGCAATTAAGAGTAAATTGAATCATTTTAAAGTATTTTAATTGACATAAAATACTTAGACAACCAGTATATCAAAATCACAATTTTTACACTGAAATTTTCATGATTCAAGTAGATTGACCATAACTTTTTACCATTACATTATTTAAAATATATTATTAAAGTAAAACGAAATAAATATTCTTGGACAGGAAAAATAAAGTGTCTTTGAAAATGACATTTCATCTATTAATTTTGAGATCTATTATTTTCTTTTAAGGGGAAAAATATTAGGGCAAAAGGCACCTTGATAGCATCACAAAATCTCTACTTCCACTCTAGTTAATTGTGATTGGTTGAATACCAAAAGTATATCCTTTGTTCATTAGACATTTCTTCAGATATATTTATGGACAGGAAGATTTTCTATGAACTTTCGCATGGCATTCAAGCAGTCATAATACTTAAAAGACAGCTAAGCAGAATTCTTCTAGGTATATCAAATGTCTTGATAACACAGGCTGTCATTATGTCTTCAGAAGATCAAGGGTCATATTTTTTCTTATTCTTCACAGAAAAGATTATTATTCAGGTATACAGCCTTAGAAATGAGAGGGTTGAATACTTAGGAATAGTTGACAGTTTTTTTTTTTTTTTTTTTTTTTTTTTTTGAAGAATTGGTTTCAACTGCTTCATATTGTCACAACTTATAAAAAAAAAAGAAATAAAAACATATATATATATATATAAGAGCATTGTAATTAAGGGAAATTTACACTGATAAAAGGAGATGAGAATAGAAGATATTAATTACTTCTATTAATAATTAAACAAGAAAAAATATTAAAAACTAAAAATATATTCAATAAGACAAAGCTACAAATATTCCCATCATTTATGCCAACTTTAAAATTAAATAAATAACCTAATAGAAATGAATTGAAAACTAAAATTCACAGCTAATTAAAGAGTTTATAATATTTTAAAAATTAAATTAATTTTAAATTATTAACAATGGTTGCAGATGTAAGTGAGGTACTTTAAGAGGGGAGAGGAATGAAAATCCAAATTTCTTTTTTTTTTTGGTAGAAAGTAACTAATAACAGTGAAAAAAAATGAGGAATACTTAGACTAATTTGCCAGGATATAAATAATTGCATTATAAAATAAAACTTTTGTGTGCAATATCTTTAAAGGTAAGATATAAAAAATGTAGCTGATGTTTAAATGCAACTAATGTTTTATTGCTGGCAAATTATACTTAACAACAAAACTATTTAATTTTGCACTATTAATTAGAAGTTATTACTATTAAATACTATTAACTATTTAATTTAGAAGTAACATGGTTCACAGAATATATACAAATTAATATTTAATATTTTATCAATTGTTCTTTTTAAAAAGTAAAATCTTGCTCTAGTTTACTCAACTAAATAACTTTTTTTTAAATTAATCTTTAGCTGAATAGCATAAAATAAAAAATATATACCAAAATATAGTAAATTTTTTCTTAAGAAAAAAAATTGTGTTTCAATTAAAATATTATTAGCTTTTGAACTGATGCACTATAAAATACAAGAAAAGTGTAAGATACAATTATTTATTTCATAATTAACTAATATTTTAAGATCTTTCAATAGAGCCAATGCTGATTTTTTTAAATAAATTTTTTTAAGCATATTTCAACTTTGACTGACTGTATAGATCTTGCTATTTGCATTATTTTCTTTTTTTTAAATAATAGACATAGAATTAAGAATTAATTTTATAGATAGATAGAATTAATTTTAATTAAATATATTTCTTAAGACAAAATTACTGCCGATTTCTATAATTGTTTTCTCATATTTAATACACAAGTTTCCTTCAAATACAAATTTTAAAAAAATTTCAAACTTAAGATTTCATAATTCATTTATTTAAATTATTATGAATTCAAGTTATATCTGCTTAAATATTTATACCTTTTATCTTATCAAAACCCTAAACTAAAAATAGGTTTTTCAATACCTTAACATTAGAGTATATTAAATTTTTAATAAGTTCATAAATTCAACTGGATTATATGACTTCAAATTTAAATTATTTTCATCAGCAGAGTGAATTTCAATTTAATAATTTTCAGATCTTCAACAATTAATTAATTCAACAATTGATATATATCAACAAGCTATATACTTTAAAATGTAAACACCTTTTATCGATTATTTTATGAAATGTTAAGATTTAATTTTTATTCTGCCCTAGATATAGTAAACATGTAATGTTAATTACTGATCCACTAATAATGGAACTTTAAAAAATTAAATCTATATTAAAATAATAAATTTATACAGAATAAAATACAGATAGAACAGATATCTCTTTTCAGAATGAAATAACTTGTCAATAGATAGAGAACCAAACAACAGCATGCGAAACAAGTGCTGCAAGGTGTCAAAAATTTACAATGAATTCATCTTACCAAATTACGCGAATTTTCTTCGTCACTCTCAAGACCCATTACGATAAGATATGATGTAAAATTTTGAAATTAATATGAAAATTCTGAACCTTGAAACAATGCAAAAGCTTCGATCATTTCGATTTCCCAAGGCTCATTAAAAGAAAAAAATACACAATTAACTATACTGAAAATTAAGTGAAATATGTAATCGCTTTCATCGTAATCGAATGCAAAATTAGCGTAAAATGTAATTTTTAGTTCAATATTGGAGAAAATTTTACAATTCTTTTCTTTCAATACATTTTGTAAAAGATGTAAGCAACAATAATCTGTTATTTGCATAAAAATCGTTTATATGCGTTTTATTAAGTTACATCAAGAAAATTATAACTAGTGCACTCAAAAGAAAATAATAATCGCTTCTTCACATAAGCTATGTAATATTTTAAAATCAATATTAAAATGTCATAAATTATTAAATTATGTAGTATATTTTTAATAAATAAAACTTTATTCATTGTAAATTCTTTTTATCTAGCTTTAAAACAATTCTGATGAAACCATTATAACCCTAATTGTTGCAGTATGATAATATTTAAATTGAATGGATATTTAATTAAAAATAAAAATTTTGTAATTCCTCAATGTTATTTGCTTTTTGTTTCTTATTACTTTTATTTCGGTAGAATGCAGTATAATTATTTTATTAATATTATGTAATTTCATTAAGACTGTGAAGTGAAGTTATATGAACTGCTAAAAATTTCATTCAGAGAGGAATTTCGTTTCATCAGTTCTCATGTCTTATAAGATCGTATATTGTATCGCATTCTTCTTGGAATTAATTTGAGTTTTTATGTATTGCTGTCACAAAAATGTATCTTAAAATTGATTTTTTATTTAACTGAGATTTTGTTTACTTTTTGCTAGCGGCTCTAAAATTAATTTCCTTTTTATGACATAGCAGTATCAATTGACTTATTGTTATGGTTATCATGTGTGGTGTTTTGATTGAACAATCATTGTGACATTCATGCATTTTTATTCTAATGCCGACTTTTTTGGACCGGACGCTAGCCGAAATAACGTAATATCAGACTGGATGTTACAGTCGTTGATGAGAGAGATGTCTAAACCAGAAAATAATGTCAATGCTTTGTCTTGGCGTCGACTTCATTTAAGTAGAGCCAAATTGAAGGCTTCCAGTCGTACTTCGGCGCTTTTGTCCGGTTTTGCAATGGTAAGATAATTAGAAAACATTCTGTCATAAGTAATAAAACAATCTTCTTTTTACTTCGAAGGTCATTTATACACTTCAAACATTTTATGCAGCTTATATTTTGTAATATTGTCTCCAGTTGTAAATAATCTTCATCTGTTTATACCTCATTGTATAGTAATTCCAAAAATACGAGAGAACTATTATTTCGCCTTAAATTTTCTTTGCTCAGTATCAAAGATAGACTTGAATGTTCATATAAAAATCAATGAATAAAAAAATTTAAGTTTCATAGTCTAAAAGTTAATTCATCTGTCATAATTTTTAGAGAAAACTTTAACATATCATTTCAACAACATTTTTATGTTCCTCATTGCATAATGTGAAAAATTTTGAATAAAAGACTACAGTATAAAATCAATATAAATTGTTTAAAAATTAATTATTTGAAGCTTCAGTTTTTTAAAACTGGATTCTTTTAAAATCTAAAATATTTTAAATGAAATTATTCTAAAAATTTTCATTAAAAATTAGTGCTTTTCCATTAGCCTGATGCAAATGGAAAATCGCCAAATAATATAGGATTCTGCCAAATTTCTTTGACAATTTTTTGCTTGAAGCCAGCTAACAGAAAAGTACCTAAAAATGTAATTGAAGCTAATTAAGTTTTCAATTAATTTTACGTATCTTTATCCTCTTTTATTAACCAATTAATTATTGGCAGGATTCAATTATATTATTTCACTACTTTTCTGACTATTAAATTGTATTTCTTTAATATGATATTAAGAGTAACTGCTGTCTTTAAACTTCTTATATTGGATAATTTTAATCTGATAAATATTTTTAACTAGTGTATAAAGTCATTATTTCTTTAACTTGACCTTTATTAACAGATTAAGTCAATTATCAGTAGTTATGAATTAATACACTAGATTCAGAATAATATATATAAATATAAGATCTTGTTGTTGAGTATGTAGCCCTAAAAATATATTTAATTTCATTTCAAAGTATTTTGTATTAAGGCATGATGACTAATATCTTTGTTATTTTATTACTTTAAAAAAAAACCAGAAGAAAAAATCAATTAAATTCTTTGTTTCAACTGTACTTCATTTGTATTTTTTTATAAACTTCTAAGTACTACTTATTCTATGGTAAAATTTATTAATGTCAATTATTTTTTCACTAGTTTTATTGCAGTTATTGTTAGAATAATTGTTTGCTTGCAATTTTGATTTTTCTAATAATATGTTGGAAGCTAAATGTAACTAGAGCAGTGAATTTACAGACAGTAAATTGCATGTTTTAAAAGTACCTTCTGAATACTTTTTAAGAAAGAGAAGATGTGTAAATTCTAGTTTTGCACAAAGAGATTTTGATGTTTTTGGTGAATTAGGCCCTATATCTGTTGTCCTGGTTGAAAAATAAGCATATGTGTTAAATAAAATTTGATAGCATTAATTTTTTTTTTCAGTTTAAAATGATAAATTCCTTCCTCTTTCTTTATTTTAAATGTTAGACTTGGGAAATTATTTTCTTTGAGAAATATATATTTGCCACTGTTTAAACTCGGAAAAAAACTGTTCCCATTTTTTTTTTTTTTCATTGGTTTCTCTCCTTTTGTAGGTGGCCATGGTAGAAGTACAGTTATCCAAGCATGTACCTACAGGTTTACTGATAGCATTTAGTGTGTGCACTACCCTTTTAGTTGCAGTTCACCTGTTGGCTTTAATGATTTCAACCTGCATTTTACCTAATGTTGAAGCAGTTGCCAGTATTCATGGTTTAGCTGCAGTTTCAGAATCTCCTCATGAAAAGATGCATCGTTATATTGAGGCTGCATGGGCTTGTTCTACAGTATTCGGAATTCTGCTTTTTCTGGCAGAAATAGCAATCCTTTCCTGGGTTAAGTTTTATGATTATAGCATATCAGCTGCAGCAGCTGCAACTGTCATACTTATTCCTGTTGTTGTTATATTTGTTGTATTTGCTGTACATTTCTATCGAAAACTTGTTGCACATAAATATGAGAGATCTACTCAAGGACTTCGTGAACTAGAAACGATGGTCACTCAGTTGCAAAATAATGGAACAGAATTATCAACTAATGGTCCCTTTGTGATGACTGTGTAATCTAGAAATTGTTATATACCTGTAAAATATATTTAAAAAAATCCTCAGCATTTATTTTTATCATGATATATTGTACAGATGTAAAAAAAAAATATCAAAAATGAAAAATAAATCTGTATATTTTAATGTGACTTAAATCCTTTATCATGTATATGAACTATAAATAACTTATTATATATGAAATATTTATAACTTATTTTTGTACAATTTAATTGATTTTATCTTAGTCAAGGGGTAAATTATGACTTTTGAGATCATAAGATATGTTGAATTTTTATGTATTTATTCCTGTTATGAATGGAACTTGAGAAAAAGTGTTAGTACTTGCACATTTGAATAGTTTCATACATTATTTCATTTGGACAAACTTAATTTTTTATGACTTGAACAGATTTTCTATGGTAAAGGTTAAACTAAATTAGTAAAAAAAAGATGCATGTTTATTGTTCATGCCTTATGTTTCTTACTTCAAAATTATATCATTAAAATAAAACCAAACATTGAACTCGGAAACATATCTTATATTTACAGTTAAAATTAAGGAGCTTTTAAGTATTTAAAAATTTACTTATATTCTGTTCAAAGTAAAATTTCTATTCATGAAATTTATAAACATGTTTACAAGATATTTTTATTTTGTATTAAATAATAAATTACTATGCTGAAAGAATAATTATTTTAAGGTTTAGTTAAGAAACATTAGAAAAGGCAAAGATTATTTTAAAATTTCATTTATACCCGCTATTTAAGGTGACACAGTACCTCAAAAAAAATTCTTCCATTTCAAAAGTAAAATATTATTTTGTTTTATTTTTGAATAATTATAAAAAATTTGGAGCTTTTTTTAAACTCTAAGGCTTTTTTAATTATAAGGATTTTTCTTCAAATTTTTTTTCCAAGTTAGCTATTATTGTACTACATAAAACTTAGTAGGCATTTCCAACTACCAGCACTATTTATTTTGTATCATTTTTTTTATTGTAAAGAACAAAAATCTGAAAAAATGTAGAAATTATGACTTTGGACCCTTTTGAAAAAATTACTATACATCATAAAGCTAATTCCATACTAAGTTTTATAAAATGTATATCTCTGAACATTCATAAAAAATTTCACACCCCTACCTTCATTTTTAAGAAAACCTTAGCCTTTCAAAATGTGGCATACAAGGAAAAAAAATACATTTATAGTTTTTATTCATGTAAATAGTAAAATAGCATCTATTCAGTTTATCTAACTTTTTACCAATTATGATTTAAGTTATCCTAAATTGTTTAAAGGTTAAAAATACAAAAAATTGAGACAAAATATTATCCAGTGAAGATAAAGAAAAATGAACAAAAGGTAAAAACTTCACAGATCCTTATCATAACACATTTAAAAAAATTAATATGTCTATCAAAATTGATTAAGTATATATTTCTGTAATTTTTGATATTTTATTTGCTATTCTTATTGCTTGATATAATTGTAACTTTGGAGAGTCTCATTGGTTTTTTTTTTTTTTTTTTTGTCATGTCCTGAATGCAACCAATGTTATAATATGTCAATTAATGTAAGCCTTTGGTAAAATGGCAATGTTCTTGCTATGCGAGTTACTTCTACAGGTGTTTGAATTTGAAAAGTGCTTCTTCAATGACTTAATAAAAAATAAATTATAGTTATCAAAATTTTTAATAACCTTTAAAAAAAACTCAATTTATCATATGAGCCAATAATTTTTTTTTTTTTTCTTTTCCAATGATTTTTCTGGTACTGTGTTACTTTAAGAGTAAATCATTTAGATAAAATATTTTCTGATAAAGAAATATTATGTTTATATAACAAACACCTTCAAAATTTTATCAATAATTCCAAATATTATATGGTATAATTCTAGTATATTAGTATTTCAATTAATAACTTACTTTTATTAATGTTATGTTTAAAGAAATTTATATTTGATCAAATTTCATAAATTTTTCATTTTCACAAAAATAAAGGGGTTTTTTTAATCATTTTTTTACTTCAAAAAACTTTACGGAAGATATCTAGCATCCAACTTTATAAAGTTTCTTAATCAACTTGATTTCAAATATTTTTTTAACTAAGAATCAAACTTGGAAGATTGCATGATGAACTGAAGTGCTTCTTTTACCATATGTATTTAAATGCTGAATTTAAATGCTTAATAACTTCATTCTTTTTTTCAATTTGTGATAAAAATTATATTATTTAAAATATACATTTATCATGTTCTTTGTTTCAGAATTGCTTATTTCAAATAAATTACATATTAAAATTATAAATATAAATATAAAAAATTATGAAAAGTATTTGGATTTTAAAACCTTTAGTGTGAGATTTTATGTTTTTGCTTGAAAATGGAAACTTCTCTGTTGGAGTGTCGATAAATATCCCCTTGAACTGATGAAGTTGAAACTTGTGTTAACAATATAAGTTTTTTCTTAAATTATATTTTCTGTGGATAAGGTGAATATATATATATATATATATATATATATATATATATATATAAATATATATATATATATATATATATATATATATATTGCTATGTCTATTATTGAGATCTTGATTATATCACAAAATATAAATCTAGCAAATAATAGTTTAATACCAAATGAGCCTAAATTATTACATAATAACTAAAATTTTCTTTTATTTTTAATGTGTTTTTAAACATGACCTTTTTATTATTATTCATTTGTGAACTTGATTAAATAAAAGAAATTTAAAAAGTGTAATTATAAATATAAAGAAAGTTATAAAATTTGCTTTGTTCTCTTTTGTATTAAGTTTTTTCTTTTTGAAAAAAATCAGTTTATTTCATTATAATTCTTTATCTCAACCATGCTCTTAATTTTTAATTTGCAGGTTAGAAGTTTAATCAGTACATTTCTTTTAAATTTGTTAAATTATTTTTAGGGGGAAATATAACAAAAACAATTTTATTGAATTTTTCTCAATTAAATTATTTGCCTGAATCTCTCACATTTATTGTTCATATTATTAAAAAAATTATAAATATGCATATTTTGAATCAGTTTCTATTTATGTATGTATTTTTTATTAAAATGAAACTAGAATATACTGATGCTAACATACAATTAATAGTGTAAATACTGTTACCTTTGCTTTTTACTGAGTGTAATTTCCCTAAAATTATCATAATTAGTAGCTTTAGTATTGTATCAGATTTTAGAAATACATGAAGTATTTGAAAATATTTAAAAACTGTATAAATATAATCATGTGCCTGAATGCTTGTGATACCTTGCTGAGTTGTTGATTTGTAACTGCAGAACCTTTTATTTAGTTCTATAGTAAGAACAGGCCCGTATTCTTGCTTTATTTGTATTTTAGAGCGTAAATGTTTCTTAATTGCTGTTTAATAGTTACGAGCTTTTCTTTTCTTTTTTTTTTATGGGAAAAATGCAATGTTATTATCATTCTTTTTTTTAAATATGATTTTTACAATGGAAATCACTAACTAAAGAGTTGATTTTCCAGATTTTAATGGATAAGTGCATTAACTTAGCATTATAGAATTTAGTTTGTGATACATTTTTTTTAATGTATAGAAAGTAATAAGATACTCAAGTTTTAAAATCATCCATGAAATATTCTTTTTATTTTCGATGCAGCCGTCTATGTTTTTGGATTAACTTATTTGTGTTTTAAATATAAGTTATTACAAATGAATTTTACATGGATTTTGTGCCATTTTTAAAGTTTGAATTTTATTTGCACAATCTTGCATATGCCACTGTCTTTCTTGTGTATATTTTTTATGAAGAAAAGTTTGAAGAGTGTTATATGTTATATATGTTTCAATAAACCAAATGTTTTAAATTGTGTTTGACTCTTATCTTATTTTTCTCTAATCAAAATTTGGTTATTTCAGAAGTTTTAGCTTGAAGATTTTTTTTTAAAGCAAGAGATCTTATTTTGTGAAATAGCATTGGATAGTTATTTTCAATTGTTGATGAGTACAAATTTTTTATAACCAAATCATTTTGCAAGAAGTAAATTATATAAATACAGGTGTTCTTAAGCCAAGGATTATGATTAATTGGAATTGCTCAGAAAGTTTGGACTGTTGCAGTATTTTTGAAATAATGCCATTCTATCTAAATCTGTGACTCCTAGAAACAATTTTTAATAATAATAATTTTTAAGAAAAAACTCCAAATCAAGTCATTTCACTTTAAACTTTTAAATGTATTTTTAATTGCAGAAGCTTGTAATCATTAACTAATTAAACCATTGGATACTTTATTTTCCTTAATTTGAAGATAATCCGCAAGTTAGTAAAAAGATACTTGGTTGGAAGATATATGATTTGACATTTCAGTCTAAAGAGCCATTAGTGTGTACTTAAATACACAATGAACAACCATAGTAAACTTCATTCTTTAGTCAAATTATGTTTTGCTCTTTAACATAAGGTTTAAACAAATATTTCAATCTTTAATCTCATACAAAGTCTTACCTTTACATTTCATGATAAATTTCCGTATGCTTAGAAAAAAAAAATCAAAATAGGGATTGTTGCCCCAACTAAATTTGATCCAGCCAATGAACGCTTCATAAAACTGTTGATTTTCGTTACTCTTCCATGTAACTGAGATTTTGCTGTAGATTAACTAAAGGCTCATAAAAAGTATTTATAGTGAAATGACATAGTAATCATACAGAATCAGTGAAAATAAAACTAAAAAATTATTTGCAATGATTGTTACATAGTTCAAAGATAAGATCATATTTAAAAAAGCCACATATAAAATACAGTATATCTGGTTTTAAAGATCATTGGAGACTGCTCTACATCACTTCAGTAGAGGCATAGTTCTTCCTATTATTCCAATGTTTTTACAATTATTCCACCCTGACTCAAATGCACCCCCAGGGGGGGGGGAGAGATCTCGAGTACACCGCAAGGTCTTTTCTTCAAGCGCAATCATTAAAAATATGTCTTGATGATCTTACTATCATGTTGCTGTTGCATACCCCGAATAGCCATCATTGCTAGGCCAGGTTCATGACTGAATGGGGAAAGATTGCAGTCTCTGTTAGTCACACGGACCAGAGCACCTAGAAATAGGTAGAGAACCGACTTAGCTCTTTCACACACTCGCTTGCACGACCCTTTTTTACGGGGGAGGCACATCTCACAGATAGCACACAGAACAACCATGCCTTAACCGGGACCCATAACACGAGGAAGACGCACTATCTCTGTGCCAGAAAGCCGGCTGTTACTATCATAGACTGAGATGAATGAGCTCTAATTAGATATTCAGCCTTTTGTTTTCTGATCGATTTGTTGCGATGTTTTGGGGAATGTCGCCATAGCTTTGATGTGTATTGTATTATGGATGTCCGCTGTAAGCGTTGTTCAAGGTTATTTAAAAGCATACTTGTGTATGCATCTTATCATACAAGTTGTTCCATCGCATCGGCAATAATTGCATAATTCGAATAAACACAAATAATAAAGTTAATTTATTTTTGTATTTATGTTATTCCAACTAGCAATTTTTAATTTAAAAAACCCCCTCGAAATCATCATTATTCGAATCATTTTAGAAAGTATTTATGTATTATTATTTATAGTTAGTATTTAATTACAAAATGAATTAGTATTTTTTTTAGTATTAAAGTTTATTACGCGATATATCATTCTACATAAAAGTTTTTACCGGAGCTGCATAGAAGATGTAAGGAGAAAAGTCTTGAAAATGTTACTTTTGAAAGTAAATTTGTTTCTGAATGAATCAGAATTCGACCTTCATTCTCGTGCATGTAAAAATTTTATTTATTTTTAAATCTATCAAATATTTAAATCACTACTACTTTTTCTCGGAAAGTGGATTTCTGCTAAAAATTTTAACTTTCTTTTCAGACTCGATACAATTTGCGGTTAATTAGATGCACGAGTGAGTTTTTGTATTTATTTGGTACTTTTTTTTGGCAGTCTCTTTTTTTTATTTCATTTCTATTTATGTTGTAATGAACATGCTTGAGTCGATTGAAAGAGATCTTTTATTTCAAAGGAAATACAGCCTGGAAACTTGTTTCTCCTGTACTGCAGAAATAAACAAAAGCACTGCCATTTTTATTGAATAATGTTTATGTAAAAGCCATTGTATTATCCTTGTCAGAAAATGAAATATGAAATAATCATTTATTTGAATGAATCCTTCAGATGAGCTGAAACTTCCTGGATTGAACTCGTTGCACGTTTCTTCATTTTTTTAACACAAACGCAAATAATAGAAAGATCAAGTTGTAATGCTCGAGGTCTGTACCAGTTTTCACCAAGGACTTCCATGCTGATATATCGGACGTTATTTTTATTTTAATCATAGAGATGATTATACTTATATCTAAGGAATTAGGCGTAAATAAGTGAATTCTCCGTTTCCTCTTCTTACATTTCACTGACTCAGTTTTTCTTTTAATTTTAAACAAATATTTAGTAAATGTTTCATCGACGATTTCTGGAAAAAATTTATAGCCCGAAGTCAACAATCTTGCTTAGAACAGTGAGTAGTTTCCCCGAAATCTTCTCGCATAAATCTAATTAAAGTCTCCCCTCATGAAGTTGGGGGTTTTGTATTGTGTTGTTAATGCCACTAATTTTTATTTTCAAAATCACACACTTCAGCATTTTATGCCTTGATATAGTAAAGAAAACCGGATATGCAATCAGTTACAACAAAATTTGTCCTAGAATTGTTGCTTTAGTAACAAAAATTCATGTCGAATTTCATTTATTTGCTCATTGTGTTTTTGAGTTATCTTATTTACAAGGATTCGAAAAGAGAGTCATTAAAAAATTCTTAGTGACGGTCACTTCAGGGACGAATTTTAGTGGAATTTTTTGAGGATTTATATTTAGATGTTAAAATTGTTGGCCAAAATTTATATATCTAGGGTTTTTTTTTTTTTTTTTTTTTTTTTTTTTTTTTTGTAGTTATCGTGTTTGTTATACTTGGAGAGACTGATCAACTTCTTGTGTTTGGATTTCGTTCAAAATTTGATAGACGCAGGACCTGACTAAGTCAAGGGCATATGGGGCAGTTACCTCGGAAGCCCACATAAATGGGGGGGACAAAGAAGTTTTTGCCCCAGACCCCAACTAGGCGAAGTCGGACCGCGGATAATCTACAACTTCTCCCCCAAAACCGTAATCGGTAAATGTCTTTCATTCAGCTCAAAGTTTTTTGAATGATTGGTTTCACAGAAAAAAAAACAAATATAATTCCAAAAGTGAGGACTTGGGGAGGCCTGAAACATTAAACTACTTCAAAATCTCGTGTTCGAATTTTATTTTCTCTTTGTATATATAAAAAAGTTTTATATATATCCGAAGTTGCATAAAAAATTTTTTACGAAATTAAGCAAAGAATTATTTTCTGTATTTATAAAAAAAGGTTATAAACTTTTGTTTTCTGCTAATTTTAAATATAGGATTTGCAAGAAAATAGTTATCCACTTCAGAGGTCTCTAAAAGGCATTCTGTTGGCCCAAATGAGATAAAATTATAACTACTGATTATCAAGATAATACGCTTTACATTTATTAAATAAAAAATAAGTACAAAATTCCGCCGATAGGTGGCGTTGTAATACACATAAAACTATTTAATATGATTTATAATTGTTAAATGAAGTAAAATCGAAATTCCTCAATACGTCTTCCTCCATTTTCAAAAATAGGCTATAGATAACCGGAGTGAGTCTGTCGGGATATTAAGAATATGACGAGAAATGTTATCTTTCTGATTTACTAGTAGTAGAGATGATGTCCTTTGGCAGAAGATATTGTCCTTCAAATTACCCCTCAACCAAATGTCGCATAGGGTGCTCATCTACGAGAGAGGAGGTGATGCTATTGGGAAATGAACGACTGATAACTCGTACTTCTGGGAAATGCTATATTAACAATAACTTTACTCAACGATCAATATCCTTTTAAATTTAAAAATGTAGATATGTGAAATTGAAAAATCTAGAAATCTAGATCGAGAATGTATTTTTAAAATGAATTATTAACATTTTTTAACAGCTGTTGGTTATGTTATCTTTTCTTCTTACTTTAATATTGAGATGGACATTTAACAGGTGCCTTCGATTTAACTGATTATAAAGGAAATATGCTTCAAGAATATAGATCCATCCTTTCACTGAATCGAATCTATCATAGTATTTCAGCAATCGATGTTGCAAGTATTGAAGTTGAAAAAAAAAAAGGATAGAGGATCACAGTTCTTACTTTTATACTCAAAAATAAAAAATTTTAACTAAAACATTAATTTTTTTAAAAAATTCAAAAATACTATTTTAAATTAAATGAAAAAATATTTTAATATGCTGCATTTTTCAAGAAAATAAAGATTAAAATGAAATCTGCTATGCATACTTCAATGTATCATGTCAGAACATCATTTCTTGCACGGCCAAGCACCACGAGCTCGTGAAAGCTAAATTATATTTTTATTCATTTTCATTGTTTCACTGAATGAGTCACTTAAGCATTGCGAACGATCCAGAAACACTTTGTCTCGCATTGATTGTTTGAAAAAATATCACGTCTCCTATTTATTTCATTTCTTATAATCGCGTGCTAAAATTAGTTTTTCTAGGTTTTATTTGCTGTGGTCATTAACTTGTTCTTTTAAATCAGAGCTTTTGTAAATGCAATGTCAACGCGTTATTAAAAGCTGGGGTTTTTTTAGATGTTCGTGCAGATAAAAAGACATTTCTTTCGCCTACGGATTTTTGTTGAAGCCAAAACTCATCCCCAAAACAATATCATTTTCTGACATAATAATAAGAAACTGACACTCTACTTCAGTATTGATAACTATTTCTCATTTTCCTCTAATCTATATATTTTATTTGTTTTTAGATTTCAGGGAGCTTATGTGTAATTAATTATTCAGAAGTTATCCGATTTATTTTCAAATGCTGCGCAATAATTAAACGATATATTAATTAAATCTGACATTTTTGATTACACAAAAAGTTTCAAACTGGACCAGGTTATACGATCGATGCTAAATTTCCGGAGAAGGATTAATTACTTTAAAATGCAGCCCTGTTTATTTATTTATTTGAGTGGAAAGATGAACAAAAATTGTCAACATTTCTGTCTTCGTAATTCTGCAATTCAATCTGACTCAGAAATAAATTCGATTCCTTCTCAAGAAGCATTAAAAATATCCAATAAATAGTTCTTATTTTATAATTCTGAATACTTTCCAATTAAGTATTTCACCACATCATTTTTATTGAGAGAAAGATTTCTGTGCTTAGGGTTCTTATCTTTAACGAAATTTGTTTTCGATTTTTCTTATTCAATTTTATTTATAGAATTTCTACGCAATCCATTAAGTTTTTTTAATGAAAAACTAATTATTTTTTTTAAAAAATTTCGATAAATCAAAATAACCGCTAATGAGCTTATTTATATCAAATACGATGTCATGATGAATTTTTTTCACTAACCATCTAATTTTTGTTATTAGAAAAAAAATTATAGAACATCTATTTACATCAAATACTAATTTCGCGATTCAATTATATTCTGGCGATATACTTATAGCTACTTATTATTAATAGCAATAAATAGAATTATTCTATCATTATCATTAACGATAATAATATATTAAAATTATTATTAATATAAGTAATGAAACATTCAGGATTCGATTGTCAATGTCAGAGACTAAATTAAATAGTTATTTGAATTCACTAAAATTCGAGATAAATGAAAAATTTTGAAACGTTGATATGAAAGAATAAAAACCCGTTTAAATTTTTAAAAATTCGAAGGAATAAGAATTAAAAAATTAAAAAATTATGCTTTCACCTTATATGCAATTAATTTATTCCTCAATTTTTATCTTTAACGAAATTTACTTCCAATATTTTTTTTTAATAATTATGTTTTATTAATAGAATTTCAAAGCAATCTATTAGCTTGTTTCAAAACGATGTTAATTTTTTTCTAATTAATGGGAAAGCTTGGTGAATTAAAAAAAACTAATGAACATATTTGTAAGAAATTCGATGTCAAGTTAGATTTTTTTCTCTCTCTCTCTCTCTTAGCCTCTAATTACAGAATCCAGAATTGAACGGGCATTTTTCAGCTGATTATGACTCTCAATAGCTACAGATATTTTATTCTTAAAAAAGTTAATACATTTTTTTAATTATCATTATTAAAAGCCTAACTAAAGGCTTCCATATATTTGGAATTTATGATCTCAATCTTAATAAGTAATTTTCTTTCATTCATAAAATACATCATTTGACAAACCTGGTACAGAAAAAAATATATGTATTTCGGGTTTCGTGTCTAAACATAAGCTATAAAAACATTTACTATCTTTTCCTAGCTTAAAAGCAAACAGAAAATCTTGACTGAAAAATGAATGAGGTTTCTTTTTCTTATTTTATTTTTTTATTACTTTCTTGTGGGAGAAATATACAAAGATAAGTTTTAATCCTTATAAATATAAATTTGAAATTGTGACGAATTTCTCTATTTCAGATCCTCCAGAGTCCGAAAAACTTATTTTTGAATTATATTTGCCAGTCTACAAACATTTTAGCTCAAAGATGCCTTTATTAGTTGATAAAAAAGACCCTGCAAGTTAGGTGTTAGAGCCAATACTACATTTTGTATGAATTTTATTTTGGTTAATTCCATTTACAGACAGAATAGTGAGAATGATTTTTTTTCGGACTCGGACAGAGTTCTGAAACGTAAAGATTCATCAACAATTTAAAAATCAAATTCTTTTGCAACGTAAGCTCCCTTCATATACGAAAAAAGAATCGTTGTTACACCTTAACTATATAATTCCTTTGAACGTTTTTAGAACGATTTATATTTCATTGGACTGCAGGGAAAAAAATGTCCCTCTTTTGAGCATTTAAAGTATTCTATTTTAAGCAAATTTGGGTGTTATTAAAAAATATCTTTTTTTTTTCAATCAGATTCAATTTCTTTTTTACCACCTATTGTTTCTTTTGTATGATTAAACCGATAAGCGATTAAAAATTAGATAACGATGCTTCATCGTTGGATGAATCGCTTTCTCGGTCCTTTTCAATTTTAGACTTCAAAGCAGCAACATGATTTTCCTCCCTCAAATTTCAAAAAATTTCAAAACCATGCGCGTTGAGCATTACGCTTTAATCCTACAGTTAATAACCTTTTTTTACTGCATCCAGCTGCCAGTGACGAGCGCAGAAGTGTCAACCAATGGTCTTGCTCCCATGAAAAATACAAGTGAGTCAAATTTCAATCCTACATTTATAAAAATACAGGTGAGTCAAATCTGAGTCCTACATTTATGAAAAGGATTCTAAATCAATAGTCTGTTAAATCTTTTTCAATTCCTACTATTAGCTCACAGTCTCTCTCTATCTCTATATATATCTGATTCAAATTTTCAATCGTTAATAAAATACTTTTCATTCATCCTATCAAAGTCAAATACATATTTATAAATTTGTAGTGGGTGACAGTTTATAATAATACATTTTTTTCGAATATTAATTCATTAATTTTTAATTAAATTACTAAAAACTAACTTTCTCGCTTTTATAATAGTTCTTTATAGTAGTTGTTATTGTTAGGTCGGTATAGACTTGTTGGTAGGGCTTTGGATTCGCATCCCTTGTGCTGTAAATTCTCCATATCGGGAGTTATATCACCAGGGGTAATAAGTCAAAGTTGATCGTTATTCGGATGTTATGCTCAGGGGTCCATGCCCTCAAAAGCTACTATGCCCCTCCTTCCGTTGTAAAGAAAAAAACGAGAGCAAAAAATGTAATTATTTAATAAAAAGTAACTAAAATAAAAAAATGTCTAACTTCCAAAATTTTTCCTAACATCCAAAGTAGGAATTGATTTAAAAAATAGTTTTTATATTACTGGTTTCATGCAAATTTATCTGATTATGACAATATCATAAAGAAGATAAACGTGTTTACGTAATGTTATATTTATAGGCTGAATATTATCTACAAATTGTATGATGCAACATATGCGTGTTAGAATTTTTTTTTTTTTTTTCAAAATGAACCATTAAATGAAGAACTGCCAAATTTGGTTCTGAGTCGCTCTTTGAGTAATTGGTGCTCAATAAGAAAGGTTTGAAAAAATTTAATAAGATTTTAAAATCAAAATAACATATAAATTTCAACGCTTTTACTCAGTAATTCTGTGTATATTATTGTACAAAACACATTTTTACGCACCGTCTTAAATGTTTTATAAAATGACTTTTTAATGATAATATTGAACTTTCACACTATGCTTTCTCTAATTAAAATAAAATTTTCAAAATATTTTTTACCACAATGATATCCACTGTTTTAATACTGTTTTTATATATGTGTAGGTGTTTGTGTGTGTGTAATGATATCTCTTAATCTAATTTAAATCTTAATAAATTTCCTAATTTTTATCTTAATTTAAATAGTATTAAATTCTCTCAGTAAAATTATTCTCTAATTTCCTGATCCAATTCCCTCTATTTTATTTAATCAATTCAATACGCGCACTGTAAAACTGCTGAATTCAGCAGGTTCTCACACTTCAAGTGAAAGGATAAAAAATTTTAATGTTTAGCCCATTGCTAGATTTCCCTATCCTAAATTAAAATTATCAAAATCTCATTATAAAAACCAGTGAAGAAAAAATTGGTCTCTTGTGTCGCGATGTTGACTGACTTATTTTTTTACTTGCACATAAATTATACCTCTCGGGATATAATTAATTGAAATTTTTAAAACTGAAAAGTGTCTTACTGTCATTGATAACCTTTAAAAGGGGCGGCTTGTGCCTTTATGGAAATACAGTGCCACAAATTTTTATTTGTTAATAAATATAATCACTTATTTATTTAATATTTAAGGTAATATTTAAATCCATCTATCGGTTTATATAGTTTTCCATTTATCTTTCAGTCTTCCGGTAAAATAGTACACTTTCTAAAAAAGAAAAGTTTTCTGGGCTATTGCATTTATTTTCAATCAAAATCGCTAAATACACACAATAGTAATACGTACGATTTCGTTATAATAAACAATTCGAATGCATTATTAAAATTTGCGACGGAGAAATGTTAGAAATTAAGTTTTAAACTCTTCTAAGCGATCAACTTCGATAAATGAGTTGGAGAAGTTTGCCAAATTAAAAGAGAAGTTGAATCTTAGATTTTTACTTTCCTATGTCATTACATGCATTCATAATTACATTTACATGTTATTAGATAGTTGTTTGATCTGTATGCAAATATATCGCTATTTACATATGTATACAAATGTCTATCTATACACAAAATCGATGTCGATGAATGAGCATATTAAATAACCGTTAAATGTATTAGAAATAAATAATTTGATAAATCATTAAGTTAATTCATGTAAGTGCAAGTAATAATTTGCAATAGATAAAATTAGATGTAAAATGAATTGCTTTATTTCGGATGAATACAGAATTAAAAAAATTATGTGGAAGACAGCATGCTGTTCTTAAAGCTATTGGATGCTTTTTTCATATAAAGCTCTTGGATTGTTACTTCTTACAAGCCGTTTTAGATGCCACCTCAGTTAAATATCGCATGAGTTGAGGTCAGGGGAACAGAATAACAGGAAATACATGGGAAATATGATTTCCTCAAATGCATATCAGTTTTATAACATTTATTGTAGGCTAGTTTGAGCCGAAGTCTTGGCACAGGGACAGAGCGTTTTCCTCATGATCTGGGAGTCCTTGTTTCAACTCTCGTTTTTAGAATGATTGTTCTTCATTTGCTCTATTTGTGAGATGTGTGAATGTGCGGCCCCCAGTAAAAAGGGACAATCCAAGCGAAAGTAATACGTGCGTAGCCAAGATGTACTCTTGGCCCTAGTTGGTGCTACTTTAAACAAGGGGCGCACCCTCAGCTTAAAATCGCTGATTGCGTCAGCGAGCTTATCCATGGCAAGTGCCAACAACAACAGCAGGCTACTTTGAAATTAAGTATTCCCATTATAAAGCACCTAAACATGCATTGTTTTTTGTTCATGAAACTGTATGCCAAATTTCATTTATTTAGCTTATAGCGTTTTGAGCTATCATGTGCAAAGACAAACAGACGTGCAGTAAACTTTCAATAATTCGCCATTGCAATAGTCCGAGTGCTCTTATAGTTCAATATTCTCGGAATACTGAGTTTGAAGCATTAACAGAAAAATAAATCACTGCATAAAGATTTCAGGCACATTAGCGCTATATAAATAATAACATTTTGAATTATATTTAGTAAATATGGAAAATAAAATTTGTATAAACGAAAAAATAGTTTAAGAGTTCTTTGTAGACAATTGTTTCTGGAAATGCTGTTTGGGCATTATCTTCAAAAAGAGCGATAACATTTTAAATTTATTATCGATAAATCCTTACAGCCGTATCCAGTCCTATTCTTTGATTTAAGATAAAGTTTATTGTCTACTTATCTTTAATAGACATTGAAAATGAATAATTTTAATATAACGTCAGTATGCACGTTATACATTTAGATATTGATTTAAAAATAATTTCAGATAGGAGATGGGCATAAAAAAATCCTTTCAGCAAGCTGGAAGTCAAAAATAGATCGATTCCTCTTCATCTAAGTTATTGCTTTCAAATTCCTTTCAATCCTTAGAGAAGAACAGTGACATATTAAAATTTTAAAGCAACCATAAATAATGAATTTATTGCAATCGCACAATATATTATTTGTTGCAAAATAAATAATATTCAGTTAACAAATATTATAAAAATAATATACAAATATAAATTTGTGACAAAGTTTATATTACTGAAAAGCTTAGAAGTTTTTATGCAAATGATAAATGTTTGCATCAGTTGGAGAAAACCGAAAATTTATATCTGCATTTTAAACATATTTGAAGAAATTAATTATCGTTTGAAATTATTCTTTTTTTAATTAAATACAGAGAATAGCATTTTACGATAGAATGCACGACTTTGTCATTTAGTTTTTCATTAATATAGGAAAGAAAAAAATATCCTTATTTATATTATAAATAAATTATAGTATAAAAACCATCTCATATATAAAATTTTGAACGAAGGGTAGTTTTGGGTTTCTAAAAACGATGAACAGTGAAGATTTGCCGAAATATTTCCAAAGTTTTGTCTTGAAAATCATTGTATTAGGAATTCTTCCAATAAGGAATCTGCTCAAAAAATATCAGATTAAATATTTAACAAACTTGAAATGTTTAACTTTAATAACATTGTTAAGACAAACTTTTTTAGAGAGTTCATATGCCATTTTATAAATATTAGTTTAACTTATACCAGTTATTAATATTTTTAAATTTGCAATAAGATATTTGAATTAATATTGTTTCTGTGAAAGTAAAACTTTTCTGGTGACTTAAAAATAATTTCATTTATGGTTTCATCTACCAATCATTCCTAGAATATTATTTTAAAAAATGTCACAATTAAATGGGGAATCGTAATTGTATCAAATGAATTAATGTTGCTTTATTAATTTTAGTATTCAGTAAGTTTTAAGTAATAAGTACTATACTTACTAATGAACATCAGAAGCTGTAATTAGACAATTAGTGACAATTAAGGTGATAAGGAGATTATATTTGCATAGTATATCACTGCTTTTAGATTAATTTGATGAACCGGTTGAATGTCGACCAAGTATTTTGGAAAAATATCAAAAGTACAGAATTTATTGTGTGTATGTGAAAAAAATAGTTATCTAATTAGATTATAAATATAAATCACAAGTAGTAAAACCAGTTATCTAATTAAAGTATAAATATTGCGTTACAAAAAAAAATATCCCACCCGTTAACAATCAAACGGTTAAAGATGACCTTATTGCATTTAAAATTCCATCAATCTTATAATCAAATATATAAAAACTCTGTTTATCTCTTTATTACATTTTTTAGTATAAACATTGTATTTTATTTGCTTTTTAATTGATAGCGAGTGAATCACCTAAAACACGAAATTTATATATATTGCGTGAAATATTTAATTACGTAGTAAATTGATTAAAATAATCAAATTTTAATTAACTACATATTAACAGCCGGAAAGAATAGTTAATTATACTTTTAGATACATTTTTTGGCAACATTAAAAAATAGCTAATTTGTTCCCCTTATCAGCTTTCTGAGAAAAGAGATAAAAAAAATCTGTCAAGCTAAACAAATTCTTTTAAAATATATCTTCCCTTACCTAAAAAGTCACACGCAAAAGAATCCCTATAAGAACCTCAAAGTCTAAAATCGATGGGGATAAATTTTTCTATCTCTTTCGCTCATCTGCTCTTGTATCACGTGTGAATGGACGTCAGTTTCATCCTTGGTTCTTCTGCGAGAATTAGGCCTCCCGACATGGATTAAAGCAAAGTTTTAAAATCCAAAGTGTCTTCTCTCTTTGCCCTTAAAATGTATTTATATTATTTATGTATATATATGCAACAGTGATCTTCTGGTCCAAATGTGGCTTCTACCAACATTTTAGCGATTTCACGTTAAGATTCTTTTTTAAATAATATTTTTTTTTTTTAAATTCCTTACATCAATGTTGGTTTCTCGTCGTGGGGATATTTTTCAGTTAAAAGTTTTGCTTTAGATTCATCTAACAAACTTATTCATACAAAAATAATAGATGATCTGTTCAGGATAAGATTACTCAAAATTAAATTAAAATATCAGTCAAGTAAATAATATTCAGTGGTAGTTAATAATGGGCGAACACCTATATTCTCAATCTTTTGAACCAAAAATATGCATATGTTTATTTACAATGCTTTTGAAAAATTTCAGCTTAGAAATTTTTTGTCGATCGCTCCTTATTTTGACTTTAAATTAAATCATTTGCTATGTGTAAAAATAAAAATATGTTTGCAATTTTTGGTAATGTATTATTTATATTGAAAGTTGGATTTATCAAGTAAAAATAAAGTGCACTCTCAATTGTTTGAGCCACTGCATGTAAATAAAATTTGTACACTGGTTTCGTATCTAAATTGGAAATTTGTATCAAATTTTGAACCAAATTTGCCAACCATTTAGCAATGCAAATAATTCATTTTCATGCATATAAGCGCGATAACTCGTAAACACAATGACTTAAATTAATGAAATTTGATACATAATTTATCTCTGCATTTGTAGTTTCATGTTTAATTTTGATGTGATTCAGTCTACAAAAATCTGTTCAAAACGCGTATTCTTAAAATAGATTCTTTAAAAATGCTATTCATACTAATGATCTGTATTTTGCAATTATAATAGTATTTATGTATTATTGAAAGAAATTTGAAAATAGTAACTTAGATGAAAAAGAATCTCCTTTTCCCTTCCAACCTGCGGAGAGGAATCTTTTTAAATATTAGGGGATCATCCAGTGATATCAAAAGAAAAAAATGTGAATAGAGAAAGAACAAGAATTTGCCAGTTTGAAAAGAAAAACTGATCGTGTAGCTGCAACGTTGGTGACAAAACATGAAAATTGATCCACTAATCTGGAGGCATGCAAGATTCGAGGACAATATCAGGGTTAGCGAGTAAAAACGAACAGGGGGTGAAATCCCCTAGTAAAAATACACATTAAAATAGTGATGAGCCCTATGATTTAGATCGCAATTAGATATCTTATATTCAACCGTATATATTATACCCAGATTAAATAGTTGTTAATATATGATAAACAAATTTTTTGCAGATACTGCGAAGAGTTTCAAATGTATACTGCAGATGCTGCTAAAAAATTTTGTAGTATTATGTCTATCACAAAGTCCGCAGGTGCTGCCCATGACAGGATGAACATCAGTGAAATCAAAACATTAACTTAAAATAAAGCAGCTGCAACGGAGTAGAATAATAATAAGAATAGTTTACACATTTATTTTTCTTCGTAATAATGAAATCGTTTGGTGAACGGCAGATGATAAAAATCCAAATAAATAACTGAAAATTAAGTTGTTCTTAAAAAAATAAAAAGAAAGAGAACCAATAAAATTAGAAAACTTGTAATCGCTTGATGCGATTAGAATTTCATTTACAACAATATAATTTTCACAGTTTTTGATTTCTTACTTTGGTTTCTATAGAATAAACGAAGTGAAATCTTTCCTACGAATCTTCGTTTTGCGATTTTATCAGAAAAACAATTAATAAAAAATGAAGGAAAAAAATATTTCGAATGTTCTTGCTATAAATTTAAGAGAAAATATCCGATTTAATATGTCGTGTGCAGGAACTTCAGTTTTAATTCTTAAAATTTTTATTCTTAAAATAAAGTGCATGTGTGCGTGTTTTTAATTCTTACCTTTCGATAAATTATGTCAAAAGTACAAAACGTCTTTTTTTTTTTTCCATTTTTTTTTCATTCATTCTAGAACGATAATTGGATGCTCATTTTTTTTAAGGTGTTGAAATGTTTTTATCGACAGAAACAATACTATCGACAAATATATGAAGAGATTAAATAAAAAAATGAGCTGTTATTAAGTTTTAAAATTTAAGTTTGAACATGCATTGAATTGATATTACGAAAACATCTGCGACAAATGCCATGGCTGTTAAATACATTAGATTTATATGGGCCCACATACACACACTTCTACTTTATAAATATATATTAACTGTTCAGCTGTGCAGTATAATTTTTTTCTATCTATAAACTTCAAATGCGGCTATCCATAAAATTTCAGCTTAGGATTCAATAATAGGATTCAATTAAGAAAGAACAGTATCAATTTTTCAAAGGAAAAATTGATACTGTTTCTTGGATGAATTCATTTTTAATGCTATTCATGATAGCGCATTTTTGGCCAGCATTTTAACTGTTAGTAAATATTCCACCAATTTGGTGACAATCCCATACAGTAATCAAATAATTACAACTAAAGATTAAATCTATCTGATAAACAAAGGGATTTAAGATTCCAAGCCATTGGAACAGTTAAAAATCACGAAAAGATACCAGAATCACATAAATATATTTGACCGGTAAACACCATTCGGATTATTCAGAGGATGCACAGAGATCTAAATATGATAAACAGGCTACTTTTTATTAATTCTTTATTGTTGGAAAATAATGAATACATCCAGTTTTACGACAGCTGCTCAGAGTTTTTACATTCATATTATGTTGTGATCTCGCATGTTTTTACATATAGTTTACGTTCACACACATAAAAAAAGTGTCATAATATCCATAAGCAATAGGAATACTGAATGATTATTACTAATTTCTAAATAATTGGTATACAGCGCCTTCTGTCCATTTGGTTAGTGTTTCTAGTCATACTTTCCTGAGTGATTTTGGCTACTTTGCTTAGATATGCTTATTTTCTGAACAATTTGTAAATAAACTTTTTTTATCAGTATTAATTTAAATAGAATTTTGAAATAAATGATCTGAGTAACGAAGCTTTCTAATTTTGCAATGAAAACTATATTAATAGGAACAAATTACAACACAGAATTTGACATATGTAAAATATGACTTGGTTTCCAATTACATAACTGTGACTAATAAATTATTGCGACACAGGTATTTCTGTTGGGCAACGTATTGGAATTAATTCAGATTTATACTTCAAGCAGTAACTACTCAGGTGCAGATTATAATACTAAAGTGGATGGTCAGAGATACTATTTATCATTATCATGTATACTGCTTATTCAATTCCTACTATTATCTCACACTCTCCTTATGTATATATATCTTGATCAAATTTTCAATCGTTAATAAAAAATACTTTTTATTCACCCAATCGAATTCAAGTACATTTTTTTTTTAACTTGTAGTGGATGACATTTGATGTTAACACATTTTTTTAAATATTAATTCATTAATTTTTTATTGATTAATTAAAAACTAACTTTCTTGCCAAAAATATTCATTTCCCCGCCGCTAAATAAGTAACGAAATCAGTTTGTTTTTCCCCCCCCCCACACTAATAAGGTTAGGTTTGACATGTTTTCGTTTTAAAAGATTCTATTTATTTTCATAATCTCTGAGGCCTTTAAAATTAAACATTGTGTTAATTATACGTTTTTTTCTGATTCATTTTGAAGTACTCTCGAATTAAATAATACAGAATAAAGAAAATTAGAATTTCTAATCTGTACCAAAAGATGCAGAAAAACCAGACATTTTGCATTGTCACAATTGGCTTTGAATCCTCAATTAGCGTTGAAAATTCAATGCTAGTATAATTTTTTGATCAATTATTATTGTAATTATAATTTTTCGGCTGGGATAGTCTGGTTGGTATGATGTTGGATTCGCATCTATGAGTTGAACACCTTGTATAAAAAGAAGAATGGGAAAATGCCAGGAAATTCGCTTTCTATTTTGCCTCTTAAAATTAGGATTCCCTCATATTTATATTAATTGTAATTATTTAATATAAAGTAACTAAAATAAAACTTTTCTTTGATAACCTGACTAGGAATTGATTTTAAAAAATTGTTTTTTATTTTACTTGTTATTTTAACATATACGGAGAATAATCTTTAACGAAAATTCATTTTTAAGAAACTTTACAAATTTAATGCTAAACTATTGTTATAAGTTTGAGATATCAAATAATATCAGTCAAGCTGAAATTAAATCATTGAAATAAACTAAAATTCAACAAAAATAATGCACATAATCTGCAAACACTTTATTTTATGAATTCTTAATTGAATCAATTTCTTCTCTTTCTCTAAATAAAAGATGGTATTTGATTAGATTATGTTGTTTTTAGACAAGTATAATATCAGAGTATTGTGACATTTTTCAAGTCAGACAAGGTTGAAAACGGTTTTCAGAATAAAACATTGAGCCCAAAGCAGTAAAAATTGCCCAAATTTTGAATTAAAATTTCATTAAAATGTTAACGCTTTCTCTCAACAAGTTAAAAACATTTTTTTTTTTTAAATTATTTCCCATCAATTTTATTTAAATAAAATTCTTCTCTAATATATAGATTTTTAAAAGTATTTCTAAGTATATTTTGCAATAATACTTCCGATTGCTTATTTATTGGATTAATATTCAAGTTCGCTGTAGTGTTAGTTGCAATTTGAGAGTAATTTTCTTTTTTGAAAAAAAGTAGATAAATTATTAAGAAATGATTTTTTTCTTCTTCTTAAAATTTTTTTAAAAGACAAATAAAAAAACTTAATTAGGAAAAAACTAAAATAAAATATAATGCTACGGTATTCCGAATTCTTTAGAACTTTTCTTCAAACCCGAGATGTTTTTTAAGTACATCACGAATTTTTTAAACACTTTTTGAAACTAGAAAGAATTTCGAATTCGTCTTAAAAGGAATCTACGAACAAGAATTTTCTTGTAACGGGAAATAAATAGCAGACAAAGAACAGCAGCAGGAAGGAACGCATTTTACTATTTCCTGTATTCTTTTCCCTCCAACTTCCTTTTATGTGTAGTTCTCAGGCAGATTTAGACATTTATCGACCATAGGCAATGTGTTTTATTATACTTCCTCTTTAATTAAATAATCAATTTAAAGTTTTGACACTCATTTATTTACACCAAGATGTCAATGATTTATTTTAGGTTGTTTATTTTTATTTTTTTAAAAATAGAAATATAAGAATATGTTTCACTTATTTAATTATATTTATGATTTCATTTTCTTATTTATAATTCGACATTCACATTTTTTAATACCATAATACTGAAATGAGACATTTAGTGTTTGTAAATACAGTATTAAGTGAACGTATGAAGCAGACCGGATTTTATTTATTTGTTCATAAACACGAAAGTTATTTCAATAGATGAATTATGCTTGTGCAAAGTATCGTAATAAATTATTATTCTCAGAATTTTTGTTCCTTTTAACTTTACTAGCAGTACGTGACATAACATCCAAGAAGAAATATTAGCTTTAGCTTGTCTAGCCTTTACCCGATGTGACATGGGCATGTTATGCAACATCAAGCAAACATGAAAATATACTTAACAATTATCAAAAATAGCTGCAAAACAATTTTTATAGCACACATTCAGAAATATTTAAACCGTGAAAAAGGTAAAAATATGTAAGGTCCGTAGACAAAACACAGGCGTTCATTTCGCTCCTCGGGAGATTCATTCTGTCTCCGCAATTCAGTTGCAGTACGATTTAAAGAAAGACGGTTGATTTCGCTCATCAGAAGACTCTCCTTCCCTAACTGTGGACATTATTTTTCCGATATTCGTTAACCGAACGTTTCTTTCCTCTTCATTTTCTTTATTACGCAACAAATTTTTTGGCATTTAATGTTTTTCGCCAAGGTTGGACGTCCTTCTTTTGGGTATAATGAGATTTGAATCGCTGTTTAAAGCCAGACGTAAACAAAGAAATGTATTGTATATGCATGCCACAGCTCTTGCTATTTGCACATGCGCAGTTTGATGTTTTCGCACATGATCATATCAGTTAAAATCGCAATTATAATACTCCTTATTTTATTTTGATATGACTTTAATGTACTTAAACCTTCCCCAATAAATGCTCTTCAAAATGGAATAAATATTTCCAATATCCGCTAACTATTTCTCGTATTTTTGTTGATCTAACAAACAGACGCTTTCAGGTGACTTCATTTTATACAATGCATAGATTTATTTGGCATCTAGGCTAATTTAAACCTTTTTTTAAACTGAAGTTATATTTCCTTCAACCAGTGGTTCTAGTATCCGCCGATGGATATATGCTGCTCTTAGTATATCAGAACATACAAATTGTGTATTGTGTAGTCAAATATGTTACAGTAGAAGTACGTTGGTAATGATCATGATTAATCAATGATATTGCTCAAAATGATGAGGAACGTCTATAAACATATAAGAAATCCGCCAGTTCTAATGATCATCAATTCGCTAGCAGTGATCAGTTTAAATGTCTATGAGGGTGATTTGGTGTACTGGCATGGTATTTAGGAGAAGCTAACAAGATCCTGATTCATTGGAAAGTCAGTAACCCTTCCGCAAAGCATTATGTGGCCTAGATCAACGATGATGTGAAGCAATTATTAAAAAAATCTTCAAAGGGAAAATTTATCAGGCTCAGATGAATCGAAAAGATGACGGCATAGTCCACGATTACAGTGACGGTGAATAGAACAAATATATTTTAATGCGATCGCAATCGTTTCAAAACATTTAATTAACGATTTTTATCTAAGACATAATTAATTTATTTAAAAAAGTGTAAACTTTCTTTTTAAATCTTTGTAAAAGGGATATTTGTAAAAAAAAAAAAGGATCTATAGCAAGAAAATGTAGAAAAAAAAATATTGATTTATTGTAACCACTCTTTCGGGAATTTGATTGCATTATCATAATTTCGTTTGCTTGAATTGTATTTATCATACACATATTTTATACACATTAAAATTATACATATTATATAACGACTTATTAATTACTCCCCTCCTGCTTCTTCTTTAGACTGCCAATGTGACAACGGAACCTGCATCACTGAAGCAAACAAAACAGGCTGCGTTTGTGACCCTGGTTTTGGAAAAATCAGCAAAACAGCATGCAGAGGTACTTTTTTTATAATTTTAATGATTATATTAAATTGGTTTGAAATAATTACAGCTAATCGCAACTTTCTTAATTATTTCATACCCAATTTTCTTCACATATTGAACACAGTTCGGGATATTTCCTTAGGCTCCTTCTAAAGAATTTTGAAATTTCAATATAAATTAATGAATATTCATTTATAATTAAAAAGTATTTATTACGTATCCACATCAAAAACACAGTAACATAAATCAAGCTTTTAAAAATAATGTAAAAAAATAATTATTATTATTTTACAAATTAATTTTTCTTTTTCATTATATATATATATATATATAGTTTGAATTTTCAATCGTTAATTAAATATTTTTTATTCTTCCACTCAAGTTCAAATACATTTTTTTAAACTTGTGGATGACATTTGACGTTAATGCGTTTTTTTTTCAAATATTAATTCATATGTTTGATTTATTAATTAAAAGTTAACTTTCTCTCCAAAAGTCTTCATTGCACCATCGCCAAATAAATAACGAATTCAGTTTTTTTCCCCACATTAATGAGGTTAGGCTTAACATGTGTTCGGCCAATTATTTCAAACGATTCTGTTTATTTTCTTAATGTTTGATGAATTTAAAATTAAACCTTGTTAATGAATCGATTTTTTTGGATTCATTTTCAAGTACTTTCGAATTAAAATAATGCAGAATAAAGAAAATTAAAAATTTATAATCTGTATGCGTTACACCAACTGACGTAGAAAATTCACGCATTTATGTTGCCTCAATTGGCGTTGAATCTTTTTGACATAAGTAGGAATTTACCTAAAAAAATTATGTTACTCGTTCATAATTAAATCACTCGATAAGAGAGCAAAATAATAATGATAAAAAAAAACGCATTGAGGAAACCAGCTACTGCTATCAAATAACAATAAATGAGGGTAAAAAATGCTTTTTCACATGCCGATGACATATATAGAATTTGCTTTGTGCACATTATGCATCTGCTAAGTTGCCTGTTGTTCCAGCCTGTGACTTCACTTAAAGTTAAGCTTCCAAGTTCTGCCCATTTAGGAATAAACTTTTTTTCTACGAATATTTCAGTTTCTGTATGCTGTCACAAAGATGTAAAGAACTATACCATTAGTTTAAACAAACGATTAGCTTTATAAGAACAAAGCAACTCACAAATTCACGAAACTGAGAATTTACCCATCATCGATGGGGCTCAGCTTTCATACATATATAGAATATTCGAGAACAATCCAATTTGAAACTTTAAGAAAGATCTAGAACTTTTCAGATTTTATATAAATAATAGATTGTAATTTAAATAAAAGAATTAAAGTCTTTGGAGAACACACCCTGGTTGGGATTCGAAATACGGATCACCCAATCTTTAATGAGATACTCTCTCTACTGAGTCTCGGCGATAGCTTGTTATTCTGATTTATGCAGTGATATACTCGTATTAATTTCGAAGTGGTTCTCTATGATTCGCATAAACATTCATTACATTGGAAAATAGTTTTCCCACTCTTTCTCTAAGAGTCCTTTTTTTTTCCTTAAAATGTGCTTTAAAAAATGCGTGCTTTTCTTCTCCGAAAAAAATGAGGGCACTGATAATAAGTGGATAGCTATATGTTCTATTTCTAATGAGTACGGCTTAATTTTTAAAGCTTTGTAAACCCTTGTTCTAGATCATCCAAATGACATTTTTCGTTGTGCACTTCTATGTATCTTTGACTTGCTCTAAACCTTTCTGACTTCCCCAAAAGTTTCCGCAGTCCTGCATATTGTGTTCATCCTATGACAAGAAGTATTTTTACAAAATAAAAGCGATCACATCAGCGGAAGTGCTATTATTCCACTCTCACGAGTGTATTTTCTCTTTTTAAAGCATGCGAGTGTGGAGCAGGCTTTGGTTGCACCTTCGATGTCGGCTTCTTCAGTACTTCCAAGAAGTGCCTCTGTCCTGAAGGCTTCGTGGAGGGAAATGGAATCTGCAAAGGTAAGGCAACTAATTTTCATTCTGAAAAAGTTGTTATAATTTCTGATGGTTTAGATAGCTCTTAACTTGATACATCAAAAGCTGATGCTAAACGATAAGAGTGGCATTTTTCTGTTTATGAAAGCAACAAAGTATCAAGTAAAGCTTATTAGCCAAGTAAGCTCCATTTATGAAAGCAAAAGTCAAAGTAAAGCTTATGACTTAGCTTCAATGTATGAGGGATGTGTGGCATTCTTGGAGGATTTTCATAGGAAACTGGGTCACATTTGCATTTCATTTGAAGGGAAAGTAAACAATCAGAAACTGACTGTTAAAGCGATTTACCAGTTTTTGAATAATGCTGGTTAAAACCAGTTTCAGAATATAGAATTCATAAACCTTCCTCTCTTTTTCCTGTTTATCGACGATAGCATGTTTTTAACCACGAGGTCATCTGTGGACTACCCTAGTATCTTATAAATATTGTACAATATTGATCAACATTCACAATATAGTTTAATATCATATAATATTGCACAATATTGTGCAATATCATGCTACAGGATGTACTTACCTGAGTAGGATTTATTTTATCGGGAAATCATCAGTTTACTCCTAATGCTTACCAAATATAAAATAAAAGAATTATTTCTTAATGCGGTTTTCCTATTTTAAATGTCATATCTGACTTTAAAAAATGTGGATATTAATTTATATCTAAAAAGAAGACTAATGATTTTTGTAATTTTTCTTCTACTGACGAAACATCAAGAATGCATTGATCCATTTTTTATTAGGACTTTCTTCTTTAAATGTTTGTCTTTTTGGTATAAATTTAACAACCAATTTAAAATTAATTTCCTGATCAGCTACAGATCAAAAATTAATAACCGAATAACAATGCAAAGTCAACTCTCTTTCTTGTCTTATTGTTTATTTGTCTGTTCAGTTCAAACTTCGCAGACGATTTTAAAATAACCAAGCTTTTACTACCATCTGCTTGCGCCATGGCACATTGCAGCATTATTTGCTCGCCTAATTAAGAAATTAGATTGAAATCGGTTGCAAAATTTCATAGCCACAAGACCAGAAAGCTGGAAATGATTATTTGAATGAAAAATATTACATTACATTTTTAAAAAGTACAAATGTCTGCGAGATTTAGAAACTGCGTGGTATTTCAAATCCGTGTGAGATTAGAAGTAATTATTTTACCTTTTTCGGCCCATTTTAAAAGCATAATACGTAAAATTTTCTTTATTCAAATAATTCTTTTTTTTTATTTGGCTATTTTTAGCTGCATATTGACGAAACGCCGAAAAGTAATTACTTTGACTTTTAAATGATGACTGAAAACGGATTGATTGCATAATTTGGTGAAGAATTCTCAAAATACTTACACAACAGAAGAATTGCTATTGTGTCAACATACAATAAGATAAAAGCAGATTCGCTTGCAACATATTTAAGCCTGATTAAAATAATTCTAAATTTATAATAGAATTATGGTATTAACAATTCAATTGCAAAACATATTGTCTAGTACCAAACTAATTAACAGTAATTATTCTAGACCTTTTATAGCAGTAATTTCATTAATTTTGAGGGAAAATCAAAGAAACATTGTCTCTATATTAGGATACACGTGGATACATCTACTCTCCAAAACGCATAGAAGCTTGTTTTCACAAAAAGCAGTTGAATTGTTTCTCATTTTAATTCTATCTAATGTCTATCTATTGGCAGGTAGACTCTTTTTTTTTTATCGTAAGGACTTTGGTGTGGCCAAGCCACAATTATTTGAAATTAATGATAATAGAAATTCAATATTTTAAATGACGTGTCCGGTTGACAACGGAAATAGGGGTACAGCAGCTTCTGAGAGTATGGACCCCTAAGCACCCAAGAGCAGAAGTCTGACTTCTAGCTTATATGAGAATGATACACACAGTCAGATTCGCTTGCACAGCTCCTTTTTACATGGGGGGGCACATTCTCACAGCTAGTACATAGAATTCCAACCATGCCCTGACCGGGACTCGAGCCCGGGATGCCCAGATCACGAGGAATATGCACTACCTCTCTGCCAGAAAGTCAGTATTATTTTAAAAATAACTCACAAATATGAATAAGTTTTTTAACATACAAAATTTGTTGTTGTTTCTAATGACAAGGGCCATGGACAAACTCTCTCGAGTAGTCAACGATTTAACTTGTTTTGCAGAAGGGCCAAGAGTACAACTTTTGCTACTCACTAATCACATTCACTTTCACAGCCCCTTTCCCCAGTGGGGAACATTCGCACGCCTTACAGATAGGACACAGAAGGACAACCATGCTCGAACTAGGACGTCCAGAACACGAGGAAAACGCACTAACCCCTACGCCAGAACGCCGGAATACAAAATATATCAAGAAAAAGTATTCTAATCATTAAAATTTTTAATCTTGATTTTTACACTCTTCCAAATTTCATGCTTCTCTGAATCAGAAAAACATATTTTATAAATTATGCTTATCTTAGAACATGATTAATTAAAACTGCTTTGAGCTACATGGATGAAATTAGGTATATGGTCTTTATATCAAATTTATATATTCTTATTAAATTTTGAAGAAAGTCCATTCGGATGATGTCTACCTATCCACGTTGTTAAATACATCACATGATAACTATCAATCTGAAAGTACTAGATAGAAAGGTCTTTGTTTTGTTATCTACTTGATTCCAAGTGAGCTCACAACAGATCGTTTATAAAAAACTCTAAATACGTTTTTATTTCATTTAAATTGTTTAATGTTTGCAAAAATATAATTTTGAAGTCGGTTTTTCACTGTTCTTAATATAGTAGAATTTTGAAATTTTATTAATGTATAATTTGAATGAGACAGCATGATTTATTTTCATAACTTTATTGTCATTTCATCCCTTTAATTTAACGAAATTTAGTTTTCATTTGAATATTGCCATCTGGTAAGAATTTGAAGAAATTTTTATTTCAAGATTTAAGGATATTTATAATTGTGAATTGTGAATCAACAACTAAACAGTATTAAATAATGAAATTGAAAAAAAAAAACATTTATCGTTTTAAGAACGCTAATAGAAATGCCATTTAGAAGGTTATTTTTGTTAAATTTATTAAAAGTGAAGACAGGGGAATACTGATTAAATTTTTTTATCATGCTGAAAATACTTAAGGGGCGCCAAGTTTGCTCTACGTGCATCCACATTAAAGAACCTTGATTTGAATATATTAAAATTTGAAGAGTAATAAATAAGACGAGTTTTATAGTAGAATGAAAAGTTTAACAAAAGTCTGTTTATATACGCATGACTACATTCATTATCATTTTTTTGCTTGTACTAGAATGCAACTGTGGGAAAAACGGGGATTGTGAACTAAAGGCTAATGGAACAAAGACTTGCAGATGTCATGCTGGTTACGTAGATATAAATGGTCATTGCGAAGGTGAGTGTAATTTTCTAGCTCTGTCTTTTCTACGTCTCTGAATTTCCAAGTTATTCATTTTCTTTCAAAACTGTGCTAGATTTCTTTCCTTGCCTAATTAATAAATGGTACTGAATAAATATTACCTCACTTTTTCGCCTCAAGGTCAACCATATGAAGGTCAAACTATATGAAGCATTTTGCATTTAATTTCCACCTGTAGTAAAATAAAATCTAGTTTGTGTTTCGGTACCTTTCGTTTACCAATGAATATAAATTTAAATATAAATTCTAAATTTTTTAATAAAGATCCCACATTTTATCCTAGTCGTCTCACCTGTAGTGTTTTTGAGTCGTTGCATTCTTGAACAGACTGACAGACACACATTGTTGCAAAAATTTTCTTGCGCATAAGATTTAAATATTCTGATTTTTCGAAATATCGATTTCTAATTGAAAATTAGATTTTTTAAAAACATTTTGTATAAGAAAAAAATAAAAATTTCAATGATATGTTTCTTAAAATGAACAATGGGCTCAAGTCAAAAAATTACCTGGTCAAAGTAAAACATATTATTATATTATTACATAAATAAATTATATTAGGAGCAGGTTTCACATGTGACTCTCAAAAGTTTTTGACAATTAAAAACATTTTCCTAATGTGTATTAACTAAAATTCTCCGAAAGATTACGTTATTAATAATTTGTTCTTTTTCACTTTATAACTGTTTTATCGATTCTTTGAATTTGAAATAAGGAAAGATAATTAAAATAAAGCCTATTTTTCCAAACAATAAAATAATTCAATTTTTCTGTTTTGTTTTCATTTTTTACACCAACGAACAGAAAGTGGCAGCAATCGATCAAATTCTTAGAAATTATCTTTTTATTTATGGCAATATGTTAAAAAAGTTTTGCTATAGTTTTTTTTTTTTTCAAAATATCTTTTATGTCAGTAATCGAATAAATTCTTTGATATGAACTTCCTATTCATGGTAATATGTTAAAAAGGTTTTAATATAGGATTTCTTTTTTTTTTTTTTTTTTTTTTTTTTTTGAAAATTTATGTCATGCAAAATAAAATATAGGAAAAAATTTCTGGTTTCGAGTTGTAAAACTGTGAAATATTTTTAAATCTGTTTTCAAAAATTTTTACTTGTTAAATAATACAGCTGGAAAAAAAAAATCTCGATCTTCTTTGAAATAAAAAAGGAAATTTTCAGTAGTTTTGTAAAAAATAAGAGATGGAATAAAAAAAAATAATGGCATGAGTAATTTCTGTAGTTCATTCCGCTACAGTTGCCTCCAGAATCGTTTCGCGTAGTATAACGAGTTCTGTTCTAAAACCATAAAAACAAGTATGCTTATAAAACTATACTATATTATATATATTAACACGAACAAAAACTATATTTATATATTAATATCTAAACTATAAAAACAAATATGTTCATAAAACTATTCTATATTTTATATATTAACATGAACAAAAATTCTGACAGATAAAGCTTCGGAAATTTTGTTAGATATTGTTATAAATTCGTAATATTGCTTCCCAGTGCGTTTAGAAAAACGGTTTACAGTTAGCTCAGACAGATTCTGAAGGAATGCTGAATTTATTACAGTTGATCTTGGCGAGAAACGTAACGACTCTTCGAAAGAATGAATTCGGAGATAAAATCGATGATTCCAGAATCTGCAAGAATTTTGGCAATAGATCTGTTAAGACATAAACTATAAAATAATAGGAAGGAAGGCTACAGTTAGTCTTGTGCTCAGAAGTGAATCAGTACTAAGTCCAGTCTTGTAATTAATCGGTAATCGAGTTCGAATTGACTGAAAAGTAACAGACTTTCGCGAAACGTAAATAGTTCATTGAAGTTTCTATTCTAATGCTTTGCGCTGGAATAGAAACTGAACACTTTGCGCTGTTACGGTTGTTTACTACCAATTTATTGTTGGTGTGTCGTTGTTTACTAAATGTGCTTTCTTATGTTTATTCCGTCTTGTTTGTTACTTGTAATGTTTGTGCCTTCTTATCGAAAAAAACGTCGTTATTTGTTATGAATCTGTTAAACTTTGACCAGTGTATATCCAAATACGTCACATTCTTCTTAGTGACTTAAAATTCTTCGAATTTTGTTTAAAACCTTCCTTTGTGTTCATTTTAACTAATTTACTGTAGTATTTTCGTGTGTGTCGCTGTATGAAACACATGCTTTTGATGTTTTGCAATATTCGCTACGTAAATCGCCGACAAATTTAGGAGTATTATCAAAGTCATTTTTAATAATTATTAATATTTAACATTTAAAAAAGTAGACATTGATTACTTATTAGTAATAGAATCACAATTCCAAACTGCCTATAACAACAGACTGTTAAAAATGTTGAAAAAAATATTATGTGATATTTAATGTTTTTTCCATCCAGATTGTGCGTGTGGCTTAAAAAACACCACCTGCCAAATAATAGAAGGCATAAAGTTCTGCTCATGTCCATCAGGTTACAGAGATAACCGAGGGGTCTGCGAAGGTAAATGTCTTTATATACTGTTTTATTTATATTTTTCTATCATTAAATATAGCATACAACATTCCAAAGCGATGCAAGCATTCTTATACATCCCAAAGAGATGCAAGTATTTCTTCTCGTAATTTCAATACCAACTTAAAGATCCTAAATAGCCAATCCGAGAAGCTAATCAGAAAATCAAAATGTGACAAAAATGTAGCATTTGTTTTTATTGTTCAATTCTTATATCTTCATGAAGTATTATTTAAAGTAGACTTTACATTGAGGAACGCAAAGCCTTTATTAGCCTAGTTTTTGAAAATCATAACGTAGCTTGCATATTGGGTACTAATGTATTATACCGTCCACCTTTATCGCCAAATTTGTAGTTGTCGTCATTGAGTTGCTAAACCGCCAATTATGGCAATTCGGCAATGGTGTAATCCGTTGATCTTTATCGCCAAATTTAAATCCGTCGCCAATGAGTTACTAAACCATTGGCGATCGTTGGCGAAGTCGGTATAATACGTAAGTACGGCATAGTGCTATACAGTATAGCAATAATGTAATAAAAGGCCACCATGTAAGTAACAAGAAAGCTTTTTTACAATCATTTTTCGATCTCGTATTCGTTTTTGGTAACATTAACCTGTATCTCTCTTGGTGCATCCCAAATAAAACTAATTAAAATTAGCAGCCATTTCATTGGCAGGATACCTCATTTTCATTCTTTTCAATTTATGGAATCCAACTCACATCGCATAGTCAAAAATGGTTTCTTTAATCATCTCACATGCTCAACATCCATTTCCCTTCAAACTTATTACTACATTATAGATTCGAATTTCGAAAGTGACTACAGTTCAGCCATAACAGCATGGTCAAATTTTGGTCATTGATTTAAATATCAGAAAGAGTAAAAGACGATTGATTTGAATAGCGCCACGAAACAATCTTGGGAAAAATTTTATCAACAAAAAGGAGTATATTTTCATTAATGAGAAAAATTCCAGAAGCCGTTATGAAAGTTACAAAATCTGTCAATACCCATGGTGAAATACATTATATCATAATTTTCCAAAAGTGCAAGCGTTTCTTTCGGAAAAAGGCCTTGCATTAAATTTCAGTTTCCTTCTACGGAAAAAAAATATATACTGCAAAGCTTCGAAATCATATTGAAAGAGCACGATGAAATTATTGGAACAAAATGTGTAGAATATCCTGAAACCCTAGAATGTATTACTTAATGTTTAATAAAATGATGATCATTCAAGTAAATATATAAATTCTTCGCACTTCATCTTTTATAAATCAATATATTTCGAATAAATTTCAGCAAAGTAATACTTTTGTCTACTTTTTTTCGCAAACAGCATACTGCATGAACCTGTTCCTATTGATAAAATTATTTTACTAATAAGATTTTACCCTTACCTATTCATCTTCAGGAAGTCAGACAAATTTTGAACGACTAAAAATATCTTCATTAGGAAACGATGGTATCCCTAGAAATTCATTCACAAATTAAAAAACGAAAATTATATACATTTTCAAGAAGTATTTTCAATCTATTGTGTCCCAGATCATTTGAAACTTTCGCTTTCTCGTCCAGCTCCAAATCTAAGATATTGTTACGTTTTTAGCGTAGCGGGTTCGGATTGAATGGACTTTACTTGAGGACAGCGCAAACAAATTTATTTACAGCTATTAACAGGATGACGTGATAAATTAAAACTTCAGATAAACACAATTCAGCAATAATCAGTCACTTACAACGTAAATGCAAGTCTTACGCACAATAAACACAGTTTGCAAAACAGCTATAGAATAGCACAGCGACAGTAAATCACAGCGAGCTCAATAACACAGCGTTAACAGCAAACGCAAACACAGCTCACTAATAACAAGCGAAAATCCGCTAGTCCAGCAAAACGCTTCTCTTCCGAGAGAGAGGAACTGCCGAATGCGGTAGCCCGTCCCTTATATAGCCGGGCGAGGCAGACGCGAAGCTTCGGAAATCACCGCGAGAGATCCAGCAATTGCCAGACTATTCCTTTCGCCAAACCAACCCGGCTGGCGCCAAGCTCTTCGACAACGACGGCCAGTCGCTCTCCCTTCGCGTGTTTCAGTGGTGTTCGCCCGCTTGTAACAAATGATGAAAATGAATTACTAAAAATAAACAATTCTTATATCGTTTGATCTGTAAAAAAGTTTTCGGAAGGATAATGACATAACACATTATCCGACATTTACTATTCAACATGAAAATTCAACCTCTTATGTACAGGTATGTCTTCCTTAGTTTAAGCGACAAACAATCTCTATTTACCTTGTACGAGAAATTATGTTTTGAAATGATACATTGAAATATGCATGGAAGATTTCATTTTAAATATATCACACATTTAAATGGTCGCATCAAAACTGATTTGAAAGAATCAGTTTTGGCATATTTTTTTAAAAAGATGAACTCTGTTATTAATATAATTATATTCAAAAATCAAATATATTTATTTTGGAATACTCTTCTTTCACTCAATTTAAAATTTCACATAGAACGGCAGTTTCAGTTCCAAGATCACATAGCAAAACTATTCTATTAAAATAATTGTGTTTTTGAGTTATTGCGTTTACAGGTACGAGAAAGTACAGACCGACAGACGATTAATTCTTTGGCAGATTTGATTAAAATGTTATATAGATTTACATTTTATATGTTAAATCTGTAAGCCATGCTTTATCTACCTAGATGTTTGGCCTACCTAGATGCAAAATTTGATAGAAACGTACAAATTTGGAGATAAGTCCATACAAATTTTCATTCTCCTATGTCAAAGATCTTAACTGATTTATCGTTTTTACAGATAGACAGACATAATTCTAAAAGTGGGATTTCCGAAATCAGGAACGTCTTAAATATAGGGATTCATGAGAATCTAGAAACATTTATTTTTATCATTTCAGAACATAATGTCGTTTTGGGGATGAGGTTTTTGGCGTCAACAAAAATCCGTAGGCGAAAAATAAAAATGTTATTAACTGCATGAGCATGAAAAAAAAATTAGCTTTTAATTACGCGTTGCATATTGCATTTACAAAAACTGATTTAAAAAAATTAGTCAATGACTACAGCAAATAAAGCCAAGAAAAATGTCATTTTGAGCAAGTGATTATATTAAACGAAATAAATGGGAAATGGGATATTTTTCAAAAACAATAAATGCAAGACAAAGTTTTTTTTTTTGGATCTTTTGCAATACTAAAGTGACTCATTCAATAAAGCAATTAAAATGAATAAAAATATAATTTAATTTGCACGAGCACGTGGTGCTTGGCCGTTCAGGAAATTATGATCTGACATGATACATTGAAATATGCATGGCAGATTTCATTCAAATCTTTTTTATAATTATAATACTCCCTTTTTGTGCAATTTCATATATAAAAAAGTAAAGATATTAGATGAAAACAGTATGATTAAGGAAACTCTTGTTCAATGTTGAATTTATTCAAGAAAATTAATAGTTTCTCTGGCTATCTCTTTCAGACGTTGACGAATGTCAACTTCCGGGTGTGTGCCCCTCCCATACGCAGTGCATCAACACCCCTGGCAGCTTCGAATGTGTCTGCGAAGATGGATACGAACCGAAAAGCAACATTTCCAATCCGAAACTTGAGGGATGCCAAGGTAAAAAATTTTAAACAAGTTGTTTAGACAAGTTAATGAAAATCGTTGTGTATTTTTATTTTCAAAAGTGGTTATAAGTAAAAAAATTTTTTTTAAAAAACCCACCTATGTTAATGTACTGAAAAAAGTAGAGATACATAGCAGTATGAAAAAGTTTTTTTTTTTAATACATAGCAAAATATTCGATTTATTGAAAATCCATATTTAAGATGAAAGTTATTTATTTAATTAGAATTCCTTTTACAGTTTTGAGGTAAATAGAAACACTATGCTATGTACTTAAGGTTTTCTTGTTCTTTGTTTCGTATGTAACTTTGAATTATCGTTAACTTGAGAATAGTAAATCAATAAATGTAAAAATGTTATTAGTAGTAATTAGAAAATTTTGTAAGCTTCCCTCCTTCTCCATCCCAATCTGTTTTAAATTGCATTCTTAATTAGTGCTGAGAAATACATTCCTAGTTAATACGAATAAGTGTTCTACTATTAATGTATGGTAACGAAGTGGCAGATAAACTGGCCAAAGAGGGTTGCTTTCAAAATTTCCCCACTTCTACCATGCTGACCTATCTGGAGCTTTTCTCCATCAAAAAATCTACCATCAGAGAAGACTGGCTGGTTCCTCCATCAAACAACTGGTACAAGGGGCCTAACCCAGGTTTCTTTCTTTCCATCTCAGGAGATAGGTCATCACATACTTGCATTTCTCGACTTGAAAGCGGACACTTAAAATGTCTTAAATTCTCTGGGCGAAAGAAATCCTTTCCCCTTTGTACTAAATGTCAACACTTCCAGGCCACTCCCTCTCACATCCTTGACCTCAGTGTAGAGGATATTTATTCATCTCCTTGGATAGTCACCGACCATCTCAGAGTCAATGGCTTATTTGATCTGGTCTTACTCCGTCAGACCATGATGGAAATAATAATAAGAAGAAGACTATTAATGTTGTCATTAAAAGGCTTTTTAAGCCGATTTCCAGCATCCAATGGCACTGAGAGCAAATCCATTGAAGCCAATTTGTCTACAAGCCAGTTTTACTTTTATTGCTATGGTTTGAATAACAGTGCGAAAATACTTTCCTTTTGCTTGTCTCTTGAAATGTTCCTATTTCAAAGATACTTTTACTTCGATACAAATCGTTTTGGTTCATGTTCGAAAAATATGTAAAATTGGAACAATTTTATCTGTAATAAGAAATATAATAAATATTGAAACTTCATTTAAAAAATTTTCTACAGATATCGATGAATGCCTGAACAATAAGACATGCCCATTTTCGGCTACACTGTGCGTCAACTTGCCTGGCAGTTATAAATGTATTTGTGCGGAAGGCTATCAACCCATCAACCTCCAAGGGGATCCTAGATATACCAGATGCAGAGAAAGTGAGACAAAAGTTCCTTTTTTTTTTCATTCACTTTTACATATTCAAACTATGCAGACAGAATTAGAACAGTCGAAATATTTGACCACGAAATTTGAAGATTCTCCGAGGTTTACATCACTTCCACCCATCCATCTCCCCTTGACATACCTTTCTGTCCATTAATACGTCAATAAGTATACAACTACTTCAAAATATAGTCTTTATAAACACGTAGAACACAGTCTAATAGCGTTATATAATGTTAAGCCGTGTGAAGTCTTTTTAAATACAAGGCTTTTTTAAGTTGAACGATTATTTATCAGTGAACTAACTGCATTTAAAAAGTTATTTTTAGCTTATATTAATTGTTACATTTAATCGAATCAGAAGTGCATCAGGGTGTCTTCTACACTAATACAATCATATTGATCATCAGTTTTTATCACCGAACGCGTTCCATTGCATAGTTTTGGTTGGTTTAGGTTGCAAAGCATCGTGACCACCGAACCAATCTCTAGTTGTAAATTGTGCGGTGGTAAACCAGGAACATACAAGGAATTTAACAATTCAGATGGATTGTTGATGAGTTCACCTTCACTTGTTACACAGATAATACATTTGAATGAATGCAGAGTACCAACGATTTGATTCTGAATTACGAAGTTTAAGTCCTCCACATCTTTGTTCTTAGTCACCAGAATTGCTTGCTCACTCAACCATTTGTGATTTTTGAGGTTATCAATGTTGTTCGGGAAAACTGTTGATGAGCTCATCTTTCGATGAAATGCAATTGCAAAGTTCCGAGGAAAGGAAATCAATCCGGTCGATAGGAACATTGGTCATAACTGATAGTCAACAATTGCTTGGAAAAATCTTCAGCAGTTGGATCGTTCAGTGATGCAACTCTCATGTTTGTTGTCAGTTGAAGTTTCTTCACATAGCACTACAGATTTGAGCCAAGCGTTTATTCCATTGGCAGTAGTCGACCTTGGAATGACTGGTAATCGTCAGACAGTAAAATAATTGCGACTCCAAAGGACTTCGAGTCATTGCGCGTATCTTTCAATGTGTGGTCAAGAACTGGTGATTTTAGATGCTACTAAAATTTTGACCATTGTGGACTGTTCTACTTATGGCACCTGCCATGGACAAGCCCCCTGATGATACAGCAGCAGATTTACGCCGAAAGAAGCGTCTCTTGTATTCGAAGTAGCGCCAACTAGGGCCAAGAGTATGACTTAACTACACACTCATTACAGTCGCTTGCCCAGCCCCTTTTTACAGGGGGGGGGGACAGTCACACATCTCGCGGATAGCACACACAAGAACAACCGTGCCCCAAACGGGACCCATAACACTAAGAAGACGTGCTACCTCGGTGTCACAGTTTCTAAATGTTACATGTCACTTGTTCAGAATGTTGAAGGTTTAACGGTTACTTTAACGCTGAAATGAGCCGTACAGCATTCTTCCAACAATATGGTCGCTATGCCAGAAGACGTAACTGCTACCGCAATGTCCGATCTCACACTTCCAGGGGTTTATCTAGCAACCTTTAATGCTCCACAATACTCGCAAACAACGTCCATTTGACCAATGCGAACGATAGGATGCAAGCTGTAATCAATTGAGCAATCGCGTAGAAACGGTGCTCGATTCAAATCAACCCTTGAAGCATCGCGGCAAAGACAATCTCGCTGTTGGTCTCTGCATCGTGCTCGACGACTTCTTATTTTCACAGGCTTCCTCTTTGCTCTTCGGTTCGAAACGCTCGACACTGGCCCATACTAGCTTTCCGTCCTTCTTTGGTGGATTGATTCGCAATGTTCTGAAGCTTAATTGTATTACGGGTTTGTTGGGAAAGATTAGATCTTCTATGTCGTTGTTTAATAATATAAAATAAATTCATCGGTAACCTAAATGTTTTTTCACAACAAATCACATGAAAAGTAGTAAAAAATAATTAAAAAAACCTCGACTCGGTAATGACGTGTTATTTTGAGCTGGTCTTAGCTCGAATTTACTCGAGATGAATTCTCGATCTATTAAAATGTTTTTAATTTTGTTGCGAAGCTCAGTCATTAACCCTAGAAAGATAACCTTTAAAAAGCTAACAAGAATGATAACCATTCGTCTCTTAGACGAAGTGCATTTAAAATCAATGTTTAAAGCTAATTTAAATAAAAGCAAACTACCTGCAGATGATTTCATAACTCTTGATTGTCAAGTAAGATAAAAAATATTATTTATTTATTTTCGAAGCAATCTTTACACATATATGAGTGATGTTCTCCGCACATTGTTCTTGAACATAACAAACAAAAATTGCGCGTCGTATTGATCAAATTATATGGGCAAAATGCACATTTTTTTTCCTTATTTTAATTTCGGGTTGTTCAGGTCGTTGAATGTTTAAATTCAGTTTTAGAAGTTCACTTATAATAGTCCTTGTTGATCGAGGCAAAGTTGATATGTTGAGATGCTTCTTCACCCATGGAGCAAGAAGAACTTCAATAAAATCTTCCTCACTTAATTCTTTCAATAATTCACGGATAGCTTTTGGCTTACCCCACGAATTATCTCCGTGAAAACGCTTCGACATCTCCACACACACACATAAATACCTTCTTAATACTAACGGGACGGATAACCATTCGTCTCTGAGACGACTATTGTTCTACATATACTACAAGCAGAAATATTTCGGGGAAAGGAATGTCCTCATCTGTAGTTCCCAAGGTCAAATTAAGGTACTGAGTAGAACGATCCATTTACCGTTATAAAAGAAGAATAGTCAGTTATTTCGTTAGCGTTCGTCCAGGAGACGAATGGTTAGCATTCTAGGGTTAAATTAGTAAAAACAAAACAGATAATTTAGTTTGTAGTTTTGACCTATTTGACAGCTGTTGCAGCGTCACCAACTGCTAAAAAATACCCCTAAGATCATTTTTCTAACGTGAACCTTTACGATATTTTAAGGGTTATTCTGCTATTCGGAGCTGAGACGAATTCAAAAATCGGCACAGCCGTTCTTGAGGTATAAATGGTGTAACTAACACGATTTTGTTTTATATGTGTAGAATTTTTGTCAGTCCTCCCTCCTCCTATTAAAAAACATAGAAATAGTCCTTTCCTTATTCAAAAAGCAATATTTTATAAATTCAAAATATTAATTTTAACTAAGCTTGGCAAAAAGTAAACTGTCTTATTTCATCAAAAATTGTTTTTTTTTCTTCAGATAATGCTTCATGGCATCATGCAAATATAGCACTTATAGTTTTACTTGCAGCTACAATAGTCACTCTTCTAGGAGTAACATTCATCAGAAGGAGGTAATGTTCGCAATTTAAATTAGATTTATGCCATATTTGAATATTAAATGCTTACAACAATGAGAAAAAAAAAACTTATTACAGGAATAATTCTATATATTACTAGAATTTCAAATATCACTAGTCACCCATATTGTTTGCCTAAGTTATTGAATATATTTAATTTCAATTAAATAATTTAATAGAACTTCATCAATTTGTCAGATTTTAAGGAGACTCTTATTTTAAATATATTGCCTTTATTCAGTGAACTGAATATGCAATTTTTTAAATAGAGATTACACATTAGAGTGCTATTAAAAATGCGATAATGCATTTCATTTATATTGTCAATTTCATATTTTAACTTTGATTTTTTGTATTTCAAATTATAATAGGTATAGAACAGAATTCTTTCTTTAGTCTTTGAAAGTAGAAGAAAATCCCAATTAAAAAGCCAGTGAACTAAGAGTCAATTAGACCCCCGACAAGTTCTAATTAATCGCTCACCCCCACTTCTGTCCTACCATCTCACCTGCCGATGTGATTGAAACGCTTCGCTAATTGCCAATGAACTGATCCTGAATTCCCTTACAGCTAGTAAAATTAATCAAGTAATTGTAATTTAATTTTTTTTCTCTTTGTGTTTATTTTTGTCCTAGTAACTTAGCTTGGTATCCTGATCTAAATTTTTAATAGCCCCCCACACTGCTCAGTATTAGAAAAATTATTTATTTGCCTCAACATAAATTTTGTCATGCACAGCATCAACAAATTGGCTGAACGGAAGATTAAAGGCCCCAGAGCCTAGGTACTTCCAAAGAACCCCCAACATCAATTGGCATTGAAAACAATTTGAATTTCTTGTTACAAATTAGATAAATAATAATAAAAATTGACAAAATTAATTTCAGGAAAAATTCACACAGCTATTAAATTGACATCAATAAAAAACAATTTTAAAATGATACAAAATTTATGTTCAAGCAATATTATTTAGATATTACAAAAAAGCTTAATTTTAATTAATATATTTTTAAAAATTACACTTTTTAAGGCATATTTAATGAGCCAAATTTCATAGATGTAAACGATCAGTCCATAGAGCACATAAACACACACATTCATCTTAATTACTGTAGATATATGAAAAATTTAATAATAATCCTTCTCAATAACTTTTATTTTTAACAACTTATTTTCACAAATTCATACTGATATGTATTATTCAGATCATGCAATTTAAAATTAATTATTGCACATTCAGCTAAATAAAAATTTCAAATTTCCTGAAGATTATGCAACTTTATACCAGAGTGTCAAAGCAATGCTTGTTTTTCTTTTCATTGCAGGAGGTCATTTTTAATGAGCAGAAATGTAAATACTTATGAAACATTGTAGGCTTTATACTTCCATAAATAGTAAGTTTTCAATATTTCAATAATACGAAAAAGAAAAAATGTGATTTAAAGCAAAAAATAAAAATAATCAATTTTTTTAAATTTTTATTTTAGGAGGTCACTGACAAAGAATGGAGAAGCAAATCTGGGTATGAGCTGCTGTAGATCTTACATTTTATGTGTTCACTTCACACATGAATTGTTTTTAATTTGATGGAATCAAAATAAACATTGTTCCATATTTTTATTTTGCCCGCTGTTGTATTTTAAACACAAAAAATAATTTTTCTGGAGAATCTTTAATATAATAGATTTAAATAGCTTTTATCTAAATAAAAAGGGGGGATCAAAACCTTTTACAGAAGTACAATTCTTTTAAAAATCAAAATTATGGATGACAAAATAAATAAATAATGTTGCAATTAAAAAGATTAAACACAAATTACAATTTTAATACATTTTAACATATATTCTGAAATTTTCCTCCCAATTTTAAAATTTTGCTTTAATATTCACATTTTTAAAAAGAATTACTTTTTACTAATTTAAATTTTATTAGCTTGCTTTAGCCTTTAATTTCAATCAGTGTTATAAACAAAGATTCTCAAAATCATTCTTTTTTTTTTTGAGATTCACAATTTAAAAATTATTCCAGAATTATTTCAACCAAGTGCAAACAAATGTATAAAAATTTATTAAGAGTTAAACTAAGAAGAAATCACAAAATTCCATCTTAACAACAAACATGTAACAAGTTAAATAAAAGAGTATTGAAAAAATAGGAAACTTCATATTTATGTTGCATACATTTTTATTAATGTAACAAATATGTTTACATGGAACAATAAACTAAGCAGCACTTCTGATGTGTTTATGATTACAGAATGATTAACTAATGCATTGGAAATTTCATTTTCTACTTTTCAACAAATGACCTCATCTTCTGAAGAAGACTAATGTAAAGTTTATGTTCATATGATGTGAAAAATGTCATCATTTTATCAGCAAAATCATTGGAGATACCTCTTTCCTCCAAATAGTTCATCAGAAGATCATACAAATACTGTAAAAAGTAATAAATAATTAGACAGTGAATTAATTATTCAAGGTAACTATAAATACATAATAGTATTTGAAAAGCATTGATATTAGTTTTACTTAATTATAACCAATTATTAATATTAATCACATCAACTATGCATTTGTGGCAACTTCATCAGATTTACACAGATCCATATTTAAGTTATAATGCAATATGTTTCACAATTAACAAGTTTTACAAATAAAATAACAAAACATTAGGAAAAGCAGAAAGCACCCAAATGAGCTGGAACTATGCAACGATAATTTGAAAATGTTTTCCTTACAGCATAAATAGCATAGAAATGGGAATTCCAAACGTTATCAGGAAAGCTTTAATTGCCTACAAAAGTATAGGCAGTAAGATGGTGTTATACATTACAGATTAATACACTATTAGTCAATACACATTTCAATAGTGCATATCCTCAAATATGAACTCTTTGCACTAGTACACCAGAAGGTTAACCAAAACAGTGTCTAGCCAATTACAATTAGCTAAAGCAGTTACACAAAGTTCAAATGCAATAGTTATAGTGTATAAATTGGTAGTTTCCCATTCAGGAATCTGGAGGATTTTCTAATAAAATAAAATAAAATCATATCTTATGTGATATATTCATTTGGATATTTATGAACCTAGGATACAATGACTTGTGCAAAAAATTATAACATCTAACCGGTTTCTGCATTGTTGATAAGACATGTTTTTAACAGAATGAATTTTCAGATCTGTTGAATTATTATTTAACATGAAAATATGCAACATGCAGCTGTATTATATTTAGGCCATTAATCAGAAGAGCTGCTACTTCAGATAAATTCACTTGCTCAGAGCAATTGTTTTGCCATCCCTCAACATGTGATGTCCAAACTTTTAATTGAGAAACAAGATTCAACTATCCTCTCAATTGCTTAATTTGGTTGGTTTCAGCAAGATGGACTATCCCCTCTTTCCCACCCCAATTTCTATATAAAAATCACAAACCAAAAATGGATCACATGTGACGAACCGCTAAACTACCAGACACTGCTTCTTCCAGTGGCTCCTTATTACATGATATTTAAAAGAATACATTCAAAAAAATTCTCTGGAAATTCTATTTCAAAGAATTTTTCATTCTAAAGAAATTACTGAGGCCTTAAAATCTGAATATTAGACTTTCACATTCATTATCTTTAGATCTCGGGAAAGCTAATATTTTAAATAGGTAAAATAAATACATATGCAATTTTCTTATTAATAACCTATTGAATACCAATATTTTCAATACCAGAAAACAAAACATTAAGATTTTACTTACACCATCCATTATGTCTCCAGATACTGTATATGTATGATCCTCAAATTCTCCTTCATGAATCGAAATTTCAGATATTTGAAAAACATCATCTATACAAAAACAAAATCTTTTTTAAAACTAACATAAAATAGCAAATACTTAATTCTAAACATCATTTATTAAATAGCAATATAAGTGTACGCAAACTATTAATATAAATCAGAAAATGATATTCTATTGAGCCAAAAGTATCTGGAATCCCTTTAAAAAATTGTTCCTCCCAGATGATGCAATTTGATACGCAATCAGAAGCTGTAAAAGCATTAATAGTGGTTTGTCAGGTTGTATTTATGCATTTGTGAGTCAATGCGGGTCAAAGGAGCTCAGTGAGTTGGATCGTGGCAGTTTAGTGGAATACTACCTTTATGGGGAAATAATTTGCCAGATTACAGATATTCTACAAAAGTCTAAAACCATTGTGAATGATGTAATTTATAAGTGAAACTGCAGAAAAATTAACTGGTAGATCGAAAAAACTTGGCGAACACCACCACATAACTCTGAAAAGGGTAGTAAAATGCAACTGCAAGTTCTCGTTGGTGGGAAAAACCTCAGGAGTGCCAAAACTCATTAAGGCATTAGTGTTAGCAGGAGGACTGTTTGTTGAGTTAAAAAACATGGAGTTCCATGGTCGTCCAACCATGCGCAAGTCAAAAATCATCCCACAAAAAGTGAAGCATTGATTGCAATAGTGCTTACTGTCATTGGACTGTATAAACCGGTTCAGTGGAGTAATGAATTTTGCTTTACAGCCTAGCAGTTAGATGGACATGTCTGAGTCTGGCGGATGCCCGGCAAACTTTCCTTTAGTGACTGTATTATGCCAACTGTAAGTTTGGCAGTGAAAGAATAAAGGTGTTTCTCAAGGTCTGTTAATTCTTGAGGTTGGAAATATGAACTCCGAGATGTATATGGACATTTTAGACTATGTTGCACACCCAGCTCTAAGACAATATTTTGGAGAAGGCTATTTTCTCCTCAGAGATAACTGCTCCATTTACAAAGAGAGGCTAGTATGCTAGATGAAATGGGTATTGAAAAACTGGACTGGCCTTTCCAGAACCCCAAACTAAATCCCATAAAACAAATTTGGCATGAATTAAAGCACAGATTATACAGCTAGCCTACTCCACTATCTTCACTTCAACTCTGATGGACTGAACTACTTAAGTGCCTCAGTACACTCTTAGTTCATATCACTAGTGTTCGGATACTTTTGGTTAGATTATGTCTCTATTGATAAAACATTCATAAAATTAAAAAAAAAAATCTAAGTAAATAGAAAAACCACAATACAAACAATCTCTACTTGTCAATGTTATGGCATCTTTGAATGTGTGTGAGTTTGTTTTAAGCATTCATTGTTTAAATTACTGTAAAAACTATCACTGAATTAAGAAATAAATTAAAGAAACATTACAGAAAGTTAGTATCATTTTTTCATTTAATTTCAAATTGGCTCATTTGTAACACTTTTAAAATGAATTTTATTAGTTTCTATAAATATATTTTTTAAATGCCAATAATGCAAAAATATTAGAAAAAATTATGATGTAAGGGCTTACTATATGGTTCAGAACCAGGTTCATCATCTGGCATAGATTGGCTAAAATTACAATGGAAAGATAAAACTTTGTTGCCTTTTGTAATTTCAATTGTAAATTCTGGCTTTGCCAACATCTATAAAATAAAACAAGATTTTTCAGAAATATATAAATATTTATACTATTGTACAAGATTATGAATCATTAATGAAATAATTATTTATCAGATGTTATCTCAACGACTTGGAATACCTTAGTAGCATCATTTAAATATCAGCCCTAAAATCATACAGCAGTGGGTTCCTTAAAATATTATAATTTATTTCACCTTGTGTTGATTTCTTTATCTCTCACAATTTTTTTACTTTCAATGGAAGGAATAAGTTATGACATCTTTAGCAATAACTGCCACAAATCATTAATATATAACCAATGTGACTTTCTATTTGTTTCTTCTTAATGATAGGTTAATTTAGATTTCACTTCATATATGATTTAAAGGTTACAACTTCCTTTATAGCAAAAAAGATTTTAAAAAAATATAACTATAAATTGACTCTTCAACTAAAAAGTATATTTGAGAAATAAAATATGAAATTGCAGAGAAGATGACAAAATAGAAATAATATTAGGAATCCAAATCGAGTTGGGTACATATGTTAGTAAAGAAATCCTTTCAGTACAATACTCAAATAAATAAATACAAAAAAAAATCCACAATTAATTTAAAAGAAATTTAATAATAATTAAATACATAAAGAATATGTTAGAATTTTTTTCAAGAGTAAAAAATTATGTAGTTTGACTAATGGACTTGAAAGATTTATATTTAAAAAATAAATCTTTTTAAAAAAGAGGTTCACATAATTTTGGTTGACCATATAATTTTAACTACAAACAAAAATTTCCAGATAAACTATTACCATTGTCTATTCTGAAGATAATGTCATCAGTCAAAAGTTTATGCATAGATTTATAATTCATTTAGCTATAAAAATAATTTTCATTTTATCAAAATTGTATAAATTCATTTCTCAATTACTTATTTCTGGAATAATTACGAAATTCATTTGAAATTTTAATATAATTGAGTTACATTTAGCTTCTTTTAAAACTAAATTTTTTTAAAAAATCCTATATTTTAAGATATTAAAATATTAGAAATGTATAAACTAAAAAAAAACAGTTAATACATTTAATTGTACTAACATTGATAAAATATAACAAATTAGAAAATTATAATAATTTTCAAAAATAGTTAATGCTAATTTAATAAAAAAAGCCTAATTACCTCAGCCTCTTGAGGTTCTTTGGCATCATTAGGATCAAGAACTGTGTCTTCGGCATCAACAGAATTGTTCACATTTGAAGTGATTTTAATGCTAAACATGAGAAAACATGCAATATATTGGAAAAAATTATTGATTTAATATAATACAATTCAAAAGAAACTAGTAATTACATAAATAAAACTTATAATTAAGAATATATAAATAGTTTACAAATACAAAAGTGCAAGTCTACTAAGAACTATAATATAGCTGCAATTCAAGGAAAACAATCTCAAAATATTTTTTATAAGCTTATTATACTAAACTGAAATAATTTGACCTTGTGAAACTGTAACAATCTATTTCTATGAAGTTCAAGACAAATTAACTTAATATAATGAGGTGAGATAACTTGCTATTTAGGACATTTTGAAAACATACTTTCCAAAATAATATATGAACTCATGTAACTTACAACATTTCTAACTCAAGATAAGAAGAGATATGAATATTTGATAATGAAAATAGTTAGACAAAATACACTTTTGAGAAAATAATTAAAAACAAAATTAAAATATCAAATTATATTTACTGCCCTTTTAGAATTTGTTTTATTAAACATACAAAAATATATTAAATAAATTACGTTTCATTGTTGAATTTCTTTGTTAATGTAACATCAGCTTCATTTAATTCAACTTGAAAGCCATTTAAATTTGATGTATCAAACGTTTTCTCTGCCTTCTTCTCATTTTCAATTTCATCTTTTAAAAATGCAACCAATTCCTCATCTCCTAAAATAAACAAATAACAAGTAATATAAAAAACAACTTTTTAAAATCAATCCCTACTTAGGTTCACAAAGACAATTTTTATTTAACTTACTTTTAATTAAATAATTACAACCAATATAAATATGTATAATTTACTTGCACTTGATTGGATGAATAAAAAGTATTTTATTAAAGATTGAAAATTTGAACAATATATATATATAGGAAGAGTGTGACCTAATAGTAGGAATTGAAAAATAAATAACAGGTAACAAGAAAATGTAATTTTCATACAAGTTAGATAAAATGCATTTATGAACACACACTTTATTTTTATTACACTTTAAAACCAGTAGGCATCTTTAATATGAATATAAAAGTTGTCATGATCAAAGGAAGATAATATAAATTCTCAACTTTGGGGCATTACTTATTACTTTAAGCATTTGAACAATGCCTAAAGTAATGATGATTACTAAATGTTCTTCCAGCAGATCATTAAAAAAAATCCACTCATCTTTTAAAAGTAAAGGAAAAAAAAAGTCAAAAGAAATTTAAAACATAACATTTTACAGGAACTGCCTAATAGAATTTAAAATTTATCAAATTACCTTAAAATTTAATTATAGGTTAATTTTTTAAAAATAGGAGGTAACCAGCTATATATGTATTTACACGGGTGGCCAATAATTGAGGCTCAATAATTTTCTACTTTGTTCATATATTATTACAAACATCATATTGTTGATAAATTAGAATTTCAATTTATCAGAACTGACCTCCTGGTACATTAAATTCCTGTAGAAAATATTCTTCTATAATAGAAGGTCCATGCTGCTATATTGCAGCACCCTAGCTTTTCACTGTTTATTAATATTATCAAAAAATTAATTTTGTACACAATATATAGCTCAAATTTTAAAAGCAATCCTCTTAGATCTTTCAATATTCCAGTAAAATAAAGGAATAAGCAGAATACCTATCTTCCTCAAGACAAAAAAAAAAAAAAAAAAACCCGCTAAAATTAACTTTAAACAGAATGAGAGAAAAGCAGAGAATAAAATATAGTTACACCATATATTGTTCCTGATCTTAACATTCATGCAAAACTATATATGCACTTAAAAAAGTTTTCCGTATTAAATCTATATTTATTATAAAATTATTTTTTACAATTTAGTATTAAAAAATTATTTATGTATTGTATGCTTACATTTACTTTTGCATAACATTATTGCATCATACAATTATATAAATTCTTAAAAGTATTTTACCTTTCGAATGCACTCCACAGTTGCAAATATATGCATTAGTTAAACGAACTTTTTCAAATGATTTTAAATTTTTGTTTCGACTCAAAACATAAAAAGATCTTGTGACTGATGGAGTACCTCTCTGTCCTAAACTATATAAGGATTTATGTACAGGTTTAATAAAGACTGAGCGATTACTAGATAAAAATCGTGATAAACATAAACTACTTCTAACAATTGAAAAAGACATATCTAGAATAAGATTAATTTAATTTAAAAGTAAAAATTGTTTTTCAAACAAATTATAGTGAAAACCACGTTCCGGCCTTTTCGTCTCTTTTGATAGATAAGTTGAGTTGAATTGTGTAGTTTCGTGAAAATTGAAAATAATCACATCCATGTGTTGGTCACACCAATAAAAATATTGTTATATAAATTATCAGCAATAATAAGCACACACGACTTTTTTATAGATCGGTGAATTTTAAAATTCCAAATATTGAAAGTATTTCTTTATTTTATATCGTATTTTATTTATATTTTTTATATCTAGTTCCAACTATACTTGCATTAAATAACTGAATAAATGCATTTAAGGAATTTTCGGGATAGTAACTCAATAATTATTTTAAATCCATTCGGTTTTATTTGTTGATATTCTTAAGATACATCCCCTTTAACGTCAAAACAACTTTATCTTTTTACAATAAACGAAAACGTGATCTGATCTGAACGTGATTTTGATCTGAGAATATCATTAAAAGAAAAAGAAAAATACTTGTCTACGTGTATAAAACTCTTGAAGTGAAGAGAAAATATGATATCGCCGTTTCTGTGACAGGCGAGAAATTAACAATTTTAAAGGTAAATAAATAAATACATTTTTTAAATTTATGGCGAGATCATGTGCTAATTTTCTTACGTAAAAGACAATTCATTTAAATTTGGTTTCGTTGATACCACAAAGAAAGACCATTATATTTTGATGCTGTTTAGTTAAATTAGTTTCTGTAAATAAGTTTTTATTTTATTAAGTGATAAATAATTATGCAAAGACACGGAGTTCTATAAATAATCAATAATTTATAAATTATTTATTTATTTGGATTCATATCTTGAAAGCGCGCAAATGTAGTGAGCTGCAGGTTGATAAAATATGTCGCTTTTTTAAAGATATATTATCAATAAGAAAGTTTTGATTTTTTTAAAACAAAAATTGAGTCATTTTAAGAATGTTTATTTAAGCCTTGCTGGTATTGATTATGGTTTGCTCTTACATATTTTTTTAAATATATATTAGATTTGTTTCAAAATATGTTCCTTTGTTTTTGTTTATAAAATTATTCCCTTTGCTTAAAACATGACTTGAAAGTAGGGAAACTTTTTTTTGTCTATAAAAAAAGCCTAAATTTTTAGTTAATTTATGCATATGTAATCAAAATTGTTGAATTTTTTTTATGAATCATTAATTGAACAATACTTGTGATGACAACTCATTTTTATTGCTGTTGTTAATTCACTAATTTCCTTAAAACTAATAAGGAAAAAAAATAATAAAATTATTGATGTTTTATCGCACTAGGCATTTAAAATTTACTATAATGTGCAATCCAGCTGTAGTAGATTCTCAAAACAAAACTGCTTCCATCTTGTTTTATGAAGGATATTCCTGCTTAAATAAATGGTGTTACACCTATTTTCTTTCAGTGAGACAATATACATACATTCTATTTAATAACACATCCATTCTAGATTAAATGAGATATTTATTTCCTCCTTTAGGTTATTATTTTATTATTTAGGAGGAGGTATTATGAGGCTTCATTATTTTATCTATTATTTTATATTTTCCTTTTATATTTCCTTTTGTTTTCTATCCCATAAATCATTAGCTTAATTCCATAACTAATTTGGTTTTGTTTGATATTTGTATTATTACAACTTAGCACTTTGTTGTAATAATTAAACAATTTGAAAATGTTCTGAAGACAAAAAATTTTTGAAATCCACAAAATGCCTAGAGTATTTGATGCAGTTTTATTTGAATCGAAATGACAAAATAAGTTCCAAATGTTAATATCATCTAATTAGATAATAAAGAAAACAAAACAGTCAAAAAGACTCAGGTCAGGTAAAGTAATAGTCTGTCAATGTTGCTAAATTTTCAAATCCTATGCTGTTGGAAGACATTAACGAAATAATTGTCTCATCTAAGTTATTAGGATAAATTGAATCTGTTTGGTGTTATGCATTTTACTGAAATTCTCTTTAGTTGTTACTTGTGGTTATACTTGGTAGTTTATGATAATTTTGTTCAAACTAATTCTGTAATATTTTTACTTGCAACTGCACTCTTCCTGTTAGGTTATTTCATTTGCTTTTGAACAGCTGAATGTGAATCTTTATAAGTTCAAAAAATACTTTTTGTCTATTCAAGTGGCCTTACAGTTTGAAACAGGCATTATCACTTTATATAAAAAGTTCTTAAAATTGAATTCACTGGGCTATGACCTTTTTTCCAGAACATGTAAAAATAACAACTGCTGTATTTTTTTAAAATTATATTTTTGGGAATATAATCACTTTGTTCCTTTCTAAAGATGTGATCTAGACTTTCTTAAATTATGTGAAGACTTTTTTTCCAATGGCTACTGTTTTCATTGAGCTGTAAACAGAGGTGACAGGATCCATGAGTTTAAAAAAAATACGATACTTCTTTTATTTTTATTAAAGCCAACACTTTTTTAGATTGTAGTTTTGTTAATGGTTTGGTTTAGTTTGATGGAGTTTATTGGCACAAGAACCATTTTTGGTTAAACTACATCCAACTTATGGTAGGATTTAATATGATTAAAAAAATATTAATATATTATTAAAATAAATTTATATTAATGAAAGTGATAAAAGTGTGATTAAAGCTTGTGGCATGACAGATGCTGAATTTTATAATATTGCATAAATTCATATATTAAAAAAATATCATTCAGAAAGCATCTGTGAGAAAAGTCTAAACCATGAATATAACAGAAGTTAATTATATTATAAATGTTATTGTAAATAGATGCATGGTAACTCAAAATTTGATATTATGATTCAGCTGTAATTCGGTAATCCACATTATAGTGCATGTATGATTATTTAAAATGCATTGCAATGAATATTCATATTTTTGAATTTATACTTTTTTCATAATAATCTTCAGACATTTAGTTGAGATATGTAAAAAAGACATCTCAAAAATCTGCAAATTATATTGTTTAAACAAATGACCCTTTTTTTATTTATTTAATTAAGTATTCTTTTTTTGAAATTATAGTTTTTAATTCCTGGTTCTGTGAACATTTAAATTTATTAAGACAGCTTAAAAGTTCTTATATAATATTAAGAAATAACCATTACTAATTGAATATGATTTGATTTGTGTTTAATTATCTATTATCTTATTCATTTTCATTTTTTGATATTACAGTGAAGATTTTTTCTCATATAAGCAGCAGTGCGAAAAATTTTCCCTATCCAAAAAATATATATTTTGTATTTATTAGCTTTAAATATACATTTAAAATTAACTAAATTTATGCTAAACATATATTTAATACTGTAATATTTAACCAATTTATTTTTTCCCCTTATTAATGGCTTCTCAAAAGCAAATTTTATTACCACTTCACAAAGCAATTACTTTTATTGTATATTAGTTTACAAATTGATACATTAAGTGATATAAGATTTCTTAAAATTAGATTTAAAAAATGTCTTGTTCTTTCATTATGGATCTCAAGTTTGTCATCTATATTTGATGGAATTTTTTCTGTTTCCATTTTTAAAAAAAATGTATTTTGTATGTTTGTTGACATTTTATGAAATAAACTATTAGCTTAATTCCATATTTGATGTATTACAAAGTAAAAAGTTGCACTTTGGAGATTTTTTTTAATTTTAATAAGGATCTTAAGTTATTAAAATTTACTAATTTGTTTTTCTATAACAAATGATTATTTTCATAAATTTTAAAATTCAAAAAGTTGTCTTTTTATAGATGCCAATTAAATTTTCAATTTTTTTCTTCTGAATTTAATAATTTAAAAAACATTTTTCCCTCATTATTTTCAACAATATTTTGCATTGCCTCTATAAATTTTAAATTTTTCTATTACTTCATCAGGTATTTAACTGTTGTATTTTCTTTCTTCATTGAAAACTAAGGAAGAATTCATGTCATTAGCTCTGTTTTTAATGGATTTAAATTACCTGTACATAGACTTTGTGCAATTTGAAGATAGACTGCCTAGATAATTAACTACTACTATTTTTACTCTGTGACAGTGGGCTCAACTTATTATTAAAGATCATACAAATAATAAATAGAAGGGAACTGGAATTATTTTAATATGACATTAAAAAATTACTTGCTTATGACCCCCCCCCCTCAAAAAAAATCCTAAAGATAGACAATATCAATGAGCCAGTTTGTTCTCTAAGTTGCCTAATAGTTAATAATTGTGTGCATATAATTTAAAATGTAAAACTAAAGGTAAATTAACTTGTAAATGGATTTATTTTATTTTTATTATACAACATACTAAAATTTTATCATATTGCTCTCAGCTGGTTCATATCTTGGCATAAGGATATTCAAATGGATGGTGTGTTAATTTCTAATGGCTGCTTTCCAGTTTTCTGTTCAGCAACTCAGTTTTCAGTCCGACGAAACTTCTTTAAATTCATCTCTCGACTCACTGTCAAGTGTTGTTGACCCTAACGTGGATTTTGTCACAAAAAATGAAAACTATTTGGATGAAAAGGAAATTAAAGGTAATTGGAAATATTTTTCCTTAATCATTGTATATTTATATAACAATTGTAAAATATCTCATTAATTCAATCTTTTTTAAAGACCATGATATAAATATAAAGTATTTTTTAAATAATTGTTTTTTCTCTTATTTTGTAAAGCAAATATTTGAGGAAACAAAGTAAAATTAAAAAGAAGTATTGTGCCAAACTTCTAATTGAAGATTTCTCAAATATTTTGCTATTCTTTGACTCTTTTTTATTACAAAAAATTCTATAACTCATTTTCATCAGATTAATTATGCTATAATCTCTAGGTTCAGTAATAAATCAATGAATGAAATATTGATTAATGATGATTGTTGGAAATTTGGTAAGGCCAATTCATATTTTAAACATGTTTCTTTTCCACTTCATGTACCCTTATCATCACAGATATTTAACTTCCCATATTTCAAACATTTCTTGCATTTTGTGATTTCTTATTTTACATCATTACTAAATAATTTATCCTTTATGCTTTGGGTAGTTAGTAGAAGAAAATAATAAAACAATTTGTCAGATGTTAAAAAGTAAACAATTTAGAAGAATTGAAAACACTGTCATTTAATCGATGGCATATTATAGTTAATGAAAAATTTAAGGTGGGAGAGTTTTTTTTATTTATTTATATTTAAAAGAAAGTTTATTCTAAAATAGCTGTTGTATTATTCATTTGATAAGAAAAATTTATTTTGAAAAAAAAATTTGAAGTTTCAGTTTAGATTTATGTTAATTCTAAATGTGAATGAATACAAATGTTCACTTCCCATAAAGGTAAACTTTTATTACTATACCATTACAGTTTTACTCCTTTTTTGTTTGTTTGTTTACAATGTCATTTTGTTTCGTTTAAATTTATTTTTCTGAGAAATGATTTGTATTGAGTTGTGATTAGATCCAGTTTGATGTTTTTATTTTATATGTTATGTACTACCTTGTTTGATGATTTGACATTTTGTAGACGAATGGAAGTCCTATAGTTCTTTTTCTACCAAAGAAAACCATATAATGGAAGATAAACAAAAACCACCTTCAACCTCAAACAAAACTCCTGATCTCACTTCTGAAAACGAGCTTTCGAACATAAAAGATTTGCAATCTAGTTATCCTACAATACCTCTTGCGGTAAATACATTTTATATTTTGTTTTCCTGCTCATCTTTATTTTTTTATCATTGTTCTTGAAAACACAAATAAGAAAATAGCAGTATGGTTTATACATATATCCTAACTTTAATATACATTTATATAACTACTATTTGAAAAAATTAATAACATATGAGGAAATTTTACAATTCATGTTTATTAAAATAATTCATTTACTTTTTATAATTATAAAATCTATACAATACTTTTTTTTCATAAATCAGATAATAAAATTAATCATTTTGTAGATTTCAAATGGTATTGGAAACTTTCTGGGTCTTTTGATTGGCTGAAAGTTTCATTAAGAATATTGGGACCAAGAATTAATTTATTTTAATCTTAAAAGAGGAATTTAAATCCTTCATATATTATTAAATTAAATTTAAATCATGAACATTTGAAGAAAAAAATCATGTGCATGCAAAAATAGCTATATTTCTTGAAGACTACTTGACATTTCTTTGCTTGTAAAATTATTAGAATATAAAAGAACTATTTCTAATGATGCCCTTATAATAATTACAGTTGAAGAGCCGAAATCCGCTTGACTCAAATGTTAAATTCTAGAATTTATTTTTAAAATATGGAAAGTTGAGTTTAATATATGCTAAATCACTTTTGTTGAACCAGCGTGTTTGTCAGGGATATTGGCCATGTGTAGGTTCAGTTAAATCATTTAAATATAATTTCTTGTCCTTGATTCCTTCACATTGTCAGATATTAAAATCACTTAATATTAATTGTCTTTCATTTCTTTTCTTCATTCTGCACATTGATCTTTCCAATGGAGACGAGTCTCACGACATTACAAATCTATTAAAAGTATAAATATATTATTCAGATTTCTTCTAAATTTTGCTGTATTGTAGCTTCATCTTTTTGTCTCTTAAACTATGTCAATGTTTAACAGAATCTTTCTTCAACTTTCAACTATCAAAGAAAATCATGTGAAATCATGTGAAAATTTGATTCAAAAATGAAATTGATTTGACTCTCTTTGCAATAATGTTATTTATTGTTGAAAATTAATTAATAAATTTCAAAAAAAAATGTTCAGCTGAGACTTGTTTTATTAAAAAGACATTTTTTTTAATATTCTGAAACAGTGTGAGCTATCAATTTATTATTAATTAATATTTTAGAAATACAGTTCCTAGGTACACATTCCTATTCTCCAAAGCATACATATGCCAAATTTGTTATTTATAGGTCAAACAGTCTGACCTATAGAGCACCAACTGACACCTTTTTATCTTTTATGCAAGGATATTGATTTTGATCATACTCTCTATTTAATGAACTCTACTTCTTTAGTAAGAAGGCTTTTGGATTACATCAAAATATGTTCTTAATGTTTGCTGTTATGCAAGGTACTTGTGAAATCTCTATAGAAACTTTAAATTAATGTATGACAAATAAGAAAGAAAAAAAATATAAAAAAGCTGACTGCAGTTGCAAAAAGGGGGTCTTGTAGAGGTCTCTTTGTCAATGAATGATATTTCAAAGAAGGAAAAGGATATACCAAATAAAGAGTACAAATCAGCATTAATGAAATGAATATTTACCATATTGCAATCCATTCAATCAATAATTGCAAGTCATACTCAACATATGTACAATTCATCTACGTTTTGATCATAATTTATCAAGCTTTCAAGTGGAGGCTAGTCCTATAACATCATAAAATATATTAAAAATATAAATCTTGTTATTTTATCTTCTAAATCTTGCACTATTGTATAACTTTTACTTTTTATTCTTCTACTACACAGATGTTAAAGAAACAGCTTTCAATTATTGAAGAAAATCATATGATGAAATATTTTATGAAATATGAAAACAATTCACATTTTGAGGCATTAATTCAATTTATTGTTGGAAATTAGAAAGAAAAATATTTTTTAAAATATCGCGAGAAAAAAGCTGCCTTACTATAAAATCAATATCATGAAATACACAAATTTTTAAAACATTGAAAAAGTTATTTTTGTGTTGGGATATTTTCAGAATTTATTATGGAAAAATGTCAAAATTCAACTTAATTTTTAATTAATAAAATTCTAAAAACTTTCAAAGATTTTTTTCATGTGCACATATTATGCCTTCAAGTTATATATATTACAAGTGTAATTTGCTTGCTGGTCTGTAGAGGAGCATGAACACATGCAAATTCATCATTATTATTAGCTTAGGTATATCAATTATAGGCAGGGATTTCTCTTTAATTGATACTTCATTCCTTTTTAAGGAAAAGATTCAATTTTTATCAGTATTAAACTCATGATCAGAATCGTGTTTGCTGTCATCATAGCAGTGTTTAAAATAGGAAAAAACAGTTGTGGACATGCATTTAGAGCTTATATTGCTTCAAAATGGAATTTTTTGGAGTTCAGCTGAATAAACTTTTCTTAGGTTTGAGTTTTTCCTCTGATATTGAAGACTAATCTGAAACAATTAAATTACTGAAATCAGTCTCTGAGAAGTGTAGATGTAAGTTATATGCTGTTGCTTTCTTAAGCTTGAATTCAGATTATTTGAAAAAATTTTAAGAGTTTTTGAAAAAATTTTAATTGAATGTATTCTGTAAACATATAATCCATCAATAACATGCATTTTAAGCTATTTAAAACACAATAATTATAATTGGAAAACAATTAAATGTTGTAATAGAAAGAAAATGCACCTAATTGATACTCCGTGCACATTGGAACATTCAATATTTTAATTTTATTTTAACATTATTACCACTGCCTAGCAGTAATGGAAAATAATTCAAATAATTTTGATAAATGATAAAGTATTTATATTGTATATTTATTTGAATCATGAAACTTGTTATTTTTCTATTTGTTACTTAAAAGTGTAAACAATTTTTGAGGACACTATAAAGTATGTACTTTTAAAGTACATTTAAATATATATATCTTCTTAAAATTAGAAAATCCTTTTAAATATATAATGTTTATGTCATGTGATGTGATATCTTAAAAAATTTTGTAATCTTTCATCATCAGATTAAAAATAAGTATTAAACTTTTTATTTCAAAACAACGGTGCATGAGTTGGCTTCATCCATAATTTCTTGTTTTATAATTTCATCACAAAATTAAATTAATAACGTTAAATTAATTTAAATGTAATTAAATATTAAGCATTGAGTTTCTGTTTGATTCTGATTAATAAATCCCTATTTTCATAATTACAAAATGTTCATTTAAGATGTAAGAGAGTGTTTTTTAAGAGTGCTGGAGATTTTGCTAAATACATGCTTAAAATCCCAATTTTTTTAATGAATGAATAAAAATGTTTATTTTAGTGAAAATATTTAAAAATTTGGTTACTTTCACTAAAGTATTAGAAGCATTTGTTCTGTAAGCAAAAGTTATGTATTTAAAAAATTATTTTAAAAATTTTTCTTAAACAAACAAAAAAAAAAACACCTGATCAATAAAAGATGTTTATTTTTTTAAATTTAGTAAATTCAACTATATAGTATGGTTATTTTCTTTGATATAACCATTTTTAACTGTCAATTAAACCTTGGAAATTTTAGGAATTTTTAGTACAATCATTGTAACTGGCACAAAGTTTTCCTTTATATTTCAAACTTTAATGAAATTTTCAATAATCATTTTTATGTATTTGCTATAATTTTTGATACATATTTAGTGTTACAATACTAAAATGCCTTGTGTCAATGATATGATTAATTTTTTTTTCAATGTATTCATTTTCCTTTGCATTCCAGAGACTATAAGAAATTTAGTTTCATTCCATTCATTAGTTTAAGTTAGCAAATGTCTCTAAACAAGGATTCTTCACCATTACTTTATTTTAGATCTAAACCTGTTAATTTCAAAAATAATTAAAGGCATAAGTTTCATTAAAATTCTTGTAAATCATATTAAAAAATCCAAGCTTTAAAACTGAATTTATGAAAAAAAAGTAAAAAAAAATCTTTATTATTCAGAATTTTTATTCAGAAAATTATCAAAAGGTTGATTAAATAAGTAATTCTAAGTAACTTTTTCTTAAATAAAAATAGAAGAATATAAGGAAATGTGAAAAAGAAAAAAAAGTGTTCTATATTTCCTGCATTACTTGAAAAATTAAAACAAAATTAAACAAATTAAGGAATGTGTTTAATGGGTACATACCAGGTGAAATATGTTGAAAGTTTTTGAAATACATATGATTTAGTGAACAAGAGTAAATTGAATGAGGACATTGGCATTAGTTGGTTGAAAATGATTCAGTTCCTCTTACCTCACTCTTATCTATATACAAAATTCTTACTCTCTCTTCAACTATCACTTTATTGTTCATGACAATGATAATTCATAAATAGTATTTGTCCCTTACTTATATTTTCTAATGTTTTGAACCATGATAGTAATATTTAAAATTTTCTTTTCTAGGTTGCTCATTATATTAATCAGAATAATCCTGACATTTGCCAAGAAGCAGAAAAATATTTTCAGTCTGATGCGTTTCAATCTTCATCTGATTTAAACACTAAGAATAATATGGAAGAAAATTTGAGTCCAACTTCTCCATTACATTCTATGTCTATTGCGAGTGAAGCTTTAGCTCTACAACATAGTGTTATAGGTAATGTGATATTATATTGTTTTATTTACTATACTAATATTATAAGTTAATTTATTATTTTTTTTAAAGTTTGTTTTGCTAGTAACTTTTGAAATTGTAAATGTTTCATATTAAATGTTTGTTTTATTAGTAAGATAAATGACTTTGTTTCTCAATAATAAAATCTGAATTTTTTTTTTTTTAGAATGCCTTTTTTAATTACTTTTGTTTTCTTTTGTAAAAATATTTTTTTAAAAAAATAGAAATGAAATATAGTAATACCCCTCTTTTATATTCTAATCTTTTATGTGTTCTTTTTATTTGCAACACTTCTATTCCCTATGTTGTTCCCTACAATGTATTATAATTTCTTATATTCTCTTTTACAAAACTCTGTTTCCCACTGTTTATATACCATGTTTTTTGAACAAGAAAAAAAATTGAAATTAAATGGTTTAATAACCTATCAGAAATGCTTTGAATAACTATATTATCATCTTAAGAGAAGAATAAAAATTATTTTAATAATCTTTGTATATTTAAAAGACAAACAGGGAGCATATGGAATAAGAAATGCCAACAGAAATCCATTTGAATTGTATATTTTAGCAAATTGTTGTGTTTTTTTTACTAGGAATAAGTGTTTGTTAATATTATAATATTAACAAGCTACACATAATATGTAAATAAATGCTCCAGTCATATAGTGTTTTCCTGTGAGTTTATTTTCACCTTTTTCAATACTAATCAATACATCTAGTTTATTTGTAATTTTAAAAGCAAGGGAATACTGTATTTCATTTAATAGGAATTAGTTAATGCTTAAAAGAAAGAAATCTTCAATAGAGAGGAGATTGTGAAGTGAATAAAAACAGCTTAGAGTGAATCCTTTTGTAATTTTTAATTATCTCTGTATATGAATCTAAATTTTTGATTTTCAGGCAACTTTGGTGTGAAGCCAGTATCAGCCGATATTGTTGCTCAAGTTGTTGCCAATACCAAGCTTCGACTGCAGCAAGGTGATATAAAAGTTGCACCAGTTGCAGATATTGAAGTAATATCAAAACCATCTGTGAAGAATGACGATGAAGATGTCCCAAAGTTTTCTGAATCTGCAGCTAAACCAGAACTTATCAGATATCCACCTGAAGTCATATCTTCTACAGTTGAGAAACATTCTTGGTTTTCAAGCACGTCTTCAGATATAAATAATGAATTTTCTTTTAAAAGCCCAAAAAGAATTTCTGATAAACGCAGTAGTGTATTAAGTAAAAGTAGTAGTCAAAGTAGTCTTAATAGTTTAGGACACAAAAAAAGTCATCGATCAAATGAACCTGATTTGCCAAAATTGCATTCATCAAAGAAATCAAATAAAAACTCAAAATATAACTCTTTAAATATTCATTCTGATTATGAATTTTATCCAGAAAGTTCAGTAGACTATGAAACTGAATCAAGTGTATCTGAAAAATTTGAAGTGGAATCTTTATGTTCAGAAGCTTTTGAGACTGAATCGAATTTCTCTGAAATAAGTGGCTTTGATGATGATATGTTACATTTCAGAAGATCTTCTGATATTTCCGAAGACATATCAAAAATCAACTTTAAAAGAAATTCAGATAGAGCTCTGGGTAAAAAATTACATTCTTTTGAAACAAAGGATTCAGATATTGCTGCAGTGAAGATAACATCCAATAAAGCCACAGAGACTGATGAATCTTACAATTTTCAGCTCCTTCGTGAAAAAGCAACGTTAGAAGGTCGTTTGGAAAGTGTGATGCAAGAACAGAGTGATTTAATTAAAGAAAAAGAACATTATTGTTCGTTGGCAACTGCATATGAAGCACAATTAAAATCTTTACAGAGTCAAATAGATGCAATAACTGCTGAGAAGAAAAATGCCTTAATGATGTGTGATGTTCAAACAAAAGAACACAAGAATTGGGATAATATAATTAAAGAATACCAAAGTATTATTGAAGCTAAAAATACAGAAATTAAAGCACTGAAAGATGATATTTCTGAAAGTGAACAAGCTACTACTCGAGCCAAGATAAATTGTGAGGAATTAAAGGTTGACTTGGATTCTAAAGATGGTGCCATTTCTGGTTTGAAAAAGAAAATTACTGAGCTCCATGTTGAAGTGCAAATATTATTACAGGGGAAAATACAATTAGAAAATGAAGTTAAAAATGTTCGTTTAGAAATGGATACTTTACAGAAATCTAAAGAATGGTTTCAAGAACAACTGTATTCTGCTCAGGAGAGCAGAAATAAATTGCATCAGCAATTGATATCTGTGCAGAGCAATGAATCTCTTCTCAGTAACAACCTTGAAAAGATTTTAGCAGAAAGAAATCAGCTCAAACAAGAATTAATTCTCACACAACAAAGAGCTGTTGCAGAAAAAGAAGTCTTGATGAAGCAACTTGAAACCATTGAAGCAGATATGAAAGAACGAGAATCCCTCTTTGATGACATCCAAAAGGATAAAGGATCTGCTGAAGCTGTACTTGTTGAACGGATTCGTAAACTAGAAGAAGAAAAATCGCAATTGACTAATTTGTCATTCACTGTATCAAATCAAGAACATGAATTAAAGATGTTAAAAAGTGATTGCGAAGAAAAATCGAAGCATATCCAAAGTTTAGTGAAAGAAAAGGCAGAGTTAAGTAAACAATTAACGGTTTTACAGAAATCCTCAAGTGATAAAGATTTAAGTATACAACAGTTAATGCAGCAAATAAATGATTTTAAGACTAAATTAAATCATTCAGAGTCTGATTTGCGAAGAGCTGAGGACTTAATTGGTACTTTAAAATCAGAGAGAACTGCAGCGGATGTCGCTTTGGCATCAGCCAATGAAGAAAAACGGGTTGTTCATGAATCTTTAAAAACTGTTAGTGAGAATTTAAATAAATTTCAGAGCAATTTCAAGCATATGAAAGCAGAATTAATATCTCAAACATCATTAGCTGAGCAATTGTTGAAGGAGAAAAAGGTGCTGGAAGAAACTGTGAGAAAAAATGAAGAAAGCTTATTATTACTACGTAAGGAATTTGAACAACAAACTTTATCAGAAAGTCAAAATCGAAATGTTATGTATGATGATTTGAGAAAGAAGAAAAGTGATGTAGAAAATGTACTTAACGTATATAGTAAAGATTTAATAAATTATCAGCAAACTGTAGAGAGTTTATCTAAAATAAAAGTTAAACTTGAAAGTGAAAGAAATAATTTGGAAAAGCTTTTGAAAGAAAAAGATGACAAAATAAAATTGTTAGTGGAAGAAAACCAAGATTCTAAAAGAAAGTTAGAGGAATTTGAAAATAAATTTAGAAATTCATCGTATATTTCAGATAAAACTGGCTCACTAAAATGTGCTGATGGAAATCTTAAAGAACAAATGATTGAAATGCAATCTCCTTTGGAAGACCAGAAGCAAATGCTAATTTCGAAAAGTAAGGCTTTCCTTTGTAAAAAATTAAAAGACAAAATCAAGGAGTGCAAAATGTTAAGAACTGAATTAGAAACAAGGAAAAAAGTATGTGGTTTCAATGAAAATTCTTCAGAAGTGTATTATTTAGATAAAATTCAGGGTACTGAGTCAATGGTAAATGGTGAAAACAAACATGCAGATTTGGAAGCTCAGTTGAATGAGCAAAAGAAATTATTAGAAGATAAAGTTTTGCAACTAAAGAAGAGTGAAGAAATAATAATTGAACTGGAAAAAGAAAAAGGAAAGGCTATTGGTAAGTATTTTTTTTAAAAATATAGTGATTTAATAACAACAGGATATTGATTACCTTTTATTTATTAATTTTTTCTCCCTACCCCAAAATATTTTAGTTTAATCATGCTAACTTTCCATTTTGAAGCCGCTTTTTGGATATTTTGGTAAGACTATAAAATTTTGAACCTTTGTCGAGAAGAAGATATCTTACATCACAAACTTTGCGAAGATAGTTAATTATCCAACGTAATAACTGCTAAAAAATTTTTGTGATATGGAATTTTTGCTTATTTTCTTGATAAACCTAACATACTTTTAATCTTTTCCTATACATTATACAAATGCTTTATTAAAAGATTTCTACTTATGGATTTATACATATATGGTTCCACTAAATCATTAAGATTTCACCGCACATATCTGTTTGGACTCTTCATATTTGTCTTGTTACATCATATTCATTATGAATTGATTTATTGCCAGTGGGGGAAAATAAAATATCCTCATATACAATATAAAGAGAAAAGGACTTCTGTATTTACTCATTAAAATCTCCCAATTTAAATTTTCCATTTCATGAATTTTGATCGTTTTTAAATTTTCCAACCCATCTAACTGAGCCTTACTATAAATCCGATTATTAAATTATATTTTCTAATTTATATCCAAACCTGTTTCAAGTTTTTAAGTATTCAGCTTCAAAGCTCACTGTATTAAGAGAGCAAATAAAGGGCTTAAAAGTTTATATTTGCTTCAATAAATTTAATAATTATTTAATTTTTATAGAAAATTAATTTTTATATTTGAGAGTTTTAATTTGTGTAGTGTTTTATAAATCAATATATCTTGCTGCAATTTATCATAATAACTACAGTAATTTATTCTTATTATCTCTGTTTACCTTAGTAAATTAAAATTGATTATGATTTTTAATCTTAACTATGTAAGCTACACTTGTGTGTGTGTGTGCTCATTATATATTGCATTTTTGAATAAATTTACTATTCTTTTTAAAAAATTCTGTTGCATAATTGATTGTCGAGTTACAGAAACAGAGCTCTTAAAAGATTTAGTAAGAATTAGGCAAGCAATTAATTTGTTACTATTAATCTTTTTTTTCACATATATTTTGAAATTAAATTTGTATATGTGTGTTGTATAAATTTAATTAATAATTGTTATTTTATATGAATTTTACTGAATCTTAAGTGAATCTTAACTGAAACTCCATTACATTGTCTACTTGTTTTAAAATAATGTAATTTGATTACACTTTTAAAATATAAGCATGTATATTTAGAGGATAAATTCTTATTTTAATTTCCAACTATTAACAAAAAATTTATTGTTGTTACTAGATAAGGGACATGTAAACCTTTTTATATCACTTATCTTATTAATAAATTATATATATCCATCAAATGTGCTGAAATTTTTATTGTGTATGTTCCATTTCATAATTTTGTCATTTCAATGGCTGCCTCCTGAAAGATCAACCTACTAAAATGCAATTTTTCCTTAAGGAAAAAGTTGGCCTAAAATTATGCTATTAAAGTTTCATAATTTTGTTCGGTTTTGATATGCGAAGCCGATATTTCTTTTTGATTAAAATTATTTAATTTCTATTTGTTTAATAGATTATTTTATTAAATATGACACCGAGAATTATACAATTGTAAGATTTAAGAACTTTGTTAAATATTTATGGGAACTAAATTAACTTATATGAGCAAAAATTGTAATATCAAATTTTTTTACTAACTCCAAATCAAACTGCATAGAATATCTCATTTATGTCATTTAAAGCATTTTACATTCAAAAATATATGCCTCTATCTAAATGTTTAAAAATTAGTGATTTTGTTACTATTTTTTTTAAATATTCTCTGATTATTTTTCAACAAAATTAAATTCAACTATTTTAAACATTGACATGTCTTGATATTCCCAATAATTTTGTATTGAACCATAACATCTTTGGTTGACTTTATTTTACTTCATAAATTTAAAAATGTAATAATTTAATGTGCGTAGGATGTATAGTCAAATTATCAACTTCGAAAAATCTTTTTTCTCTCTCTTTCTAATTCAAATAACATTTTATTCAAAAGTACTGTTTACTTTTTATACAAAAAATATTGTTTTGATTGTTATCATTTCAAAAATATTGTTTGTATAAAAACAGTATTTTTAAGTATTGGTTTAAGATTGAAAGTTTGTGTTGACAAAATATATTCATTTATTTTATTTGAAATTGTTTTTTCAGGCTTTTCTGACAAGTGTAATATACTTAAACAGAGATTGGCAGAAATGGAAACTAAGCTATCAGAAAAGGATGCATATGCAGCTCAGTTATCTTGTCTTGTTGATGAGCTAAAAGGTCAACTTGCAGACTTAGATAGTAATTCAAAACTACAAATTGCAAATTTTGAAACAGATTTAAACAAGGAGAAAGCACTAGTTAAAAGTCTAAGACAACAGGTAAATAATAATAATATTTTTAAAAAAAAAAAATTCTTCAGTTAGTGGTTTCTGAAAATTTTATAACAGGTGACTTACACAAATAGAGAATAAACTAAAAAATTTTGGTTTCATGGTTCATATGTGTATCTAAGTGTATGTAGTTTTCTATGCAAATTTAAAACAGCACTATCAAAGTGTGTTTAAGAGTTTTTCCAGATTGAAACGCTTTGTTTATTTCGAGTTAATTCATAATATATAGAAATGAAACAAAAGCACTTAATTCTTTTTTTTTGTATGCTAAAAAAATCCAAATTATTGAATATATTTCCATTAAATTTTCATTCTAATTCTACGAACATAAGATTTTAATGTAGATTTTGGGTTAGTAATTTTTTTTAAGTATAAAATGGAAATGATTGCTTTCGGGTTTAGAATTATTTTATTTTAATATTACCAAAAGAATGCATTTATACTTATGCATTTCTATATTTTTTCATGTCACATTAAAAGTTATTACAGAAATTTGATTCTTAATCAGTCATTGGTAATGTTTTGATAACTTGAAATATTAAATTCTTTCTTAGTGGCTTGCTAAATGAAATTTATTTTCTGTATGCCTTTCTTCATTCCTAAGTTTATGAAAAAAGTATTTCAAAGATGTTAACCGCAAGAATAAATCATATATGTGTTTTAAGTGCAATTAATGTGTAAAGTAATAAAAGATTAGAAAAAAATGTAAGTTTCATGGAAAAGAGCATATATGCTACCATTCATTTTCTTCTGAATTTCATGCTAATATGTATTAATTCTGTATTTTTTATGTTTTCCAATATTTTGTTTGCATTATATAGTTGATTTTAACTGATTATTTAATTTTATTTTTAGATCTTTCATGAAAAGAGAGCTAATTCTCATATGCAGAGAGATCTGGTATCTTTGAAATCTGCCTTGGAGCAAGCCAATCAAATTGCTGATTCTAAGAAGCAAGAAATAATTACTTTACAAAACGAATTATCTCTGAAAGTTCAAGCTGAATTGAAGCACAGAGCTGAAATAGAATATTTTCAAACAGAAATTCGGCAGCAGCACAATATAGTAGAAAAACTTAATAAAGAATTAGAGGAAGTAAAAGCACGAGATCCAGCATTAGCTGAGCAAATAAAGGTAAAATTTTGAAAATTGTTTTCCTTTAACTTCTTTTTATACATTAGTTTTATGCAAAATGTTTATTTTTATGTTTATGAAATATCAAATTTAGCAATAATTTAATAATGCAGAAATTTTTAGAAAAAAAATATAGATGTGTGGCATTGGCAACAGCAGTTAAAATGCACTATTTATGATTTAAAATAAATGTGGGATAGAACATAGTCGATGTTGTCTTTTCTATTTAACTGTGCTGCAGTTGGTTGGTCATAGATGCATATCACATATTATTTCACCAAGAAGTAAAAGTGCTGTAAGTATTATTAATTAAATTTATGGTTTTTAATGGATTAATTGTGTATCTATTCGTCATAGCCAAACTGGTGATCTGCGAACTTCGAATACATGAGCTTCAATCTGGTAGCATCCGCCAATCGTAAAACCGAAGGAACTTTCCGCTGTCGTAAGACTTATTTGTTGCACTTGCTACACCATGTGTAACAATAGTTTAGCTTATTTTTTGAAATTTATAATGTCTCAAGAGGAAAGCAAAACTTCCGGCTACGTAACTAGGGTAGCTATACAGAGGGCCCGACTTAGCCTAGTTGGGGCCCGGGGGGAAAACTTCCTTGCGGTCCCCCCTGCTTCACTACTCCAGTAATGAAGAATATTCATTAAAGAAAAAAACGTAATATAATATTTATATTCGATTTGAAGGGCCTCAATCATGTGCGGGCCCTGGGCAAATGCCCCCTATGCCCTTGCCTTACTCAGGCCCGGGATATAAAAGCTCCGGGGTTTGGGTCAAGAGATTTGATTCGGTCAAATGGAAAGCCAATTTATGCTAGCTGAAATTACCATTGAGGTTTACAGCATGTTGTCTCCGCTTTACAGCCTAATGACCTAGCTATTGTGAATGATCTTATTTTAAAACCACCCGCAGAAAATCCGTACACTGCATTCAGAGCCCGACTAGTTCACGATACTGAAGAACAACGCCTTCGAGTTCTCATCTCTTGAATGCAGCGTGAGAATCTCACGCCCTCACATCCTTTATTGGAGATGAAAATTAAGGCTGGAAACCGAGTTTCCAATAATTTGCTTAAATCCCTTTTAACTGCAGCGTCTTTTAACAAACATACAGCAGATTCTTGCTTTCGCTGATGATGATGTGGAAAAGTTAGCTGAGCTAGCAAATAGAATTATGGCAGCTAAATATAATACACCATCGATTCAAGCAGTTGAAGCAGGAGACACGGTGCTGAAAACCACCCTTATGGATCACTTGTTTCGCCTGTTTCACTTGTTTCATCACACTTGTTTCGCCTGGAAACTCATGAGCGTTCTACCTCTGGGCGTTTCTGTCGCCGCCCTATCTGCAGAGCACAAATACTGTTGCACTTCTAACACGATCAGCAGACCACAGACACTGTTGATTCTACCAACGTTTCAAGGAGCGTGCAACAAATTGTACCAATCCATGCTCCTTTCAGCAAGAAAACTATAATGGCTGTCATTCGAATTAGTTGATGACGACACGGCTGAGATTAACCGATTGTATCTTTCTGATAAATCTAAGAAATCCAGGTATCTGATTGATACCGGCACCGAATCCCTGTCATTCCTCGGTCAGCGGCAACAAAACATTACCGGCCGGTTTCGCTGAAGTTGTTCGCGGCAAATGGGAGCGCCATTGCTATTTTCGGTTAGCAGCTGTTATCGCGTGGTCTGGTTTTACGCAGAGTGTTCCAGTGGCCGTTTATCGCTGATGTCTCGCAACCGATAACGGGGCTTTTCCTGGACTGGCGGTTGATATTGGTCAGGGATGCCTGGTGAACTCGGTAAAAAACTTGCAGTTCCAAGGAACGATGCAGAAACGAATAATTTTGCAGTGAAGGCAGTTAATAGTGACACAAAGTTTCACAGGCATCTCACTGAATTCCCTGCTCTTACTAAAGCTGTTTCAACCCCAAGGGAAATAATGCATACAATGAAGCATGCAATACTAAGAGGCCGCCACCCTTTTCAAAGCAAAGCGTTTGCCTCCTGACAAGCTGAAGGCAACTAAGCAAGAGTTCCAGTGTCTTGTTGACAGAGGAATTTGTAGACAGTCATTTAGCTGTTGGGCTTTACCACTTCACATGGTGCCTAAAAAGGATATAGATTGGCATCCTTGCAGGAATTACAGGAAGCTAAATGATTTTATAATCCCAGATTGGTATCCATTCCCCTATATCCAAGACTCCTTGCAAGTAATGGAATTGGGGGAAAAGTTTCAACTCTAGATTTGACAAAAGCTTGCTACCAAATCTCAGTATTGGAGGAATACATTCCTAAGACATCTGTTACTATGCTGTTTGGACTTTCCGAGTCTTTTTGTATGCCATTCCAAAGATTCATCCACCATGTTTTGAGGGGTGTGGATTTTTGTGCACCATACTTCGATGATATTCTAGTTGCATTGGGGTATAAGGGCAAACAGCAGCATCATAAATTGACGTTTCAGCGATTTGGAGTGTACGGTGTGATTTTCAATGATTCAAAAGGTTTATTTTGGGTGAGGCATCTGTGAGATTTCTTGGACATATTATTTGTCAGCAGAGGGCATTTCTCCAATACTAAAGAAAGTTTGAGCTATTTGGACATCCCAAAACTATAAACCATAAAGGAACTTTATAGGTTTCTAGCAATTTGCAATTTTTATAGGAGATTTGTATCTCATGCTGCCAGACACGTGCAGCTTTAAATTACTGACAGTGGGCTAAGAAAAATTGGTACTTACGTATTAGACCGTCGAGGCCAATGGTTGCCAATGGTTTAGTAACTCATTGGCGGCGGATTCAAATTAGGAGATAAACCGTCGATGTCAAGGAAAACAACAAAATGTCAGACGACAGTTAAGGTTTGAATAATTTTTAAAATAATGGCGTTTTTGCCATTCATTGGCGATGTCTTCAAATTTGGTGATAAAGATCGATGGTCTAATATGTAAGTACCGAAAAATTATAAAACAGCCATCAACTTGTCAAAATAATGACAGTTGCTCATATTTTTCCATTAATATAGATTTTTATAGAATAGCTGATCAAGTGGTTTAAGAAAGTATTAAAATATTAATTATAGAAAAATAAATTAAAATGTTTTTATTAAATATTTGCTTTATTTTAATAAATACTGATATTAAAAGAATTTACATTTTACACTTTTTTATAATACTCTATTACTAGAGCAAAAGTTTCTGAAAACTATTGTAAGTTCCTTGATATATCTGTTCAGAAACGTTTTGAGCTCTAGGCTGTTTCTAGAGATATTGATAGTCCTAAGAAAAATATTTAATTAGTAAATGGTTACCTATTTAGCAAGAGTATATTGCTTGATTTATGCAATTGTATCTTGAATTTTTCATTAGGTAAATTCTGGATATTGTTTTGAACTTGTAAAAATCTTTTGATTATAATTTAGGCCCTCAGTTGGCGTTTGAAGGAAAAGACAAATGAAGCTGCTGCTTTGCAAGAAAAGATCAATTTGATTGAAGAAAGGCATCAGGGAGAAGTAGAAGGATTGAAGAAAAATATGCAGGTTTGTTTCTGCATCTGAAAATACTTATAGTAAAAATAATATTAATTTTATATAATATATCCTAACTTTGTCCATCTTTAATTGCCCAATTAGTCTTTTCTCTCTAAATTAATAAAAAGGCTTATTGCCAGAATAAGGAAAACTCATGTTTTATAGTTGTCAAATACCTTTTAATATGTATTTTTGGCAGTATTTTCTGGCAAATTAAATAACCATTTTTAATTTTTTTTCTGTACAAAGTTATATATGGGTGCTAAAACCTTTTTATAATATAAAATATTTGATCACTGAAAATGGAAATGAAGTTTGTTGTTGAGATAATATGGTTTTATTTCAACATTGTTTCCCATTTTAACATTGTTTGTTTTGTTTTTCTATTGTTTATTTAGATATACAAAAATGCATTGTCATTTTATCTGTGCAAATAATATAAAATATTAGCTGGGGAGAGAAGATCAAGTGAAAACTAACAATAATCATTATTGTTTCTGCAATGAAGCAAAAGACAATTTGGAAAAAAAGGGGGGCTTACCTTTTTTTAGCAATATCTTGTCACATGAATTTAGTGTCAAATAATTAGTAATTGAAATTGTTAGAATTAGTACACCAGTGTAGTCTTATGATTTTAGCTTCCATACATTAACAAAAAATCTATGCCTAGATTTTGGACAATAGAGAAATAAGGGACCAAATTATTAAAATTTAATGCAAAAAAATAACTGCTGAAACATGTTATTAAACGTCATGATGATTTGTAACAGATTCGATCAAGATACGTTTACTTTTTAATATTTAGCATTTCTGATTCTTTATGTCACAGTATTCTATTCAGTTATTAAATGTTTTTCGAAATATTAAAACTGAAGGAAATTTTGGTAACTGTCTGAAAGACATGGCTTAAACCAGAAAAAACAAATTGTCTATTAGTATTTAGCTATATTATTTAATTAAACCATATTCCATTTTATTTATATCTGAAATTATTTAATTTATAATGTAGTACAATTTTCTTTGTCTATTCTCTTAAAATCATTGAAAACTGGAGTGATAAATTTAAAGAAATATCTACAAACATTATTAAATGTTTGATTTACATTTTTTTTTCTTTTTTGGGAGGGTGGAGGGTAATTAATCTTTCCATTGATATGGAACATTACTTTTTATTTTTTTATACATTTTATTATATGTTTAAGAAAATTTCTTCTTGAACAATAATAACAATTATAAAAAATATTATCCTGGATATGAAATTGGAATAATTTTATTTATTGCTCTCTTAAAATTAGTTTGTACCTGTTATATTTCACAAATAAAAAAATTAAACAGGAAAATTTAAAAAATTTCTATCATTAATCATTTGTAAGCTAATGAAATTGATTTCATACAGTAATTTCGTTATCATTTGCAAGATAGAAGGGAAAAAATACTATTGTACTTGTTGTCAAATGTGGCATTTCTGTTTCTCCCTCTCTCTGTCTCTTTCTTTTTTAACTTAAATATCATTTAATGCCAAATTTTCTTGGTATATTAGTTTGGCTTGATTCTTAACGTTTGAAAAAGTTAACTAGTACTTTAAAAAAAAGGGAGCTTAATGGTAAAAGTAAAACCATATATAAATTGCATTTTATCTTGAGCCAACTATATATCTGTGGATGCACAACTAAGAGGAAGGGAATTTTTCCTCTGCTTGTTATTTTCCATAATTGGATATCAGTAGAAATGAGAATTGAGATTATAACGGAACTGTGGCAACGTCACCTAGAGGAAACATCAGCGCCACCTAGATCAGTATATCCACCTAGACCACCACAGTTAGTCGACCTCCAGCCAACATAGAGAGAGCATCTCGATTGAGGATTGTCTTTTGTTTTTCGTAAATGTCTTAATTGGTTTTGTTATGTTGTCCCTTTTGTTATATAACTGTTTGTGTATGTGTTTATGTTTAGTGAATGTCTACAAATAAATAATGTTAAAAGCTAGCCGGGGTAGTTATTGAAGACAAACGGTTATAAGATTTATTTTCAAAGTTGAGAAATCTTCAATGTAATGCAATCAGTAAAGACATAGAATGACTAATACATACTATAATTACAGGTTTTATATTAAAACATGGTTTATTTTTTCATTAAATTACATATTTTTTGTATATTTTGCTTTTATTCTAATTTCAAATAATCGAGATTAAAGAAATACAATTAGGTATTGTAACTATGACTTATTTTTTGGTTGAAGGTATTAATTGTCATTTATTATTTTACAGGAAACAGAGTTCCTCTTAGAGAAACTAAAAAAAGAGCTTGATGATACAAGAAAAGAGAAATTTAATTATCAGTCTAAAGTTATAGAACTTAGAAAAGCCTTAAAATCAAAACTAGCAGAATTAGAAGTAAGAAAATTTTCATTCCTTGCTTATATTTCATGACTTCACACGTTCAGACAAATAAATATTGTCTAAATTCATAAGTTAGAGTTATTTAGGCATTTATTGAGTTAAATTGATATATTGAGTCTTGTATAAATGTGCAAAATAAAAGCATGTGGAATTTGCGTAAAATATAAATTAAAAAATTGACTTGATTATAAATGATTAATGATTCTTGAATATTAATTATCAGCAGTAAGCACACATTTAATAAACTAAGAGCCACTTATTAAAAACTTAAAATAACAATAACAAAGTAAAGAAAAATAGTACTTCATAGTAATATTGCATAGTTCATTGAAATTTAATACATAAATTTTGTTAGTAAGAATTGCATTATAGAATAAAATGATAGCATATAAAGAAGCAAAATTAATTCTATATTATAAATCCCTCAAATTTCAAATCTGATTAATAAGAGGAAATGCATTATTGATGAGAATAACAGACTGAAAAAAAAATCCTCAATTATTTGGAATTTAAACCATTTTAATTACCTGTTAGAGTCGGAACCAACATATTAAACATTAAGGTTGGGCTTTAATGGTCCCTCCTTCTATGCAGTCAAATGTTCAAATATATAAATGGTAGCTTAAAAGATGGAGGAGAAACTAAATAATAATGAAATCATAGTCAAAACATTACAATAATTACAGTGCAACCGTTTTCAAATACAATTTATGTTTAACAACTTTTATTGAGTAAAATATTATGTATAAATACATTTATAGTGGTTTAATTTTTTTCTTCGCTTTTCTAGAAAAAAAGAACTGTAAACATCAGTTTTAGAAAATCTGAATTTTAAGAGCTTTGGTATAAATAATTTCCTACATTTATTGACATATTTTATGAAATTTAAATAGGAAAATTGAATTGAATTAGATTTGTGAAATTTGTATTAAATTATGTGTATAACTGCTATTTTCTCTTTGTCATTAAATTTAAAAGCATTTATGCATAAATGGTTCGTAAAAATGACTTAAAGTTAAATAATATTGCTTCCATTTATGCAAAGCTAGAGTGGAAATATTTTTATTTAGCTCCATTTAGTGATTTATGGTAACAGTTATTTTAACTTTGTAAATTTTGATTTAAAGAATCAAAGAAACAATTAAAAAAAACGGTTTAAAGCATAAAAGAGAAACTTTTGTCCTCTTGATAAGTTGTGAGTAGCATGATTTTTGCATCAATTACACCAAATTTAATTTTATTTTTTGTACAGTCAAAAGGTATTCTCAGGGTTGAGAATAAAGCATCAAGTGATGGACCAATTATTCATTTAAATATTCCTGATCCTGAAGTTTCATTTGATGAAGCCTATGTCAACGATCTTCTTCAAAAGAGCATGCATTTATCAGAGAGCAGGTGAGTAAAACTCTATGTATCAAATCAAATCAGTGTAAATCAGTTAGAAGCTACTTTTTCTTTAATTTAAAGCTCTGTTTAGATCAAAGGTGTGAAACGAAATACTGATACAGACCCAATAAACAAAGTTAAGTTTCTATAGGCCACAAATTTGTTTGTTGAAACATAGATTTATTTTTAAGTAAGTAAGAGATATGAAATAAAAGGAAAGCAAAGTGACATAATGCTTTCGTCAAGATCATTGTCAACTCTTTTGCTGTAAGATTTTTCCTACTTCAAGTTATATTTTGTTCACAGTAATTATTTTCAAAGTTAATTTTGAGTTAATACTAATTTTGTATATAAGAGGAAATTTACTATCTGAGTTAAAATAATTGCATCTGCAGTTAAGTACTTAGAAATATTAAAATGATTTTAGATACTAATTTTGAATTATTAATTATTATGTATATTTAAGTATTTTAAAAACTAAGCTTCAAGATTTTTATTAAAAATTTTATCATAGTATTAGGTTTTCTGTGAATCACTAATTTGATGCTCTTGGAGTTGATGTTGGCAATTATTTGTTAATTTAAAGTCATTAAATAAAATGTTCTGCTGATTATTCTTACTAATATGTTGTTATTTAATTTATTTGGAAATCAACAATACTGATTGATAAAATATTAGTAAACATTGAAATGATGCTCATGTAGTTTAGTTTTTATAGTAATTTTTCTTAAACTTATCCAAAGTATAATAGTTTTTAGAATAGATAATATTTTGAAGCTTTTTCTGTAAATAATGATAATAATTATTTTAAAGCAATTTTAAAAAATAAAGCTTTTATTAATACTAATTAGAAAACTTGTATTGTATTATATAATTATACCTGAAATAATTATTTAGAGAATTTTGAGAAATTGACATTGCATTAAGAAGGTTTTCTTTATGAATTTTGTTTACAAAATTTGAGGAAATTGAAAAAAGCAAACTTTGTTAAAGCTTCAATGAGTCCAGTAGATTGCTTTGCTATTCCAGTTGAGCCATTTCCCTCTGTTTAAGAAACAATGTTTTAGTCAAAATGTTGCACTAAGCCTACAAACTATTTATATATATATATATCCTATAATACTTATTTTTACCATTCAATATTGATTTTTGAAATAATTTTTACTTGTGTAAATGTATGAATTTATTGCTTCATTCAAAAAAGTATGATAGAGAAGTAGTTGGTGCTTTTATTCATATATTAAGTTTTTCAGATTTCACCGGATTTAACGCTTTCTTTATTAAAACTATGAATGAAATTCCTAATCCAGTCTTTTATATTAAAAACATTTGTGAATTAATGTAACAAAAATTTATATATATATATATATATATATATATATATATATATATATATATATGTGAATGATTTAACCCATAAATATATTTTCCTTAATAAAAAATATTTTTAATTTTAGGCCTCTCAGTAATTTGCAGGAATGTTTGAATTCTTTAAAAGAAGAAATGAATCAACTACAAAAGAAGATCATTGATAATTCTGAAACAACTTAATTGTTGACAGACCTTTTAAAAAGCGCTTAAAACTATTTTGTTATGCAATCTGTGTATAAATTTTTTTACTTTTTCAAATGGTTATCGTTAATCATCATTTAAATATAAAAAAAATTAGCTGATTTTTATATTTTAACCAGGTTTACTATTAATTAAGAAAATTAAATTCTGATTGATACTACTGTGTATAAACACATTTATTTAGTTCCTTTCCTTTTTTTTAAAGGCAGAAGGGGAGTATAAACAATAATTAAGGTATTGAATCTCTTAAGCCATTAAAAAAAATGTAGCAATTGATTTTTAAAAAAGCTCCAAAAATGCTTGTTATTTTATTCAAAACAATTACTATAAGTTTTCCATCCTTTCAATGATACATTTTATGGAGTTATTTGTAAATAATTTCATTATTTATGATTGGTTTTTGTTTCTATAGTATAATGTCCCCTACATTTTAGTATAATGTCCCCTAAATTTCTGTGACTTGCAATCCTGAGCCCTAATATTTGTGACTGTGATAAAATAATGCTTTATCATAATCTAAAACATATTGTCTTATGATATCATTTACTATTAACTATTATCTGATTATTTATTATTGTTATTTAATTATTTATGTTTAAAAAGGAAAATAAATTTTCTGCCATCTTTAGAATACAAATTTGATTATTTTGTTGTTCATATTTAGTTTTTAAGTTTTGTGCAAAATGGCCAGCTCTTATCAGACTATATCTCAAAAACTTTTAGAAACTACACTTATTATTTTATAAGGTGTTAATTATTATTTTAATGAATATAAGGTTGATAGTGGCTCTTCTTTTTGATTAATTTAGTTTGGTATGTGTTATTGGTGGCTTACTTTTCAAGGATAGTTACATAGGTGCCTTTAATTATTGAGACTTTAGAAGTATGAATGTGACATGTTGAAAGATTGTAAAGGTGAAAGAAATATTTGATACCAATGGATTTCATTTTTATGTGAATTATTTTTATATAAATTTTATTTGCACCTGCTATTTTTATTATCTTATGATTAAAAACTCTATATATGAGTATTAATTGCTTTGGTGATATTGAAGCACATAATGGCATATAGATGAAATGTAGCTGTTTAAAATAAAGGGTAATGTTCATTTTCTTTTTTCTTAACATTTTTTGTGTTATTCATTAATTTGTCTCTGTAGTGAAACAAAGCAAAATTATATTGTGATAATGAAAGAAATTCAGTGCATTATTATATTTGTTAGCTAAAATTTCATTCTTATTTGGACTAGTCAGTAAGAGATTTGATTATTATGTAATTGAATAGATGGTAGAAGTTTTATATTTTGCATATTGTTTGTTATTCTGTTGTTATATAGGCTAGTAAATATTTATGATTTGCTGTTACCATGCATATATTGCCCTCTGAGAGTCTTCCAGTGCTGATACATATTGTTATGAATTTATCATTTTTTTCTAGGAATTTTGGTTTTATAATATGTTGTTGTATATAAATATAATTTCTATTGTCATATTATGAACAAACATATATCCCAATTCTTCCATTGTTTCTATTCTTTTTTAATACTTTTTCAAAACAGATAGTCTGTTTTCAAATAAAAAGACTGGTTTTGGACACGAAGCACAGAATATTATGTAAAGCAGTGTTAAAAAAAAACAATTTTTAGGCATCTGTTATTCATATTTTCTACTGAAAGGTGCTAATATGAAAATTGGAAAACACTTTTGCCTAACTGTATGTTTTAATCATTGATATTTTGCAGAAAAGCTTTTTGTCATTACTGTTGGAGTATTATTTTAAGTTCCTTTAAATGGTTTTTGTTTTTCTAAGAATTATGTAAGAAAAATGAATTTTAGGAGAGAACATTTGATTCCTCAGCGGTAAACATCGAAAATTGTTGCCATTATTTTTACTTTCTGTGAGAGAAAGTGACTACTGAATAATGTATACTTTATGTATGTAATAATGTATGTACTTATTTATAAAACTGATTTTAAGTTTTACAGAGTTTAAATATCTTTAAATGAACTTTAAGACAGAGATATTAAACTGTTTACTGACCTCAAAACTTATGTGATAAAAATTATTTCTTAGAACACTGAAAACTTTATTTTGGCTTAGTCCTCTCCTAAAGGAATTCGGGGGCTATTTTGAGATAAACTTTTAACTATGATGTGATACATACTTTAAAATGATATATGTTAATCAAATGATGCAAAAACATGTACTTATTAATTAAAAGAAAGTCATTTTACTTCACCGTTGTCCTGAGTTACGCTTCTACCTTTGTTCCTTCTTGAATAAAAAAGTGGAGTTTTCTGAATATTTTTTTATTATTTAAAAAAATGAGAGTAATATTCAATCAAAATAGTTCTTTTAACCTTCTAGTTTTATGGATTGAATTTTCTTCTTAATTATTTGTACAGTTTCTCAATTTGTGTTGTTATTGGTTGATTTAAATAAATCTTACTTTTTATATCACAACATTTGGTTGCAAAACTTTTTGTATTTATTTGTAGACATTGCTTATAAGTAACAACACAAAATGATCTGCTGCCAAAATTTTACATATTTTTTTTTTAATTAACACTAAAATTTTCAGAAAATTTATCATATATTGGTGATGAAAGGATTATTCATTAATCTGTCTTCATTTTATATTTCAACTATTGCAGTTTGAAGAGGGTCAAATATTTATGGATACAAAGCAACATTTTAAAATATTTCTTTAATCTTTAGGTTAATGGATGTAATTTTATTTATTAGAATGAAAGCATTTTTTTTGAAATTCATTTTCTAATTTTCAAAAATTAATAATTTTAAAATTTTATTTATAAAACAAAGTGATAATATTCAGATGAAAAACTCGTTTAATCTTATAGACCTGGAAATTTGTCTTGATTTTGGTTATTGAGTTACTGTACATAATATTTTAAAATTATATTACATTTTATAAACTTTTCTTGAGATTCAATAAACTAAAACATATCAAATGAAGTTCTTACTAATGTCATACATCAATAATGATTAAAGAGATTTTGTAAAAAGCATGTTTATAACCTTTTATGTAAAAATATGTAAATATCACTTTTAAGAGTTAATAATTCTGCTAATGATGTACAAATACTTTATAGATAGATTATACTGCTTTAAATTCTAAACAAAGGTAAAAAAAAATCATTGAAATATTTTTTTCAAAAAAAATGAGGACAATATATATATATATATATATATATATATATATATATATATAGTCAAATCTGTTGTCTTTTTCAATCACTATTAAATTGCTTTTTCTTGTCTTTCTTAATCAGTTATAAAAGTTGTGGATATTAAAAAAGAGGATAATTAAATAAAAGTATCTGTGAGTTATTAAGAGTTTCCCAAATAAGAAAACATTCATTTGCTGTACAAAATTGCAAATATCTAATAAAAAGAAAGGCTAAATATAGAATCATTTTATGTAACAAAAGTTTTTCATATTAGAGATAATCAAATAATAATATATATTTCATGTTGATAAATTTAATTTCAGTGTGAGAGTTCTCTCCTAATATTTGATTTTTCTTATGTTCAAGTGGGATTTTTTCCTGCCTTTTCTGCAAAGTTTATTTGTGGATGTAGAATGCATATTTATGTTTCCTATTAAAATATATATATATGAAATGAAAGAAATTATATATGTAAAAAATAAAATTATTTTATATTTCATTGTGATTCTGTTTTTAACTTTCATAACATTACAGCTTTTTATTTTTCGCAATTATTATTAAAAGTTGTTGGAATTTTCGTCTGGTTCTTTTTCTTTCAGGATCTGATAGAATAATAACTAGAGATCGTAGACAACAAATAATACGACCTATTTTCTTTCGGCATCATTTTTTTCTTCTTCCTTTGAGTGGCCAGTTTCTTTATAATGAAAAATGCCTTTTCACATTTTAATCGGATGAAAAGTTTTTCGATGAGTTACTCTTTGATGTGTGCTATTATCTGTTATTTTAATCTCATCTTTTGTGCTAAGGGTCGTCCCCGAATCCCTTAAATAATATTTTTAAAATCTTGAGTAGAGGACGAGTTATTTAATCCCTCGTTGCTAGCGAATATTACTGGAAGAACGGTGTCTCGTTCCTCACGCCAAAAGTGTTAATGTTATTTAATCTAATTAATCATCGATGAATTTGCTTCCATACAATTATGAACAAGCTTTATTTTTTATTACATAAATAATTTTATGATTACAAAATGAAAATTCAGATACTGTTAATAAAGGTTAATTTCACATGTTTTTAAATCATTTTTTTTTTCTTCTCTTTTTTCTTCATTTGACGACTCTAACATTTGTTAAGGAATTGATTCAAGAACATTTCTATAATGAACAGAATGTCTCAAAACAGCGATTAGTTTTAGGAACAAGGCAAAAATTTGCATAAAATATTTCATTTTTAATAATCTTTTCGAAAACATTAAGAAACTTTTATGATTATTTATTTCTTATATATATATATATATATATATATATATATATATATATATATATATTCAGGACTTAGAGTCAAAAGAAGAAATAAATTTTGGTCAGACTGAACTAAATGAATATTACGGCAAAGAATGGACTCGCCTCATTCAAATCTCGATAGTTATTTATTGCTGCTATTCTTTGGCATCGAGAATCGAGCGCGTCTTTAGAAAAAACTCCGCTTACGTTCAACAAGACCAAAGAAGTGCATTTACTCCACACAAAAAAAAAAGCACGAGTTCAAGCACTATCTTTTTAATGCGCCATATGTTGGCGTTCAGGTGAATCAGACGACATGTCGGCACCAGTAGTTCAATGAGTCTGTTAATGGCTTTTTTGCCAGGTCGTAACGGGATGCCATTAACTATCACACCCTAGAGATACCACCAACTTCGGGGATGATCTCCAGGATAGATGCCAGTGGTCAGGATAATGGGGGCATGTTTTCAGCTTGAATAAGAACGAGATCTCCGACATGAAAAGGAGGACGATTCTGATGCCATTTTCGTCGGGCTTGTAAATGGTGAAGGACGTCTCGTATCCATTTACTAAAAAACTGATGCTTTAATCGTAAGAGATTTTTCCATCTGCAAGAAAGGTAGTGATTATTGAGAGCAGTTCCTTCGGGAAGCTACGACAGGTCTCTATCTGACATAAGATAGTAGACAGTACTTCAAAATTAAGCAAAAGTTCTTGACAAGTCTTAAGCAGATGTCGTTTGATAGATGACTACCAAACACCACCGAAATCGGTAGCATATGGTGGAATGAAATTCCAACTGATATTTCTCACAGGAAATTTTATACAGACGGTTCTTGGGCTAACTTAAATAATTGTTTTAGATTATCATAACCTTCGTCCAATCCATTATCTGACAAAATATCAGTGGGATGACCTCATCTTGCTATAAATCGACTGAGACTGAAAATGCTTCCCTTGACATGTTGGATACAAGTTCGAGATGAGCTACCCTAGTCACTGTGCATATGCATAAACTAAGGTACGATGTGAATTGAGTAGTTTTCTGAGATACTGATATTTTGTGACAAACGGTCCTGCGAAATCTACCCTAACTCTTTAAAAAAACGAGATTTATTCGACTACTTGGCAAATATCCCATTTTAGGGTTTGAAGGTTTAGAATTTAATCGACAGCAAACGATACAGCCTTTGATTTCACGGCAGATGGTGGAACGACCATCTGGAATCCAGAACCTTTGTCGAATACGATATAGAAATATTTCTGGTCCAGCATGAAATCGAGTTGGTGAAAATGTCGAATTATAAGAGGGGTTATATGATGACTATTGGAAAATTTTGATCATATGGAAGAGTCGATGTTTCGATAACCGACCTCCAACTCTGAGTATTCCATTTTTATCCAAAAATACATTTAAAAGGAGTAATTAACCAGATCTGGGTATGGATTTGTTCAATTTGAACATTTGATTTTCTAGTCGAATTCAGTATCCTGAATAGTAGTCTAACTAGATTTTTAAACGAAAACTCTACTTCTGCTTGAAGGCGTCTTTTTGAATTAGAGGTTGAACAGGTAGATTTACAATTTTGCATGAAATGTTTAACCCATACTCCTTAGACTTTTGGTGTAACATGAAAATTTGAGTAACATGGGTATCAAAAGACTTATGTTCGCATTTACGGAAATAGGTTCCGACACTTCTAAGTTGGTAGTTGGCGCTTCTAAGATGATGCAAGAGGATGAAAATCTTGTTTGATCCATTCAGGGCCATTTCACCAATAAGATGCATCTTTGAGCTGCTCTGGTAAAAGTCCTCGAATAGCACAATTGGCTTGATTGAGTTTACCAGGTATTATGTCACAATCAGACAATGAAGTTAATTTAAAATATTATTAATCCCATTTTGAATGAAAATATCCCCTTTATTTAAGGTTTTATTGATCTAAAACACGATTGTTGAATCTGTCTAAAATATCGCTCTTTAATGGAAAAAGATAATGCTTTTCCGGTGGCATTTCGTAGCTCAGCAAATGGAAGTACACCGCAAGGTTCCTACTTTGGTATATAAAGCTATTTAATAAGAACAACACGAGTTATAGCAGTTACGAGATATGCTTGATTACCTCTAGGTTTCAAATATACAACAACCACGAATGCTTTTGTAGATGCATCGCAGAAACCGGGAAATTTGATGCCAGAATTATTGCCGGCTGCTAAGAATCGAGGGACTGAAATCAAGTTTAGATGATAACTTTGTTGTTTCAATTTGGTCCGGGTTTCCAGAATGGTAAGAAGAGCAAGATCATCCCAAGGGACTTCCAATTTCCATAGTTCTTGCAGTATACATTTTAATGATTACAGAGGGCGAAAACAATCCCAGCGGATCAATTGTTTTAGCAATAACGGATAGAAATTGTGCCTTTCTGCTTACGATTTCCCCATTAGCAATTCTTAGATCTTAAAAATAGAATCTTAAAAATAGATCTTAAAATAGAATCTTAAAAAATTCACCCAATACCCGTTATTTTTATTTCTTAATCGCATTACGAATGTGTAAATTCTGTTGTTTATAAGAACTTATTTGAAGCTTGCAAAATAATTTTATGACTACTAGACCTTTTTAGAAGACTAACCCCTCCATACACTTAATTTCATTAATTTTTGAGTTTCGGCAATAATTCCTTTGGATTTTTCTTCCGCGTCGGCTCCTGCTAACAAATAAACTATAAAAAAATTATTTTTAACACACATGTGGCGATTGGAAAACTTTATTCCTCCTCTACATACAACTGTTGCAATGTTCTCAACACCAGAAAAAGAGCACAGAACATGCCGTAAGTTACAGTTTTAAGTTCGTACCCAGGTAGCACATCCTGTAGCATAATATTGTACAATATTGTGCGATATTATATGATATCAAACAATATTCCACAATATTAAACAATATTGTGAATATTGATCAATATTGTACAATATTTGTGTGCTACTAGGGTAAGAGAGTAAGGATTCGATGGAGTTTATTGCCAAATGATTCTTTGATATTTACGGCCGTGGCAATTAGAATTTGAAAATACATCTTTTCGATGTGTCGGCAGTGAAAGCTACTCGGTAGGATCTAAACTTGACTAAATAAAACGAAATCTCCTTTCCAATCATCAGGATATCGTTTAATGATTCGTCATTACTAGTTTTAGCTGACACGTTACAGACGACATGACATTTAGTGTACTGGAGTTATCATTTTAAATCATATGATATGGGATGTAACAATAAGATGGTTATTTCTCCCTGTCTGCTGAAATTGCCTTCATATAGCCTTGTGACAAATATTCATTCATGAATTGATTCAATTTTTCTTTTAAAGTTTGTTTACGATTCAGTCTATTTTCTAAAGTATAAAGTTGATGCATAGCTCCTTCCTTACTCCCCCCCCCAAGAGTTTTATCCTCTTTGAATGGAAGGTTGACTCTAAATTCATCATTTCGACGAGTAGACGTCCAAGCACAGGGGGAGAGCATCTTCTCCTTGATCCTGGGTACAGGCCCCGTTTCGGACATTGTTTTTTATCTGTTCTATCTGGGATATTATTGAATATGAACAATTATTTTACAGCCATTATTGAAATCTGAATTGCTTTTAAGATTTTCGATTTGGAAATCATTGCAATATTCAGTGATCCGCGGCTAATGATGGACTAAAATGTTAATTTTGATCAAGGATGTATAAATTATGGTCATACTCTACTAAATGAATATTATGGCAAATAAAGAATGGATTAACCTCATTCAAATCCCGATATTTATTTATTGCAACAATTCATTGGCATCCAGAATACAATTTACTCAAAGATTTATATACAGAATAGATTTTGTATATGAAGTACCACGAAAAAAAAAACAAGAGTTCAACGCTCTGTCTTTCCATTGCGCCATCTGTTGGCGTTAAGGTGATTTCCAGTATGCGAAGTATATAGAAAATATTGCAATCATCAAAAAAATTTGACTTTGAAGTTCTGACGAAGCTGCATATTTTAGATTACCGTAAATTAGAAACACGCATTTTTCTTAACATTATGTCCTTCTATTGATCTGTTTGGAGCAAAGATAATTAAAAAACGCTTTGAAATAGACTGATGAAATATGGTTTTTTCACAATAACCCTAGATTCTGTCATGGAGCACAATTCAGACAGAGGAGGTTAGACTGTCCGTTAAGTTAACGACTACAAAACGAAAAAAATTGGGTGAATAAAATTTGTAACACAGATTTAACATCGAAAATGTAGGTATCTTTTCAATTTAGAACCAAATTCTTCAATAGGTAGATTTTCTTCTGATATGTACTTTCACAATCATATAAACGTGATAACTGAATAACACAAAAACATAAATATATGATCTTTGGTTTGTGATTTTCAGTCAAACTACTTTGGTTTCAATCGCTTGGAATAAATGCTTCTAAAAGACAAATTCGATTTTTGGATACCTGTTACTAACTTCTATGGATTAATTGCTCCAAAACTCCCAAAGGATCATTCGATAAATTTAGTAAAAATGCTACATTCAGCAAAAAGATCTATATTTCATGATTACGGTTTGCCAATGCCATGTGAAGCATTCACGACCTTACCTTAGGTCCCCGATTTTATACAGAGAGAGAAGGGGAATACCTTTAGTAGAAGATATGAAAGAAAGTTTTTGACAACTTCCGCTAGTTATACCATTGAAATCTTCTGAATACCAAGGTGTTTGGAATTATATATTAATCTTCTTTTTTTTCGGGCTCATTTTTTTTCACATTTTAATTTGGCTCTTTTCAATCATTAATTCTCTTTCATTTTTCTATTCCTACTATTAATTCACCCTCTTCCTATAAATAAATTTAAATACCTTATTCAAATTTTCAGTCGTTAATAAAATGCTTTTTATTCATGCACTCAAAATCAAATACATTTTTTAAAACTTGTCACGGATGACACTCGATGTTTATACAATTTTTCCAAATATTAATTCATCGAGTAAATTTAATTAATTTTTAACACTTTAAATAGAGTTTTAGCAGTTTATAATGAAAATCGAAATCAAGAGGCAGTAGCTAGATCGATGAAATGCGAGGATTTTGGTATTTTTCACATGAAGATAAAGAATGCGAGTTCAGTTCTTGCGAAAATAAATATTTTTTGATACATTATTTATATTAATTATAATTTTTTAATAAAAAATAACTAAAAGACAAAATATTTCTATTTTGATCTTAGTAGGAATTGACTTTAATTTTTTTTTATATTACGTCTAAAAAAAGTAAGAAGTGAAACTCTGAGATCTGATTTACAATGTAGAAAAATTTCCCATCGGCTTAACAAGTCGATGTAACCATCGGCGATGTATGTCAAATGCTTGATTTTGAGGTCTACTGATTTTAGAATGTCTATGATAACAAAATAGAGTCTTCTTTCCTTAGTGTATAAACCTCGTACTTTGCCGGCCTCTGTGTGAAAGAAATACTTTTACTATCCTTTTTTTAATATGAGAAGTTGATTCCACCTTTAAATCCGAACTAAAAAGAGGATATGGTCTATAAAAAAAGGTATTTTCTTAATGGAGTAAATGAACTAATCTGGGTCCTACAAGTAATCGTTTATCAATTTATGACTGAAGTCATTGCTTTTAAATTATTAAGTCATATCGTAATACTACTTTCTCGACTTTGAGAAGTCTGCTTTAATATTAGCTATGCACAGAAAACGTTCCAAAATATTGCTGAAGTATCTTCACGTTATTGTACAGTTATCAGAAGATCTATAATGTTATGGTTATATTGAACAATATTTTGAGGTATCCCTGCAGAACCCGAAAATTATTCAATATTTTGGAAAATATTGAATAACATTATGAATATTGTATCAAAAAAATTGTACAATACTCTAGAAGCACAGAAATATTTTATAATGCATAATTGAATAATTTTATGAATGTCAAAGAATACAAAACATTGTATAGTATGAAACATTATTCCGGCAATTTTAAATTTTCAGGTATATAGTAAAAGTAAAGTAAGGTATAAAAATATCAGTTTTCGTTTCAAGATATCACTTGAATTTGGTTATTATTATTAAAAAATTAGGCACAATCCTTCACCTACATGCTGAAGTAGTTTTTTTTTAAAATTAATTATTACGAGTTATATTGAATTTTCAATACTGCAAAAGTATCATTAAATGTTAAAACACTCATAAGTCAGAAATAGATTCAAAAGATTGAAAATTAACCCACAGCTCGAAACATTCTGTTTATTTTGTTATATAGAATAGAAATTATTGGGTTCTTTCAAAAATTTTTTATTTACACAAACTACCGTGAGATATGATGAGTAAATCAGCTTTGAAAAGGAAGGATTTTGTCATTTAATTAATATTGAATTTTTTGTTGATAAATTAAATGAAATTTTTTTAAAAAACCAATAATTACTTTTGAACATAACGATTACTTTTGAGCCCACTTTCTTAATTATTCAGATAGTCTTCCACGAAAGGGGTACCACAGAAATGAGGATGAGAAGGTTCTGGTGTGGTGATTGGTTCTTGCCACTCTGGTGTTTACAGAAATTATGGAGGTCGTTTATCTCCTATCAATGACGAGATGTACTTCCTACAGGAAAGCCTGTACCGTGGTCTGTGATGGCTCTTAAGACTTAATCTCGTTTCCTGCCAAAGTTGATATCATGGAAGTCAGGTCAATTAGATTTAATCCGAAAAACTTGTGGAAAAGAAATTGTTTCCTAATTTATTCCGATAACGAATATTGGTTAGGAACAAACATCTTCTCTTTCTTTTATGATAAATTATATTACTAATCAGAGATTATAAAAAATTGACTTAATGAGAAGAATTATTTAGAAGTAATTTATTAATCACATGCTACTTCAAATGAAACAGAACTTTTTAAATGGCACTCGGTGGACATAATTTACCAATCAAATTTAAAATCTAATAAGAAAAAGGTTAAGATGTCCAATAACAGAGCAAAGGAATGAAGTACGAAGCTTAAGGTAAGAACAAATAGGATGGTTAATTTAATAAGAGTTATGCGTAGAATTATGAAGAGATGGAAATGATTAAAACTTAATTTCTTAACTGTAACTGACAAATTTTAGATTTTCAGCATTGTACAATATTTTTCAATACAGTATTACAGGGGGCGTCATATCTTTCAAAGTTACAAAAATTCAAAATGAAGAAACTGAGGCTCAGAGAAGAATTTGATTTGCTTGAATATAATCAGATGAACATCGGATTTTTTTCCCATGTTGAAACCAGTAGGATGGTCTCCCCAGAACATTTCCGCGTACTCTTTAATAAACATGTCATTCCGGATAAGTTGGAACAATAGTTACGAAGTATTATTAAAAAAAAACATAATTTTTGATGTGAATTTAGCAATTTTTTGAAACTTTTGCGTCATCCTTGTAGAGTTGTTTTGTTGATTAATCTCTAGAATGCTGTTAATAATATCGGAAAACCAAAGTTGCATCTTAGATAGGTTTTTTTACAATCGATTGAAACAAAAATTTGACACAAAATTACATTTGTGGTCATAAAATCTGATGCCGATATTTATATATTTAAATCGTTGCTTCTTTTGAGTTATCGAATTTACATGTTTATGAAAGTATTAACCGACAGACAGGTACTATCTTGTTGGATTTTGATTAAAATCTAACAAATTAGATCTTGTATCGAATCTTTAAATTTGCGTTTCTGCTTTTATCAAGATAAACTCTGGTGATTTGTGTGTCACTAGTAACATCTGACGACCATTAAGTTGACCAGAATCGATGTTTGCTAAAATTTACAATTATATACTTCATGCTTCTTTCTTTTGAATGATTTCCTCAGATAATTATTTTTAAATTTAAGATTTGATTGACATATGATATGAACTATTTCAGAAGTCTTATATCATTCTGTGTATTGAGCAAAAGATTTCTTTAATTTTTTTATAATCTTAACTGAAATTTTAACAAAGCCAATGAACATAGTTAAAAAAAACAAAAGCGAAATGAAACTATAATACAAAAATCTGAGCTCAGCTGCCCCAAAAAAGAAATATCCTGGAAGATAAGCTTTTTCCGGTTCTGCTCACTAAAAGCAGGAATAGCCCATCTCCTTCCAGTTATTTACTCTTAAGTAGTATGCATAAATCAGTTCAATAAGATTGAATATTCTTTGTCCTCCCAAGAACACTGTATAGACATAACTAAATAAACCCACCCAAGTACGCAAATCAGATATGTGTATTTCAAAAATGGGGCTTTGATAATCAAATTGAGCTCTATTTAATCGCTTTTTAAGGATACTTAGCTGTCCAAAGAAGTATTTTTTTTTACTTTAAAAATGCTAGTAAAATTGTTCAAGAGTTTTATGGCAGTAATCTTTACTCGCAAGAGATACACTTTTTCAGCAAACAGAGGTAGCATGCCTTTTTTTTCGTTATTGGAACCAGACATAAAAATGTAAGGAGGTTCATAGGAGGTTCACAAAAGGTTAAGCGTTGCATGAAAAAGTAATTTCTTTTTATTTTTTTCATTTAAAGGTAAAAGCAAAGGGAATCTCTGTTAGTTATGTTTTCATTCTTGTGTGTTCTCACTTTCCCCCTCTGGGGGTTTGCGTTGCCTTAAGCGTAAGACAAGATATTGGGAAAGCTAGTAAACTGGTCAATCCCCCACTGCGTATAGATATAAAACCTTTTACTTAAAAAAATTCTTCATCCAGTTTTGAATATATATAGAACTTCTTAAATTATTAAGCTGAAGCAAATTATCAAGAATTTTTATTAACAGGCCTTTCACAATGTTGTTGATGCTCTCCTGTTACGCTTTATAACGGAAAAAAGGGCAGTAGCTTCTGAGGGTGACCCCTGAGCACACAAGGGCCGAAATCCGACTTCTTGCTCACACATCATAAACCTTTTTATGGGACGGACTTAATTCATACATTTCATTTATTCATCCCCAGATCGTAATTTTGATCGGTAACAGAGGACGATCGCCTTTGACCCAGTACCCCCAATGGCATTACTCTTGACATGGAGGACTTTGTGACCATAACAGATTAAAAGTGCATCAGCCATTACACACACAAGGAGAATCTTCTGCTGGCGCGTTAGAATTCATAGCCCAAGCCATTACCCTACCAACCATTTCTTTCACATTATTTTACATTTTTCTTAACATTGAAATTTCAGTTTTCACAAACTAAATTATTGTTGAAAAACGGTAAAAAGCTTTCGAAAAATATAGCTTTTTGAATTCTTCATTTATGAAGATAATTTAATTTTGAAGCTAACTTATATAACTTATTCAAATAATAAATTTTAATTACGAATGAAATTTCTTCCTTTTTATTTCAAAAAATTATTAAGTTTAAAAAGTTATTAAATGAAAGGACAACTCAGATTTACTTATAGCAGTATATGAGATTCTTTCAAAATGCGCACTTTCCATAGTGGATTTCAGAGTGTCACTGACACAGTGGATAAGACGGCGTTTATAAACCAATAGGGCCTGGGTTCAAATTTCAAAGTATGCTGAAAACAGAACAGTAACAGATTAAGGCTAAAATTAATCCAGCAATACAGTAAAAATATTACTATTTTTTATATTATATTAAGGATTTAGAAGTAATTCTGAGAATATTAATAGTATTGGAAACTAATTTATTGAATATCGTGACACCTGTAGAGTACAATATCCCAGTTCAATACTGATAAATACAACAAATATCTTAGATTTTGCTTTATTTCTACATTGTTACTGTAAAAAAATCACTTTACCAAATTTTAAAATATTTTATACTGAAGTTTTACTGGGAGACCGGAAAAGAAAAATATGAATAAACTTATCCAACCTGTCCGATCATTTTAGATCAAAATACGTAAAAATGAATAATAAGCTCATCTATTATATTATTGCCGCTGTTTTCGTGTTTCAAGGATAGTTCATTTTAAAGTGATAAAATTTGTTACTAAATATAAAATTCAATCAAAATTATTAAAGAAAAATAAGAAATGAAAGATTTTCTTCATAAACAACAAAATATCTCCTCTTCAAATATTCAAACTATTGAAGTTATTAAGGAAAAATATAAACGTTTGGATAATATAAGGAATGCGAGTTGGGAATTAGAATTTTTTCTACTTTACTTGATTATTTCTTCACAGCCATCTCTTGTTCATCTATTATTTGAAGAATGTTGTTTGATTGCGTCATTAAGACCAGTCCATCGCTCATTGGTTAATCAGGCCAATCATGCAATTTTATTGATATTAATGCAAATATCTTTTGATTTTTTTATTTCAGATTAGGGATTACACAAATTATATTTAAAAATACTATATTTTCATCTTTAATGTTTGTGTTTAAAAAGAGGAACACTTGAATATTCAAGCATATAGATAATGTTAGTTATTGGCTTTGTTTGAATACTAACATTTTTATTCTAACCGAAAAATCAGAAAGATTAATTAATAATAAATATTACTTTGCAATGTGCTTAAATTATAAATATTAATGTAAACAACAGTAGTAAAAATATCTTTGCGGACGCCTTTCAACTATAGTTTACTCAAATGATCAAAAAGATCCCCAGATGAGTAATATATTTGAGAAATGTAAATTAATCCTTATTCTAAATTGATATTAAAAACCTTGATTCCATATCACAACTTTTTATTAACAACGAAAAAACACATTCAAAAAAAAATATACATTGTTGCCACACAGGACGAGCTAAATCAAACAAAACAAATAATTTCTAGGTTATAGATGGACGGTTTAAATTCAGACACGGAAAATCATATTGTACAATCATAAATTGAACACATACGTAAAATAAAAATTAAATAGAGTTAAATATTTACAACATGTTACAATTAATATACAATCTTAATTGAAAACCGAAACTAAGAAAAGATTTCTGCTAGAATTCTAACCGATCCAGAAGGGGGCAGTTCAGGAATATAAACAAGCTGTTAACTCTTCTATACGCACTCCCTGTTTTGTGCTCAGAATAATATTCCGGCAGAGTAATGCGGGATCAAAGAATTCAGATGTGAAAAACTCCAGTAATATTAATGGAGTTAAAAAACAGTAAATGCTCTCATGTTACTTGGATTCCCCGTATTTATAGTTGGACTGGTGCAGTGCTCTCTAACAAAACGTGATGCACTTAATTATAACGTTGTAGCCAAACGGATAGGCTTTTAAATTCAACATTTGCAATTGTGTTTATAGAACTAAGCCTATCCACACTCAAAATGGCGGACTTAGAGGCAGTTCTAGCAGATGTGAGCTATCTTATGGCTATGGAAAAAAGTAAATCTACACCAGCTGCCAGAGCCAGTAAGAAAATAGTATTACCAGATCCGAGGTATGTGTTAAATGATAGTCATCCATCCGGGCCATGTTTCGTCCTGTTGTAACATATAGTACACAACTCTAGTATACATAGCTACATAAATGCTTGAAAATATGATACAATAACCGTAAAGGTGTTTTAATATTGACAATAAACTTAGTTTTAATTGTTGAAAAAACCTGGCCAAATATGGTCTGACCTAGCCGCATGACCTACTGTTAGCAGCCCTTATGACTAGCAGAAGTATGGAGCGCATAAAACCACCTTTATGGTTTTGTTTTGATTCACTTTAGGTCATATACTATATTAGAACAATCAGTTTTTTTAATTAAAAGTTACAAAAATAAGTATTTTAGTTTATCAGTACATGCATAGCATTGGATAAATTAATCAATTATATAATATTTTCATCTTTTCCAAAAAATAACTTTTAACACCAATTTCTTGGTGTCTAATTTTTTTAATGGATCTTATATAAATATGTTTCTATCAGTGTTTTCCCTCTCCTCTGGTAGTTTATATTTTATTGAGTGTATTTTGTGAAAATCAAAAGACCAGTCATTTTTATAATGCCTGGTTTGCATGATTAAAGTTTTAAAAAGTCCATTTAAAATGACATTTATTTTAATATATGATTAAATTAATAATAACTGTTTAATGAATATGTATTTAAAAGTATTTTTAGGATAATCAATTAATATTTCAAAGTTTTTTTTTTTGCTTACTATCTGAAATCAAAGTACAAACAGGCAAGGAATTTGTTATGTTGCTTTGAAGGTTTGTCAAAAATTAATAACTTGGTTGCATTTATAACTGTTTATTAAAATTTGATAAAAAAATCTGTAGTTGATATTGTTCACCCAAAAATTTATTTATCATAACTACTTGCTTTATGGATATATGTTTTCAAATAATGTTTAAAATTTCTTATATATTTGATGGACTTGGTATCTATTCTTTAATAAAAGTTATTATCAGTAAAGTTGACCTCAGCCAAGTTAATTTTTGAATTTCTTTGTTTTGTGATTTCCTTGAATTCAATTTTTTTTGTTTACTTTTGGATATTTAGTTTTATGTTTTGATTCCTATTCTTTCCCTTCATGATTATTATTATTATTCAGTATTCTTTTCTATAAATCTACTTTAATGTCATTAGTATGATTTTAATACCAAGTGATCAAGTTTTTAGCTAAGCTCTATTCTTTCATTTAATTTTCATTAAAAATGTTCATACACTACTTAACACCAAAATGACTTCTTGTTTGTCACAAATTTATGAAAATACTTCTTAAGAATTGACAGCTTTAAAATCTTTAAGTGAATTTATGACGCATTTTACTCTTGTGACATTGGAAAAATTTTGAGTATTATTAGAAGAAAAAATTGTGTTTATTTAGATTTAATTTATATTTTTTATGGATCATTTATCATATCTACTTATTCATTTCACATTCTTATGTGGCTACATATTATTTGAATTTAAATTGAGTGTGGTTTGAGAAAATCTGTTGATATTTAAGGATTTCTGTTATTCATTACAATTTATTAAGGCTTCTATCTAGGATTAGGATAGTTGAATTCTATAAAACATGGGAAATGTTAAGTTTTAATGGATTTTTTTTAATGTAAAAAATATAACTGAACATGATAATAAAATAATAGACACCTTGCATTTATTCATTTTGAATTAAGGATACCTAATTGTATTCACTTACAAGCTTTTTCTTATTAGTTTGCCATTAATGAAAATTTTAGTTAGAAATTTTATTGAAGTAGTTGTTTTGTAGTGTTTTTACTGGTTTATACTACAAGACATAGAAATTTTGTATCTAATTATATATGTCAACTGAATTTTTTACTTTTGGTTTTTTGCATTTTTTTGCCCATTTTTTTATTAAAAAATTACCATTTATTTATAATAAAGTATTAAAAAATATCGTTTTTGTGGCTCTATCTTTAATTGAGGAAAAACGATGACCCTGTTATGATATTTAGTGCTTTGTGCTTTTATAAAAATAATGCTATTTTATTTAGAGTTATAATTTGCATGACTTTGGCTGCAGATCTGTTTTATCAGATCCTTCTATAATCCAGTTACTTCCAAATAAATAAATAAAATGGAATTACCCTTGGAATTTTTATTAAATGATGATAGGCATATAACTATAGGGTTACCTTTTTTGCCATATGATATTTTGCTATTTACATTGTGAAACATTACACTTTTCTTTTCCTTTAAATATTATCTTCTTGTATTTTTATGCTCCTTTGCACATAATCAAATCATTTTTACTCTGTAATGTTTGTTTTATTTCAATATATCATTACATGTAATGTTAATAATTTTAAAGAAATTTATTCCTTTTTTGGATGATGCAGTTTATATACAGCATATAACTCCTTTTTTTATTGATATATTTAATTATATATACATAGCTTGTTATATGGTGCTTTGCTTATATTTGTAAAATCCTATTTATACATTTTGTTACATATAAAAAATTTGTAAATAGGATTTTGAAATTTTAAGAGACATATTTTTTAAAAATAAATATATGTTATTATCCAAGCTGTTAATCTTTTGGTATTAATGGAAACACTAATTAAGAATTTTTGATCAGAATGAAAATAAAACTAAGCAAAGCTTATTTTGTGAACAATAAAGAATTATATTTGCCAATTTAGCTTCATAGATTAATAATGAAGTGGGCATTAAAATATTTTTTTCCAGCTCTCTTCTCTTTCTCTCTAACATTCACTCTTGTATTTTTTAATAGTAATTTAATCATTTAATTATTTTTATTCCAGTGAACAAAATGGATCCTGATAGCTTCCATTTTCGTAGTATACTGACAATTGTTGTAACACATTCACTTTGTTGCAGTATATTTGTATTCACATCCTGGCAATATTATTTGATTTCATAATGATGTAGCAATTTAAATGTTTTTGACTCTTTTGTAAAATTTAATTACATTTTTCTCTTTTAAATTAGCAGTTGCTTTAAACATCTTGGTCTAAATAGCTTGCCAATTTAAAGTCTTCAGATTCTTGATTTAAGCAAATAAAAATAAGGTTTCTACTGGTAATTTAAAAAAAATCTGATGTAGAAATTTAGAAATTATTTTGGATTTTATCTAATTGGTTTAAACATAAGGATATTTTTCTGAAAATCTTCCTTTGTTTTTGTTAATTTAAAAATTAGTTCAGGTGATTTAACATAAATGTTTACAAATAGAACATACTATGTTTACCCTATATTTAAAATAAGTGTAATAAAGATTAAAATGAAATCTGCTATGCATATTTCAATGTGTCATGTCAGAACATAATTTCTTGAAAGGCCAAACATCACGTGATTCTTCTTAAATTATATTTTTATTCATTTTAATCGTTTCATTAAGTGGGCACTTTAGTATTGCAAATGATCAAACAAGCTTTAGTCTCACATTTATTGTTTAAAACATATCACATTTCCTATTTATTTCATTTCATATCATCATATGCTCGAAATGACATTTTTTAGATTTTATTTGTTATAGTCATTAACTTGTTTTTTTTATCAGAGCTTTTGCAAATGCTATGGCAAGAATTTATTAAAAGCTAATTTTTTTGAGATGCTTGGGCATTTTTTGGCAAAATTTTTTATTTTTCATTTACGGATTTTTGTTGATGCCAAAAACATCATGTTCTGACATGATAAAAATATTCTCTTATTTGACAATCCCAAGCCATGCAATTTAGAACTGGTACTTTAAATTGCATAATTAATTATTAAATATTTATATTATAAATTAAATATAGGTTATTGTCAAGCAAAATGGCAAAAGAATTTTTTTAAGGGTGACTAGTCTTTTAGATAAAAATTATTTAACTATTAAAATAATGCTAATGATTCATGTAATGTGAAATTGTTGTTCTTGATGTTTTTTGTTAATAGTACATACATCAGTTAAAAATTTATGAAAAATAAAATATTTATTTCTCAAAATATTTGAATTCGATAAAATATGGCAAAGGTTTTAGTTTTCCTCATCTATAAAATCTCTAGATATTTCCTGAAAGAAAATTCACTGAATGTGTTGCTATCATCTAGAAAAATTGTAATCATCAGTTCTTTGTTTCTTTATACTATTCTGGCTTTAAATTATCAACTTTGCTATTCTTATGAATGGGAGGGGGGGGAGGAGTTTTTGTGGATTTTCAGTGACTTAGATTTAATAAATTTTGAAAAATGTAAAAATTAATATTTGTAACAAATTGAGAAAATAGTTGAATTGTTAGTCAATTAAAGCATTAAAATGATTGTGAATGCTTAATATTGCAATATAGGCATATTTCTTGATTTGAAACATTATATTCAAAGTGTTTTTTAATTAAAAAAGAATATAATTGTAAAAGCCATTTGAATGTTTGCTTGAGAAAACAATAAAACATATTTTTAAGCGGAATTGTAATTGATGAAAATTTCCAAATCCTATGGATACCTTTAACACAATTTTCATCCAGCAAGTTGCTATTTTCAAGCTTTTATTATTTTTCAGTTTTTGATTTCATTTGTATTGATGTATATTAGGTTTTTTTTTAACAATATAAATTCTTTAAGGCTGTTTAACTTGATTTTTTTTCTTAGTAAGAGATTTTCTGTTCTAAGAAAGATTCTATCTCAGATCAATAATTTTGAAATACTTGGAAACATAAAAGTAACAAAAAAAAAATATATCAATCTTGATATAGTTAATCCTCTCTATATAAATCTCTGAATTTATTTTATATAAATATCTATATAATTAATACTAGCAGTCTTAAGTATTCATATTTAGTGTTTAATTATTAAGCTTATTAAAATGAAATGAATATAACTTTTTATTAAAACTATCCTAAATTTTAAGTATTTAGCAAATTTTAAAATATTCTGCACACATTAACCTAAAACTGAAATGACATTGGTTGGAAAATATATAATTTAATAAAGAAAATTGATAATAAAAACTTATATCCATTATTTCTATGTTTCAAATGATTTCATTTTTTACTATAAAGCTATAATAAATAAAACCTTTTTGAAAATATTAAAAGTTAAATTTGTATATTTACTAAATATCTGTTATATAATGTCCAACAAGATATAAAGTAGTCATAGTTTTGATTATTTGAAATCCATTATTTTTTGAGGACCATTTCTATCTTAAATTAATGATCTACCAGAATTCAGAATTTTTTGGATTATCGATTAAGATGTATGATGATTCTCAATCTGGAAATAAAAGTATTATCAAAGTAAGATCTTGTTTCATCGAAAGCAAATATTCGATTGCACAATTTTTTTTTTGTATTTGAAGTTTTTTTATTATAAACATTCTTTCAGTGCAAAATATATCATAAATTGAAAAAAAAAAAATATTGTTTTGATAAAAAGCACCATTCTCTATTAAAAGAGTGAAAAAAATTCTTTGTTTTTTAATAAAAAATATTATTAAAAAATGGCAATTATAGGAAAAACAAAGAACTTTGAAATGCTATTTAATTAGGTATTTTATTGCAGAACATTATATTTGATTGGATTTATTTCTTACCACAATTATTGTTATATTTGTTGAAAAAGTGTGTGCAAAATTCATAGCAGTTTTTTTTTTAATTGAAAATTAATTCTTCTTTGTTTTCAATTACTGTATTTAGTTATATTTCAAGAGTACATTGATTTTACTTGTTCGATATTATTTTCATAAAAAAAAAACGTTTTTCACTAGTAGCTCAATCTGGAAAATTTCATTTTTGGAACTGTTAATAAATCAGTTCATGACGTCACCAGTTTTCATTTCAACATTGCGATGATTGTTAAATAACTGTAACGCCATATTTTTATAACTTTTACTTAATGTTTTCATTAAAATACTACTCGGTCAAAATCGTTTGGCAAAATTAAATTAGTGAATGTAAGTAAGAATAAAAAGATTTTTTCAAATAACTGATAATTCGTTTTTTTCGATAATGATTTCTGAAGTGATGGTTCTTTTACTTTTCCTTTATATTTTAACCCTTTAAAGAAAACTGGTATGAACATTAAAATTTTTTTCTCTGCTTTTTAAATGTGTATTAGTCATTTTAAAAGAGGAGAATCTAAGAATAAATACGAAAAATAACCTTTTTAAATATAAAATAATATAGTGAAATTGATGAAATTCAGAAGAGTTCAGATGAATAATTAAAAGAATTTATAAAATTGATTCTTCGTTGAATGTAAAATTTTAATCTCGTATCATTTAAGGGATTCTTTCGATTTTGGATTTTTATATTGATTCCCTCTCTGTATATTTGTTAAAGTTACTTTCTTTTTAATGCTTTAAGAGTAATAATGATATACATGTTTCATGCTACTTTTCTTGTGGAATTTACGGTTGTGAGCACTCTTAATTACATATTAATCTTTTCTGTTGTTAACATTAGTTTGATAATTCATTATAATTGTCACATATTCTTTTTTAAATCTGTTGTGTTGCTAACTTGTTTCTGTTAGGATAAATTGTCATGGTTTCTCTTTTTTTTTGCATAAATCCAATTTTAAAGTATTTTCTTATATTAATCTTTTTTTAAAAGTCCCTACATAATTTTTCAAAGGGAATTAATAGTATGTATTTACATGTAAAAGAAAACGTATTTTATGTTTGGATTAAAATAGATTATGAGTTAATGGTTACAAGATTTTTTTCAGCCCTCATTATTTTTTTTTTGAAATAATCTGCTTCATGTAATGTTATTTAAAACAGAAAATCATTATTGCAATTGCCCGTGTTGCCCTATAATTTTTAATTTAAAAAAAAATGAATATTACGTACTTCTCTGATATTTAAATTTTTTCATTAAAGTGATATCTTTTAATCATACTCTTTAGCTCCTTGTTTTAAATGAAAAAAAAATTACTGCTATGTAAAATCAAATTGGGTTAATGAATGAATATGAAATATTGCGTTGCTATGATAGCGTTTAAATACCCCCACCTTTTACCCTTAAGCTATAGCTGAGTTCACATCTAAGAAAGATATTTTTTTTTTACATCCATTTTAATTAAAAGAATTCATTAATGATAAGAGTGCTTGAAATTAACTGTTCTTTCAATAGACATCCTCTTCATCCCCCCCCCCCCCCTCGAAAAAATGTATTAAGAAATTCTGGTGAACCATTTTAACGATTATGAATGTATTAAACTGGTTTTATCTCATGAAAAAAGTTTTCATCATTTGTATTTTTTTGTTTTATTTTAAAATAGTTTCTAAAAATAATAAAAGTTGGCATGTCTCATTCTTTTTATTTATTATTTTATTTTGATTAGTTTTTGTGATTCAGCTTTATATTGTGTTGGTTTCCATTTAAGTGTAGAGTCTTAGATCTGGAACTAAAAGGCCCTAAGCTCGATTTTAGATTCCATCAAGGATCCATAATATATGCGTGCCTAATGCATTAAAATTGCATTGATTATACATCTCATTTGTTTTGTGTGGAAGCTTGCGAGACTTAGAATGCCGACTCAGTTGTTTTTTTCATCATTTGATCATTGTTCAAGATTACGAGGAATATTTTTAATATAACCGACGTGTATTTTTGAGTAAATTAAATTATTAGTTTAAAGTTTGATCATATTTTAACTCCAAATAAAAACACTCTGACACAAGCTTCTAATTTTAAGATCGCGATCATTTTAATAAAAATCACAACCTTTAAAAGAGAAAAAAAAAAAAAAAAAAAAAAAAAAAAAACAGAATTCACTTATATTTTTAATGAAAGAAGTAAAAACATTGAAAAATAGATTTCAAATTGATACATTTTACGAATATTCGTGAATGTTCAGAGTTGCCTGAGTGATAGGGGGAAAAATGAAAAGAAACCAGCGATCGTTGCAGGAAGAATTGCGAATATACGTTTCACGTCTCCTGGCAGCTTCAATATAGATGTCTGGTACATGTCAAACGGGATGACAGATTATCCGAACCGTTTTGGTACGAATCCATTAGGGAAGAAGATTTATAGAGGACCAAATGTGTTTGACGAAACTCTAGAAAGGAATCGAGTTTAATATCTAAAAAATGTTTGGAAAAGCCAAAAAAAAAAAAAAAAAAAAAAAAAAAACGGAGAAACTCAATTTCTCCTGGAAGAAAATCGTATTATTAAATTTCTACTGCTCGGATGCATTTTACAGTAATGCCAATGTAATTTTTAAAATGCATATAACTTTCGTGCCCCTTGAAAAAAGTGAGTGAATGCTTTTTATCATGTTAGAACATGTTATTTGGGGAATGAGCGACAGCAAAAATCCGTAGGCCAAAAATTGAAATTTTATTATCTACACGAGCATCTGAAAAAGTCAGCTTTTAATAACACGTTGCCATCGCATTTACAAAAGCTCCGATTAAAAAAAAAGGAAGTTAATAACTACAGAAAATAAAATCTAGAAAAATGCCATTTTGAGCACGTGATTATATGAAATGAAATAAATGTTAAATGGGGTATTTTTTTAAACAATAAACGCGAGACTAAGTTTTTTTTTTTTTGGATCGGTCATTCGATGAAACAATTAAAAGGAATAAAAATGCAATTTAACTCGCACGAGCACGTGTGGCTCAAGAAATGATGTTTTGACATGATACACTGAAATATGCATAGCAGATTTCATTTTAATGTTTTATTATTAAAATTTTAGCTTTTATACCATGTGTTTTTGTGGGTTATAAATTATTTGTTGGCCCAACCGTTTGTCTTTTTTAAAAGTGATAATTGCTTGAATTCTGTTGAAAAAATGTAATCCATTGTATTCTTTATTGTTGAATTTACTTTTCAAATTTAGCCAGTTTATTCCCTTATAATAGTATGATGTAAGTGTAAACGCGAGGAATTTGAAGATATAGCCCCGATTTTAAACATTCACACATTACGCAGTACAAAAAAATTGTTGTTTAGAATAATTTCAAATGTTCAAAATCTTCTAAAAATTAATAAGTTACAGAAGGATGAAAAAATGTTTTGGAAATGTTTAAATGAAAAAAAAACGATCATTGATTTACAAAAACGTTATAAATATTCTGTCATGTTTTCATTGTTTCAATGTTCAGTAATGGTCAAATAAATTTGAGAATAATCTACGATTGATTATTCTATAATAATCAGTAATCAATCAATAATATTTGATGATAATCAATAATCGATCAATAATATTCTATAGTAATCAATAAATTATTCTATAATAATCAAAGAATAACATAAAAATTGAGAATAACCAAAATGCTCTAAAAATTTCAGTAGGTTCTGCAAATTATTTAAATATATGTAATTGTGTTCGAAAATGTTCTAGAATATCGAGATAGAATTTTATTATTATTATTATTAGGCTTTAAGATTCCTTTCGTACACTGCCTGGGATGGCTGTGGTTAAGATGATAAATACTTATAGCCCCCCCCCCCTTTATAAGTACAATAATTGTCCCAAATTTAGTTTAAATTGATCGTCTGGCTTAGAAGATATGGAACATATACATATAATGACTTTAAGTATATAAAGATATGCCATGGAAATTCAACTAAGCAAAGTGGATATTTCATTCATTGCAAGAGAATTGCCGGTTATTCTACGGTAATTTAATTTAAGAGATGATGGATTTTTGCTTTTATTGTCCTTCTCTCTTTATTTTTAATATTCGTAACATTTCCCCAGTTTCCGCTTGGGAAAAGAAACTATTTTAATAAAAGTGTTTCTTTTTAAATGTAACCATAGCAAACCTATTTATCATTGAAATGGTTTTCTTGCGCTGTTGAATGGTAGATTATTCATTAAGTTTTATGTGTTTACTAAAAGAAGATTATAAGCATAAGCATTTTTTAAGGTTTACTATAGTAAATGTATCCATTTTGAATTCAATATAGTTTCTCATTTTAAAATTTCACAAAACCAAAGAAGTAGATTTGTAAACCGGCGAAAAATGTATATCACACTAAGACATTTACATTTGTATTGCTACTCTGGAAATTGAGAAGACAAAATAAATAAAAAAAATAAATGAGTCAAGATTAAAGGGAAATCTGCTATGCATGTTTCAATGTATCGTGTCAGAACATCATTTCTCAAACGGCCAAGCACCACGTGCTCGTACAAGTTAAATTATATTTTTATTCATTTTAATGGTTTCATAGAATGAGTCACTTTAGTGAAAAAATTTTATCGTATTTATTGTTTAAAAAAATATCACATTTCCCATTTATTTCATTTCGTATAATCACGTGCTCAAAAGGACATTTTTCTATGTTTTATTTGCTGTAGTCATCAACTTATTTTTTTAAATAGATATTTTATAAATGCAATTGCAACGCATTATTAAAAGCTGATTTTTTGAGATGCTCCTGCGAGTAATAAAATGTTTATTTTTCACCAACGGTTTTTTGTTGACGTCAGAAAACATCATTCCCAATACAATATCATGTTCTGTCATGATTTAAAAAAAAGTCTTTTAAATGAAAGCGAACATTAAATAAAAAAAAGGTGATTATAAATTATGTAATAGAATATATTATGAATAATCGATTTTACTGATTAGTTAATGCTAAAACATGTTCATAAAATCAGATGTATTATGGACAATATATCAAGCAAGACAGTAAATTTGGAATTGTGCTTTATAATACAAATATATATTGCAATATTCATTGTACCAAATGCAATAATGCAATATTCATTGTACCAAATTAGGAAGGAAAATTTTTTATTTATCGATGTAAGTAAAGAGGTTGGACCGGTTCTCCCTCCTCCAACTTAAGATGTAAATTTTTACATTTTAAGTTGAAACATTTAAGTTTTACATCTTAAGTTTAAGTTACATCTTAGTAAATTTTTACATCTTAATTGAAAATGAGAAGCTTTATTGGAATACTTTGCCTTTCACTAGAAGCACAATAATTTTAGTTGAATTATATAGTTGATTTATGTAATCTTTAGTAATTAATTCAATTTTTTTTATGTCCTTTAAATTCTGTTATTTTTCATACCGTTCATAAAAAATATAGCAACTGGATTATTTAACTGTACGTGACTCGCAGATTAGTCTGACTTTGTATAATTTTTCAGTATTCTAAAAGTGTTTGGTAAGCAATTTCCTGAAATGTTATTTATTATATTTTTGTTAATTTTACATGTAACCTGTTAACATAATTTTCAAATTTGGTGAACTATTTAAATGTCATATAGCCATCACTTGACTTAGTACTAGTTGCCTTTGTTGATTAGCTAGTTTTTTGGGATTAATGGTCGCTATAATTTTCAATTAAATATTTTATGCTACTTGGTCTTAGTAGCTTCTTCGGCTTAATATTTTTTTAGCCTCAAATTTCGATAGACTTATAATTCATACTATTGTAGGCTCGTTAATACATTCTTCATTTTACTATGCATTCCTGCTTATTATTATTATTTGTCTGCTAATTTAAAATTTGAAGAAAATGGGTACGCTCGGCTATTTCTACCTTTTAACAATGTAATCTAATATTTAGCCTAAGCAATCTAAATTTCGGCATTCTTCTTGCTAATAGTATCTTTTAAATGTTTATATAAATCTTCTAAATTCTTCTCAAAATTCAATAAAAATATCGTTTGCTTGTCAGTCATAAAGTGGGTCAAACAATTACGAGTACACTTCGTTTTTTGTGTAAATGAGCATTTTGGCTGGTGAATAATGGGCAAAAAATATAATAAAATTTTTTGTAGAGGCATTTATATATAGAGACTTTTTACTTTGTATATACACATACACACAAAACAGTAATTAGTTAAAATTCAAGTTTATATAGTTTTAAATATTTATAAGGCAAATTTTAAGATAAAAAAATGAGAATAAACATATAAAATGTTTTTAACTACCACTATATAAATTATTTTTCGGTGGTATTTTAATCTATTTCTAAACCTTTCTTCTTTTATCTAATTCTGAAGCTTTTTTTTGTTTGAAAAAAACTGAAAAAACTGAAACTGACTTTTTTCTGAAGCTTTTGTTTTCTTTTTCTAAAGGTTTAAAACCTTTCTTGTTTTAAACCTTTTCTAATGGCAATTCTTGTTTGAGGGAGTTTGTGAGATTAATTTAAAGTCAAACTTTTAAATGAAAAATGGCTATTCCAAGAGTAACCATTATCGATGTAAGGAAATTCGTATTAAAATTATTTGGAAAAAAAAAAGAGGAAAATCTTTATTGCTAAATAATTAAAATTGTTGGTAGAATCTACACTTGTGTTCAGAAAATCAATGGAAAATTTAAAAGTAATAGACTGATTGAAAATATAAGTGGAAGCAGAAGGAAGGGTATTCTGAATGATGTTGCGAAAAGAAAAAACTTTGAAAGAAATCAAAATTTATCATAAAATAAGTGTAGTCAAAATTATTGCAGAAATTTCTAAAATCATTGGCAGAAGTATACGTGTTGAAACTGAGCGAAATATAAATAGACAATCTGGATAGAAAAGTGATATTGCTAGATAGAAAACCTTCTTTAGCTTGCAAAATTAGAAAAAAATTTGGAGTTGGCAAAAACTTGTTAATTTAAAACAATTATTTGTAAGAAAGTAGTATTTTGTGATATTTTTGGCAATGACTTCCATCGTACTGTATAAAGAAAGCTCAATACTACTTTTGATAAAAAAAAACATTTTCATCCTACAATTATAGAGGTGATTTCGACATGGGGAGGAGTTAGGGTTGCATTGCTTCTGCTGGAGTAAGAAATTAGTTTTTGTCATTTGCATTATGAGCCATATGGTTTACTAGTATATGCGTCGCAACATATTTAAAAGAAAGTACTAAAAACTTGGAAGGGTTTAGGGGAAAAGTTCGCATTTCAGGATGATAATGATTGCAAGCACACGACGTGTGATGTCAGAATTAGATGTCTTTTTCATTGCAAACAACGATCATCAATACCCAAAATTAATGTCATAAAAACCAAAAGTCTCGCAACATTAATGTTATAAAAAATCAGTTCGCCATATTCGTAACAATGGCCCAGAAATACAAAATTAGTAACAAAAGCCGTTAAAAACTTGTTCAAAAGGAATATCTCCAAAAGTTCATCAAATTGGCACTATAACATTTGAAGGATATTGTAAAAGCCAAAAGACATGCAATTAAATTTTGACATTTCCATTGTATATGAAATGTTACAAAATTTATGTATTTTCTCAATTTTTTGAAGTAAAAATTTGCAAATTTTATTTAAAATGCTTCTGAGATTTTTTATTATAGAGATTTTATTTATTTATTTATTTTTTATTTTTGACTTAAATTATTTGTTATGCGTAAAAAAAAGTTAGCAGCTTTTGGTGAGGTGCTATTATAATAAAAGTCTTCAAATGATTTAGAAAAGCAGAAGTTGATCTCATACTTTTGCTCATTTCGTTATTTTTTTGTATTAATATCGATAGTAATTCGGATTTTGAATTTAAAAAAATCTGTAATCTCATTATTGAATTTTATTTTTAATTTAATGTTCTTTCAGAATTCTTATGTTTTTGAACTATTGATCATGACACGTTTAATATTCGTTCAAAATTCTCATGAATCTTTGTATTCTTATTGGAGTATGGCTGAATAAAAAAAAAAATTGGTCAAATATAGAAACAAAATTATATGACAAGAAATTGTTATTGTTGAAAAGATATATATTTGCTTAAATTTTAAGATCAGTTTTAACTTTAAGAGCATGCAAAAATAATTCTTTACTGTAATATTTTCAGAAATCATCGCTGGAAAATGTCAAAATTGTGCTTAATTTTCTAAATTTCAAGAAAAGAAAAATCGCTCCTAGTACACATTTCCATTTACCCTAAGTATATATATGCCATGTTTAGCGTTTCTAAATCTAACGGTTAATCAGAGCGCAGATACAAAGTTAGTGCAGAATGCCAACACGCATATTCACTCATACACTGACACATAATCATCTTTATTAGAAATAAAAATTAAAATGTTCAGACTTTATAATAAAGGAAAAATCAGTTTCTGTGGTATAAACATAGACTTCTTTCCATTTTTATATTTATTTGGCATCGGCACTGTAAAAAAAAAAAATAGAGACTATTATAAAATAATTTTTAGAAAGTACTTTTAAAACTTACAAAAACAATAAGTAATCAAAAATTCTACTTTTGAGCATATCTGAACAAGCATTTAGAGCAAATATATTTTTATATGTGTATATTTAAGTTATGAATATACCGGGTGTCCAAAAAGTTCCCGTACTCCAAATTTAAAAAATCATTTTCCATGGTTTTTTATCATGTATATTAAATTTTGCCATACGAGTAACGAAACCATGGACATGCTTGAAGTTTTTTTTCGGTGATCGACTTGTCTCAAAAAATCTTAGGCCACCTCGATCCCCTGATCTGACCATCCCGGATTTTTTTCTGTGGAGATATTTAAAGGACAAAGTTTATGAAGGTGATCCTCAAACAATAGATGATTTGAGAATCGCAATTACCCAAAGGATACAAGAAATCACTCCTAGCATGTTAAAACGCGTTTCGAAAAACATGCGCAAACGAGTTCAGCTTTGTCTCCAAGAAAGGGGTGGGCATTTTGAACATTTATTATAAATGTAAGTTCAGAATTTTTTCCTTAGTTATGTTAAAAGTGCTTTTTATCATTGGCATAAAAATAATTCTTTTTGAACCTATTGTTTTTGTAAAATAAGTTCACAAATCATCAGTACGGGAACTTTTTGGACACCCTGTATTTTATAAGAGTATTTTGATAATAAGTCCCCCCTCCCACTTCTTTTTCAAAGGCATAAAAAGCATATTAGTTTGGTACTGCACTAAATTTAGTTAATGATTTTAGATAGGACCATTCATTTTACCTAAAAACTATTATTTTTTTAAATATCCACTAACCATTTTTTTGAACAAACAACTGTGATTTGTCCATGAGATGAAGGTAAAATTAATGGAACTTTCTTTGTATTAGATGTATTTTCATATAACTGCCTTTCTTATGTCGCTAATTTTTGCTATCATTTTTCGCATCAACTTAATTGGGAAGACGAGTGTAATGGATCCCCCCTCCCTTCTTCAATTATAGATCACTTTTTGTAAGTCCAATATTGATATGGCCGGAGGAGCTTCATTGTTTTCCTTTTTGCAACGGTTGGTTTGGCGTTCATTTTAGTTCGTTTAAAACTTTGTTTCTAGCGCTGCATCGAGCCCTATAATAGCTGCTATCCGACCTGTCGTTAAAGATTTCGATGTCGCTGCGATTGATCGATATCTGAAATCGATGGTGCAGCTAATGTTTCCGTGCTCGATGTCCCTGGCATTATTTCTAGTATTCTTTGATACACAGTATCGGATAAGAAAGTTGTCTCAGGATTTTATTGTTTAACTGTTTTTTCTTTTCTTTTAGAAATGGAAATTTATGGAAAGCAAGGTTTTGAACTTAGTAAATTGCTATCATTATTTTTAATCCCAGTCATTTTTTGGAATTGTCTGAAGTTTTCCCATTTTGGTGTTTTTTTTTGTATAATTTTTGGAAGAATAATGGAATTCGTTAGCATGATATTTTGAGGACTCTTATTAAAAGCAAAATATCACTTTTATTCGAGTATGTTGTGGTTACTTATGGCACTTGCCTATGGACAAGTCCCCTGCTGATGCAGCAGTAGATTTAAGCCGAAAAGAGTGTCTCTTGTTTTTAAAGTAGCGCCAACTAGGGGCAAGAGTACGACTTAGCTACACACTCACCACATTTGCTTGCACATCCCCTTTTTACAGGAGGGCACAGTTATATATCTCAAAGATAACAACAAAAAAAAACCATGGCCGAACCGGGACTTGAACCCAGAACTCCCAGAACACGAGGCAGACACGAGATGTCAGAAAGCTGGCTTATTAGGGTATTTCGTTTATTACAATCTATAAATTTACAAGTTCCCTCTGTGCGTTTTAAGTAAGTGATTATTTTTTTAGAATTTAGTGATAAGAAATTAATAAACAGATTTTCTATATATCTCGCAGGGATTGTATCACTTGCACTCAGTCTCATTTGCACTAACTCATTTGAGAGTTTCATTTGCGCTCACATTGTAGATTTACCAAGTTTTAATTACCTTTGGCAGGAAAACTTGGCGTGCGTCTAGAGGGGTTATAGAGAATGTACGTCTCTCGCATTGATAAGATTAAGTGAGATAATTAAGGGTCTTTTTTTTTCGAAATATTTGCTTTTTTTTTCTCACGGTAAAACTGATAAATTTTCTTTAAAAACGCTAGGTACATTTTTGAAAGTTTATTTTAGATTAGGAGTTAGATTAAATTTAGTCGGAAAACGGAGAGCGAAAAAAAAAAAAAAACTAGATGAGAGAATAAACCGAACAATAGAAAAACATTCTTTTGTCAAGGACTTAAAGAGCTGCCTTGTAACTCTTACTAATATAACAAAATTGCTGTAAAATTATTTTAAAGCAATGAATAATGGATGACACAGAACCATCTCGCAATTGGAAACTTATGAAATTAAACGCAGTTTACTCAAAGTTATGTCGCATAATAAGTTTGATCACTAAGTATGTTTACAGTCGTCTGTGTCATTGACATTAAGTCGAAATCCCAAAATATTACTGATGTAAGTTCATACGTTTTTGAACTGTCTTTCACCGTATTAGAGGAATGTTTTGATTAATTTTATCGATTTTCTTTACTTCATATCTCCTTACATTTTTCATTTCTTGCACAAGCAACATTTAGAGAAAGAGGGACCCCCCGATTTGAACTTGTGAATAATTTTGTTTGGGAAAAGATAAATAAAATCGAATATGACGTCGATTTTTACAATTTTCGATGTGCAAACCTTCATTTTTGGCATATCTCTGTTAAATATGCATTGCCAATTTTGACCAATTTTTTTCCCGTTTCTGAATTTGGAGGGGAGCAAATTGGTAATTTTATTTTAAATATAGAATTAATTACTTTTAAGTATAGAAAAATTTTCCAAGTTAGTTAATTGGTAATATTGAATGAATACTTTTATCCCCTTTTAATTAAATATATTTTATAGAGAAGATATCTGGCAATAAAAACTCAATTCCTGTCTTATTTATTCATGTGTCAATGTTTTTGAAAAAATTTGTTTTTTGATGAACTGTCTTGAACAAAAAACGAGCCACACAGCTTTATTCTATTATCGATCATTGTGTAAAGCTCAATTTTAAAGCTAATTACTTATGCTTAAAGAATGCTGCTTAGGATAATTGTAGGGGACTGTATACATATTTAAAATTGTACGAACTTGGAAATTTCCTATGGTAACACCCATATTTGATGTCATGAGATTTTCAACGGAAAACTTACCCAGAATACAAATTTTGGTGACATTGGAAGGTATTTAACTTTTTAATGTAAATGGTTATTTCCATATTTAGATTTGTAAGATTTAGTCATTCTCTTACATTTTAAATGTTAATTTCCACCCTGCATGCTAAAATCGATTACTACATCATTCATAACAAAATACCTACCGTCAAAATTTTTGAAAATTGTTTGATTCGTTTCTACAAAGAAATAAGAAAAAACATTGAAAATTTTGTTTAAATTGCATTGAGCTTAAATCGCTATTATGCTAAAAAAACTCAGTTTTTTTTTCATGAGAAAAAGAAATAAAAGTAACCATGTTTTATTATTTGAAAGATTTGTTAATTTTAGGTTTAAAACTTATATATTGCTGATAGAGAAGGAGAAAAAAAATTTAAATGATTTTTATTCTTTTTGCTCTTTACTTTATTAGTATATGCTGTATCTGTCATAAGTGCTTATTACTTATAAACAAACATAAAGTGATAAACTATTTTATTTTTCGAGCATCTAAAAATTATAATGCATTTCATTCTTGATAAATGTAAATCAGTTTTTTCCCCATCGTGCTTTAATGGCATTTTCTATGCATATGCTTTTTACATAAAAAAGATTTCATTATATGAAGATATATATATACATGATGTATGCTTGTTACATTATTGGATGAAAAACGCAGTAATTAACTTAATAAAACAACTTACATTTGAAAGTTTAACAGATCTATATTTAATTATTACATTTATTATTAAAAGCTCACATTTTTTTTCAGAAAGGGGGAAAAAAACAGAATTATTTGACAAATCATGATCTTTCATATAATTGAAGTTAAAGAATACCCTCTCATATTTTATCATTTATAATTTTTCCTTTTTTTTGTAAATATAAAATCTTTTTTAAAAAGTAATGATCTAAAATAAATTTTATTCGAAATTTGTGTAATGGATCTTTTATAAAATATTTTCGTTTATAAAAAGAAATTCTTACGAGACTTGACTTTTTTTGACCAGTTTTTTCCCGAAATTTAGGTAAATTGAAATTTATTGTTTGAAAATTTAGTTTCATCCTTTTTTACCTAAGAAATGACAAAATATTGGTAAACTAAAATTAATCAACATTTTGCAAACTATTAAAACTTGTTGAAATTCTTCGTTTTAACTTGTATTTATTTTTTTCTAAATACAAGATTGTTTTGATTACAAAATTAATACCAAATGCTTTATCTAATAATGTTTCGATGCATTTATTATGTTTATGATAAAAATAAGTGCAATTATACTGGATTAAATTTATAAAATTTTGGATACTTGTAAGAATTATTGAGTTCATAAATAAGTATAAATAGAAAAACACAAATGTGGCCCTCTTCTTATTATAAAATATTGAATTTGAATTTGCATTAATTAAAAAGAGAAATAATTGTTTGAGTTCCTTAGTAAAATTAAATTGTTAGGTATAATTCCACCAATTATTTAATGAGACAAAAAATCCCCATTTTTTCAGTAATTTCTTGTAATTGATATTATGTAAATGATATTATTCGAGTTAATAAGTAAAAATTCTTGCTTGCCACAAGGACAGAGATTATATTCCTTAATTAAAAATAATGATTATTAATCAACTATATTACTGCAAAGGCAAGCAATTTTATAAACTTTCATATCATACCTTTTGTATTTTTATACTTTATTAAACTGCAACAGTTCTTAAAAAATATTGATATTTGTTTAAAAAATGCATAATCATTTGATGCATAATGTATTTGAATGTCGACATTTTGACATTTGTGAACGAGACCTTAATCACATCGTTTTTGAGAAAATACAAGAAAAAAACAATATAACGAAAAAAATGAACTGAAATTTTGCATGCTTCCTTAAAATGGCATTGTTCTTTTATTTAACCCCACTTTATGTTCCGGTTAAAATTTTTTAAAACTCTAATATTAAAATAAAAATGTTTTATGTATTAAAATTTTTTGATGATAAATTTTTGCGAAAAATAGACAGGATGCTTTATATTTTTTATATTATTATAACAAAAATAGTTGAGGGTAATAACTTTGTAAATAAAACTCCAAAATTTTATTTTAACATTAAATGGCTCGTATTTTCGAAATAATGGATCTAAACTAATGAAATTTAGTTCCCGGATAGAACTTTCGATATAACTTTGAAAACCCAGGAGAAAAAAAAATGAGTGTTGACTTAGGGAATTTTGAAATTCTTTCTTATTTCTATATATAGACGGCCTTTTATGAATTTTTTAATTCAAAAATATTCAAGAATACCTTATTTCCTTTCGAATGATAATTTTTCTTTTGATTGTAGGATGAATGGTGTCAAAATAAAGCTTGTTTGATTAATTACGGGATGAAACTATTTTTAGAATTTGAGTTTTAAAAATCAATATGCTATTTTAATATTATATTAATATAAAAGCTATTTTTTGTATAAAAAGTATTAGTTAATATTCATTTCTCTCAAACTTATTTAGCCTTTTAGTATGTTTGTTGTAATACATTCAGGTGTAAAAGGAAATTCTAATGTTATTAATTTAATCTTGCTCTTGAGATTTATACCCAACTCAGATTTTTAACCATTTTCTCAACTGATTTTGGTACTTTTTTTTGTCATGGTCAAATGCATTCCCCTATTAAACGAATCCTTTTAACTTTTTGTATTTATACATTCTACGTTTGCAAAGAATATAAACAAATCTAAAGCTTTTCCTTTAAATCGAATTTATTTTGTGTGGAAACATTCGTCACCAAAGATTCGACTACGAACGTTTCTTGAAGTAAGTAAGACGCTATAAATCACAGAAAAAGAGAGTCTTAAGCGAAAAATCAATTGGAGACTAAATGAGCATGTACTAAGATTGTTGGAAATGGTTTTTTTTTTCCTGGTGGGAGCAATGACTTCTTAGAATATGGTTTAGGCATCTATTTATTTTTGCTTTTGTTAAGAATTTTTTTTTGTCTATTTTCAGAATTAATTCTGTTTCGCTGAATAATTGTTTTTCGCTTTGAAAATAAATTGAGTTAGTTTTATCTGCTATCCTATTTTTAATGAAATCTTTAAATATTTTAATGAAATGGATGTAGATGGAATATTTTTATATATCTTTTACCAAGAACAACTACAAAAAAATAATGGTTTCAGTACGTTAACTTACTCTCTCTCTCTATATATATATATATAATTAAAAATTATTTTTTGAAGCTACTTGAGTTGTTATCTCGTGCAATATGAATGTTGTTTATTAAAATATTTTTCATGTCTCTTGGTGTATAACGATAACAAATGCAAGAGTTTAATTATAAAATAAGCGATTTTTTTTTCCTTTTTGATTTCTTTGCACAATTCCTTCCTTTGCAATTCCTTTGCAAATTTTAAGTATTGGTTAAAGGCAAACTAACAAACACATATTTTAGAGCACTTTTTTATTGACAAATTGAAACCATAATTTGATGCCATCGGTGGAAACTTATTTATATTTCTTTTTACATTTTTTATTTTAACAACAACAGACATAAATTCTGTTAATAGTTTGTGTGTGAACATAATATATATAAAAAAAAAGTAATCACGCACTCGTACAAACAAAATAGTTCAATGAAAGACAACCACACGGTGGACAGATTTAGGCCTAAATTGGACATAGATTTATAAGTCCAGTGTGTTAAAATAACATCTCAGTTTAAGCCCATGTTGCCTGTAGCGGTTTTGAGTTATCGTGTTAACATGTACACGGAATAATTAATTTATACGGAATTTCATTCAGAATCGAAATTTTGTTGTGATACGGCATGATACACATTACATTTGACCGGTTTATTTTGAGCAGAGCCAAATCGAAAGACAAGCATACTTAAAAAAAAAGATTGGTCTTCATCGTTTATTGAATTTTAAAGTGCGGAAATTAATCTGTAAACTGAACGTTTTGAATATTTTTGCTGCATCTAATTTATATATAAAAAAATAAAATGCAGATGAAAGAAATCAATTTTTAAAGAAAGATTTTAGTTTTTTTTTAATAATGCAGTTAACGTATTAAATTTGATACATGTTGTGAAAATTGTCTGATTAACTTGAAAAAAAAAGTATTAAAAATTATTCATAACCTTTGAAACTTTTGGAAATTCAGTTTTAAGTAGTTTTTATTTAATGAAATAAAACATATAGTTTTTTTAATTAATATTCTAGTTTACTAAAATAATGCTTATTCTTATACTGTAATTGGTTGTAAATTGTTAAATCAGAATCCAAATTCGCATTTTTTAAAATAAAATTCTTGATTGCATGAATAAAATTTTCTTCAATGTTGATTGTAACATCAATTGTAACGAATGTTTTCAAAATAAATGCTTATATAATCAATTTTAAAAAGATGTTCTTGTGTAATAGTTATCTTTTCGCAAACGAAAGTAGTAGTTTATATATCATACAGTTTATAGGATAATTAAAAATCGATTTTTTTAATATGTTTAGCGGACTTTTAAAATTAGAAATCTTAAAAAAACCCGATCCCATTTAATCCATCACTGCTTTTAAAAAGAAATATTTTGGGAAGAGTGAGAACTTGAATAACTTTGAAGTTTCTGTGTTTGTTTTGTAAGAGTTTGAGTTTCCTTACTACACCGTGCACTTTTAAGGATTCTCCTTTATTTTTTAAGCATCCATTCTGTAGGTTGTTATTTAAGATCAGGGCCTGACTAAGGCAAAAGCATACTGGGCAGTTGCCCTAGCCCCCATATAAGTGCTCCTCCCAAATTGAATAGAAATGTTATTTTACTTTTCCCTTTTTAATAAATGTTCTTCATTGCTACAGTAGTGAAACAAATGTACCCCCCCCCAAAAAAAAAGTTTTCGCCCCTGGCCCCAACTAGGCTAAGTCAGGCCCTATGCAAGATGGTATAGTAATAGGAAGAGAATGAATAGCGTATTACGTGCAGATGTCTTTGTAATTTTTCTCTACCCCGTTTCCCCAACCATTTATACTATACTTAAATACAATATTTTATTTTGAATTATTTGTATTGGAACTAAAGCATTTACTTCAGCGTCGGAGAAACTACTTTTTCTACTGTCAAGTTTAAATAAGTATTATCTATTTCTAGCTTATTATTATTTTATGAATAGTAGCTTCCACTTATAAGTTTTTATATTTTCCTTTCATTCCTATTATTGGTCTTACATAATTGCTACGTGTATTTGACCTCTGTATTGTATAGAAAAAGTTTTTAAGTAAAAAGAACTATACTTACATGTAGAACGGTTTAAAAAAGTATTTATTTTTTATTTGTGAAATTTAAAGAAAAATTAGAGTGGTTAAATTATTATATTAAGAGGACATTGCACCTTTTGCAGTATTATCAAATAATCTGCTTAATAAAAATTTATATTGGTTTATGTTCTTCTTGAACTGCTGTTTTCAAACCACAATTGACAATCAAAACAGTTAATCTATACTACTATTACAAATGTGAAAGTTTGGATATATGAAAAGATGAATGGGATGATGTTACTCAATCACATTAAAACGGCTGAATGAAATTGAGAACAGAGATAGATTATAGTCTAGAATAGAACATAGGCTACTGTTAATTCCGGTTGAGGGGTTAATTTTTTATTAATTAAAAACTTTCTCGCCAAAAATCTTTATTTCCCACCGCTAAATGAGTAAGGCTTAACATGTTTTCGACCGGTTATTTCAAACGATTTTGTTTATTTTCTTAGTGCTGGTGCATTTAAAATTAAATTTTATTATTTAATCGATCTTTTGAATTCATTCTGAAATGCTCTTGAATTAAAATAAAGGTACATTTCCGTTAGCCGACCGCAAGCGAAAAATTGCCAAAGAAATTTGGCGAAATTCTACATTATTTGGCTATTTTTCGCTTGCACCCGGCAAACGGAAATGTACCAAAATAAAACATAATAAAGGAAATGAAAAAATTTCTAATCAGTATTACCCCAACTGACGCAGAAAATTCACGCATTTGCGTAGCCTCAATTGGCGTTAAATTGGCATGCGCAGTTTGTTTGGCCATTCCCTAGAAATGATATAAACAATATGTCAGATATCAGACATATTTTAAATATTTTAGTAATAATGTTTCAAAAATGAAAGCTTATGATAAAACCAAATTTCAATTCAAATGAGCTATAAAGCTCGTTTCCAATTTACATTTAGGCGAAAAAAGATTTTTATTTAACTCTTTCTAAGTTTGTTGCCTATATTTCCTTTTCTTCGAGCATAATTAATTTGTTTTGCGACTTTTTTTTTGTCTATTGAGCATTTATTGCGGTCGGTTACACGCCTGGCATCGAAAGTTTTCAACATTTTTTTTTAGTTATTTAATTAAGAACTGAATATTAAAGTCACCTAGAAATACCTTGATTAATTAATATTTGTTATGTCATTAAAACATTTTCCATTCGATTTGTTGTCAGGAACCAATCAAACACAAGAATAAAACTTGATAATATCAGTAAGTTGATCAAAATATTTCAATATTTCAGAAGTATCTAAAGTTACAATAACGTCATCAGAGGCAAAGAAAACCTTACTAAAAAATTTGGTTCCATGATTTTAAGGGTCTAAAGTGAGAGGTATTCATTGAGTCCGAAAACAATATCTTTTTGAAATTATGTCTTGTTTTCGAATACGATATGGGACAAGTTCAAGTTTAATAAAAGATTCTGCATATTAAAATAAATTTTGTACGAAGACTTGTAAATAATAATGTCTCTGTGTTCATTTGTTCATGAATATAATTCAAAAGCAAACGAGATAGATAAATGAAATTTCCCTATAGGTGTAAATGTGTATGTGTTCATTAAGTCAAATTTTGTATGAAATATCGCTAAGAGTAATTCTCTTTTTGTCCGTCCGGCCGTGATTACGAATGAGAGCACTCTGAATCATAATGATCTAGATGAGTGAAATTAGACTTACATTTTTACGTTTTAGAGCTAAAAAATAGTAAGTCAGATTTTGGACAAATAAACATTATGAACTAGGTTATTGACATTGAGTATATCACCTCAACATGAAAATTGTTGATTTCTGCATTAAATTCAGTCTGTTAGAAGGAGTATTATACTAAATTGCGTTCTCTACTGTCTTCATTCTTTGATGAGGTTAAACACAGAACCCGGAAGTACAGCAGGAAGTCAAGAAAAGCACAATTCTATTTCTTATATATGAAGAATTGTTAGGCCATTCTTTAATCTCAGCAGTTCTCTCAAAGATCTAAATTGTATTTTGAGCTTCAAATAATATTTCTCTATTTCCTCTTCGTTTCAAAGAAAAACGATTCCATATCGTATTGTGGAACATCCACTATCTTTAATTTCTTTCTGATGGCTGCTTTTTTTCTTCTTCTTTTCTTTGGTAGACTGCTGTGATTGCGAGAGTTGTGGCGAAGACAAGACTTTCGAAAACTCATCTGTGACAATTTTTTTTTCTCCATCTTTCTATGTTTTCTTGCTTTTGCTCTTTTAGGTTTTTGGTATGAAAATAATAAAGGAAATCCATATTGTACTTGAAGGTATCGATAAATAAAGTTTATACTATTGTAATGCGACTTTGAATTAATAAATTGAATTTTTAAAATTATTTTTTTTGCAGTGATTAATAGCGAAAGTATAGTTATCGTCAAAAAATTCGAACTTGAGATTTTAACGAATTTTCGTTTTAGCCCTCCCTCAGTTCGAAAAACGCATTTTTGAAAATATCCGTCTGTCTATCTGTGACAGAGATAACTCAAAAGCATTTTGAGCCAGGAGGTTAAAATTTTGTATACGGTCTTTACCACAAATTAGCAAATTTCTATCAAATTTTGTATAAAAAATATCCGTCTATCCGACTATTAGTTAACACCTAACTGCAACATGAGGGTAAATTCTAAATAGATGATTCAGTACACAGATTTAATATCTATCTATTTATCGACATCTGTGCAGATGATATTCAGCAGATAGATTTAACATCTATAGTACAGACATCTGTACTATAGATGTTACTGAATTTGAGCCAAACCCAACAACGGGTTAACTATCTGTCAGCCTGTGCTTTCAGAAACTTAGAAACATGATAATTCAAGAACGCTGCGACTTAAATATATCCAACCAGGTGTTGAATTTTGTGACTCCAAGTGTAGTTTTGTGCCAAATTTTGATTTCAATACACACGTTTCGAGAAAAATGGGTCTAAAGCGCAAATTCGATTTTCGGTTACAATTTATGGTATGCCAGAGATTAGTCGCCAAAAAACTCGCCAAGGACGACATGACAGATTCAGTAAAATTGCTAAATTCACGACTAAAAATATTTTGTAACTATTATACGTCCTTTCCATGCAGGGCGGTCTCTGGCATGGCAAGTTTATTAGAGAGTATGCGAGAAAGTTTTGGGGAGATTACTCTCGCTGGTTTTAATATTTAAAAATTTACAAGTATCTTTAATGTGTTAAAATGTTTTGTGTTAATATAAGTGAGTTTTATATGTATTTGAATTTTCCCTTTTTAATGTCATATTCATTTGCATTTTAATACTTATCCTTTTTGCAGTTATTGTTTCATTTTACTTCCCCCCCATGCGTTTGTCTGTCACCATTTTACTTTATCTTTTTATCTGTCTGGTTATCGTTAATATGCTCTTTGATAATATAGGAGCTTGGTGGGGAGGTCTTAATTTCAGGAATCTACGGATTCAAAGCTCGATTCCTCTAAGGATCCATTGAATATACGAGACTGCTGCGAATTAAATCTGATAGAGACGATTTGAAGCCTTTCCGTTAGTAAGGCATGGATAGTGTGGTATGGCATGGTTTGGCTCTTGGCACAAGGTCCAATTCAGAACAAGCTGCGCCATTCACAAGTGTTTTAAAAGTTCCATTATAGGAAGATTGCATAAAACAAGGATGTATTATAAAAAGTTAAAGATCAAGAATAGCTGATTTAAAACGATTCGGAGCAAGAATAAATAAAGTCTAAAACATTAAATGCTATGAAAAAAACCAATGACCCTTAAAAAGTCGAAGTTTTGAGTGAGGTTTCTCACCCACCAGGTCCCGTAAATTTAAAATAGTGGATTCAAAGTGAGTGAAACGACCAGAATTAAAATTAGGACATTGAGTTATGGGCAATAGAGCTGACAACACCATATGTTGTACAATGAGGAGCTCGTTCTCCAAACAGCAAATGTCTATGTGTTTATCTAGTGTGTCCAATGCTTAGACGAATTATTTTGACATCTATCTGCTCCTCTTTTCGGTAAACCTGACCACATATTTATTTTTGATTGAATAACGTGGAATTAGCTTAGATGTCTTCCTCATCATCTGATCACTATACAGTTAGATGATGCCAATTTTATTCGATACTACACCTAATGATGTTCATTGAAGAATGATAAGCAATGTCTTCTTGCAGTGTTAATTAGTAATAGTTGAGGACTAGTAATTATAGCGTTCGTTTTTTTGTTCGTGTTCGGATAGTAATTATGACAGGTATTTTCTGTGGATTTAAATTAATTAGTATATCCTAACGAATTAGACATGAATTGGAATACTCAAGTAATCATTTTGAATAAAAGCGTCATAGAATTTTAAAATATTTATTTTTTTAAAGCATTGTTTTCGTGCATATAATCGAGTCTATGAACAAAAATATGTTTTCTAGGAGATGCTGACGTATTTTGTGCTTTATAATTTTGTATCAGGAAATAACAATTGCTATCAGTGAGAAATGTATAGGAAATAACATTTCTCCTGTGAAATACAACTGGCGTTGTTTCATCACATGATACAAGAAAACGAGGAGCTGCATTTTTTTCTTTTGCTCATTTTTTTAAAGATTCATGCTTTTTAATTACTTTTTTGTAACCCTGCGCAATTGTGATGTTTCACAAAATACAATTGTTTCTCATTAACCGTCTTCTTCACTGATGTCATGAGTGACGTTATTTAATAAATTCTTCTTTAAATGAAATAAGGGAATAACGATTCTTACAAAATCTTCATTCCAAAATTGAAACCACTATTCCATTTTTCAGGGTTTTTTTTTTAAACTCAACAAGTGACATAGAGCATGATTAGTTATAAACTTTTTGATAGCACCTTATTTTTTAAAATTTTATATTTTTAAATTTTACATTCATTTGAATAAAACATTCCCATTATTTAAATTTTTTAATTTAATGAAATAAGTTGGACATTACTGAGTTACGAAAGATCAGTATTCAAAATAATTGAATTTGCTGTATATTAATTAAGGATTAATCAAAGTTGGCTTATTTTTGATTTTATCTCTTAATTTTTGTGCATAAATATATTTGCTTGAAAATTGTCTGCAATCAATACCGTGAAATCTCTTTAGTGAATCGTATTGCCTTGCATTAATATACTTGTATTTAACTAAATTAGCAAAAAGGTTCGTGAGATTGATATTTTGACAAATTGTCAGACCTCTCACAGAACCCCCCCCCCCACCCCCCTGTTTTAAATCCCTTCCTGAGGGTGACGCTTGAAAAAGTCTTCAAACCGGATTCATTGTTAAAAAAATCTTTTTTGATTTTAAGTTTTATTGAAACCTTTTTTCTAATTTAGTTCTTTTCATTTGTGTTCTAGTTGTAACAGCATTGGTGCTCTCTAGATACAACGCTCTTTTAAATTTTATGGTTCAAATAATATGTTTAGGTGAATTAATACTTTTTGCAAATTGCTTTTCTTCGATATGATATTTATACTTGTATTTAATGTACTTAAAATATTTTTTAAAAAACTGATTAAATATAGACATTTTATACGAAAAATATATCCAAAAAATTCAACAAAAAGTTATTGTTATTTTTTGAATTTTAAGATGCTTTAAAAGTTATATTTGCTCTGTAATAATTTTAAGCACCCCTCTAAAAAACTTCTAAATTTCGCTTTATTTGTAATTATATTAAAATTTCGGAGAAAAAAAACCCACTCCGAATTTAATATCTACACCCTTCAAAATATACATATGTGAAGTTTGATAATTCTAGTTCAATTGGGCGCGCCTATATTCATTCAACACACTGGGCCTGACTAAGGCAGGGGCATACGGGGCAGTTGCCCCAGGCCCCCACATAATTGAGGACCCCCAAATCGAATATAAGCATAATTTTACGTTTCTTTCTTTAATGAATCTTCTTCATTACTAAAGTAGTGAAGCAGATTGGGGCCCAAAAGAAGTTTTTGCCCCGGGCCCCAACTAGGTTAAGTTGGGCCCTACCAACACACACAAATTTATTATTAATCTTTATTATAAGTAAAAATAAAGATTAAAATAAGTAATTTCAACAATTTTAAATTAAGATTCTACGGTGTGTCTTTGAATGAACTATTGATTGATGTGACATTTGGCAATTAAAACCGTTCTTAGTTAAAAATTTGGTGAGGTATGTCTTCATATTTCTCCTGTGTTAATAACCTATTGACATTTCTGCGGCTTCTCTGCTTCATCCGAGATAATCTACCTTTCCTCGGCTTACTGTTAAATTGATGAATATGAGATGAAGCGATTACCTGCGTTATTGAAATGATTACCTTTCAACAACATGTTCCCACCCACATCGTTTGCTAAAATTGCTACCTCGAGCCGAAGTTGCTTGCTGGTGAAAACCGGGAGAAAAAAAAAAGGAATGCAAGAAAATCTTTTGGCTGTCGTCGTTCGCATCTTTTCCCTCTCCCCTCATACATTAGCTTAATCAGTTGGCCTCCACGCGTAAACTGCTGGTGGAAAAATCACGACGGCGGCTTCTCAGATAAAAGACACCGATTTCAAAATGTCAAGGGTAAACTTAGATGGGAGATAAAATATTCCTCGATTCTGACAATTTGTGTGATCATGCTTCGCCTCTACCACCCAAAAGCGCGCATCGGCATTATATATCATTACGGGTTTTTTGTCCTTCCCATTTTCATTTTGTGTTCCGCTGATCTCTCGCTGATAACTCTAAAGGACGCGTTTGTGATAGACAAATTATACAGCATATTATGAGATAAGACATCTTATTTTTTATTTTTATGATTCTGTTTGTATGTTATTGCGATACAAAGTTAATGAGAGTAGCAGTTTGTATTTTCTTAGGTGTCTGTCTATCTGGGTGATGTATGTTTCTGGAAGTTAGTTTGGAAATTCGGAACAGATTCAGGCTTGTTATTTTAAGAAACCTGATAGTTATAGTAAAAGAATGTAAAAGAATGCATAGTTTCTTTTAATAGTCACTGTACATGTATACAATATTCTCATTTAATCTACCATATACCTAACTAGACTGTCGAATTTACAAAAGTACGTGATTATTTAACAACGTATTTTTATGACAAAAAATATATTTTAAGATACCAAATATGTAAGATTTTATTATTAGCTGCCTTTGGCCACCAGCCCATTCGCCAGTATTAATGCTCGCCAAAATGCTCAATTAAATATTTTGTGTAATTGTCTCATAATAAGTTTTCCAGGAAAATATTTTTAAGCTTCAAATTTTGATAGTAGTATAATTTGCTATATTATTATATAATCCTTAAGCCATCCTGCTAGGTACTACGCATTTTTTCTCTAATTTCGTATCAGCGCCTATAAAATTCACTTTTACAATTAAAGTGAAAATGATGCAACTGCAGTTAATATAAAGACGTTTTTTGTGCTGAAACCAAGCATGCTAAGTTTAAAAAAAATAGGGCAACTCATAGCAGGGTCGTTCGGCATGGAAATCTTATGTTTATTGCAGAATAATTTTCATAATTTATAACACCTCAACGAATTATTCATCCGCAATTTTTACGAATTCTTCGTAAAATTCAGTTTTTAGTTTTTTTTTTTACAAAAGGATTTAAAAGATTCAATAATAATATTATATTTTTTTGGCTTATTAAAAAAATTAAGAAGTTTAATATCCTAGATAATTTTTTGGTCCTATGGAATCATATTCTGCAAAATATTCTTCTCAACTTTTAAATAAATAAATGAATGAATGAATGTATCTATCTTTTGCTATTAAATTCTTATTTATTAATTTTGAGTATTGTAATTTTAGAACAATCGATATTAGGGCAGTAACTCTTGAGAAACCCTGAGGGATAATTGACTTCTTTGAGACGGTCGATGAAATAATGTAAAATCATCCATTTTTATAGAATCGTGATATTTAAATTTTCATAAATTGGTCAGTTTTAACCCTTTGCGGCCGGGCAATTTTAAAAATAGCTTATTTGTACATATTTTTGACTCAAATATGCGTCCTCCGCCCTCAAAGGGTTAATTATTGGTTTAGTTTATCGGAGTGCCTTTATTTTAACTCCTTTATTTTAACTCCTTTATTTTAAGATATCAGCATCTCAAAAATATTTTGTTAAATATGACTCAAAGGACAGAGGTTGTATGCAAAAATTTAAGATTCTTAATTCATCAGCTTTAATTGAGACTTAATTTACATAAAATATAATGAGGTGTTATTTCTAATCTTAGATAGCGAATTTCTAAATTAGTGATAAGCATATAATTTCACAGTGAAAACGCTTTAAATGATGTAAAAAAAATTATATTTCGTGTTTCAGTCTATAAATTGATCAATAATCACTTTGAGGAAACGATTCGATTATTTTCCTTGAGGCATTGGTTTTAAAATTTTTAATAGCTTAAACTCAGAGTAAAATACTGATATTTAAAACTTTATAAATTTAGTTAGTTTCGGTCGCAAAAGAGTTTTTTTTTTTTGTTAAACATGTTAGTATCTGTTATTAAAAACACGTTATCTATAATTCGAATTTATTCTGCTTAATTTTTTGTCACTATTAAATATTGATAAAAGCTGTATTTATTTGAGATCTGTTTAGTTATTTTTTTAAAAAATTAAACATGTTAATAACATTTATTTTATGAATTATGCTTCTAAATTTTCAGTTTTCTTATTTGTTCATAAATAAAAACTAATAGATATTCCAGATAGTAGTTCTAATAGAAATAGCTATAGACTAATATTAGTTTATAAATATACCAATTCTTGATATATGCACCTTTTAATTTCATTTTCTTTTTCTTATCGAAAAATCTATCAATATATAAGAACACAAAAGCAAGATTAATAAAGATTAATATCCGAACTGTACTTTTATTTAGGGCAACATTCTAGAACCTCGCTTTTATTTTTTAAAAAAATATTCCCTTTTCCATGTTAACATATGAAAATATTTGTCAAAGAGAACGAAGACGAACAGTTATTTTTTTTTTCAGAAAGGAAGTAGGAGTATTTTAAATATTTTTAAAAAGCTTTCTGGGAAAAATTCCAAGAAAATCATGTTTTTTTAATTTTTATTTTTACTTCTGAATTTATTTTTACGCTGTGTTTTGTATCATTAAGAAATAGTTTAAAACCCATTACTGATAGTACATCAGGTATCTCAAACCATTTAATTTGCGTTTTAAGATAGCCGTTTCTTTCATTTTTTTATGACGAAAGTTAGTTGATATCTAATCATTGATATTCGTTTTTATCTCTGGCAGACGATTTGTTGGAACAGCATATCGGAATAATTTCTTTTTCTCTATTTAAATTGAAGTATCGTTTGAACGTCGTTAACTTCATCTGCTGTTTATCGAATGGCTTCCTGTACTCTGACATAATTTTGACATCTGAACTGATAACCGTAATTTTTATTTACGTTTTTCCAAAAGATTACGCATTTTTTGTTTCCTTTTTTAGCTATCTTTTTGATTTACGTCTTACCGCATTTGTGAAAAATGTGAAAATTATAAATCGTAGTATATTCCTATTTTCTTGATTTTAAATAAATATTAAAAAATATTTTATTTAACCCCTTTTCACATTCCATAATATTGCGTTAATAAAAACTAAATTGATAATTGTCATATAAATATTCATCGACTTTTATAATTTTGAATGAATACTTAAAAGTTCAATTTTTCATCCTTTCTGTTTTAAATAGAAATATAAACTTAATGCGTTTTAACTGCATTTTTTGTAACCTTTTTAGAATTTTATTAATGTTTTTTCCTTCTGTATTTTTATTAGGTTTTAATGGCAGTTTTTTTTTCTAATCAGATTTATGCGTATTCCTGTATTCTTTAATATTTTTTTTGCAAAAAATATATAGCTGTTCCCATATGTCCTCAGGTGATAATTTTTTTAAAAATTCTAGTAAATTTTTTTTGTGAACAAATTTTTATAATGTTCAGATTTGTAGATTTTATTTTACTAATTTTTATGCATTATCGACTTTTTCTTCGAAATTATTTAGAAGATAGTGATGTAAAACTTCTAATATCAATTTACTTACAAAATAGGATAACAAATAAAAATTTTTTTGGGTGATTTTTTTTATTATTTAGTAATTAAATGTTATTAACATATAAAAATGATTTCCTACGAAAATTGATTCGTTCTTGTTCGTTTAATTTTTCATATAAATATTTTCGTCTGTACTCTGAAATTTTTAGGCTACCGAAAGTGCTCTGTAGGACTTCAAAATTGGCAGACCAATTTTTTAAGTATTCTTAGTTAAAAGCTTTTAGTGAAAGAGGAAGGGATTTTTAGTGACTAGAAGATGATCAAATTATGCTAATTTTTTTAGAGAATGCTTGTCCGTCAGGAATAAAGATTAGTAATTGATTTACTTTGCTGAATAATAAAATTCTTCTGCTCCACTGGAAAGATTGGGCGGAGGGGACCCTTAATGATGTATTCATCTTTAGAATGCAAGCTTAATCGATGAAATGCTAATTAGCAAAAAGAAGAAGCATGGTTAAACGTAGAAGGGCATTAAATTCGAATTAAGCAGTGAAGCATTTTTTTTTGCATATTGTTCTTTTAGTGGTAATGAAATAATTTGTAGAACGGTTAATGCTCTTGTATTTTTTGGAGAGAATTCTTGAGTGAATCATTTTAAAAAAGAAAATATTGTTACCATCAAACAATTCGATATCGAAATTTTAATGAGTTTCCCCATTTTAAACTTTCTTGGATTCGAAAGCATTATATCTGTTTTTGATTGTTATAAATAAAAAACGAAATTTAGCATTCGGTCTTTCGGTATAGGTCTTTTTTTTTAATATAGAAATTACCCGTTTTCGTCAAACTGTGGAAGAAATTTGTTTGCTAGAAGATTATCTTTTTATTATCTTTCGTTTCTTATTTATTGGTGAACATGATAATTTGCAAACAAATTGAAATAGATGGATAAATTGTGGCATATGATTTCATTCTCGTTGAAATTTTGATTATCTATTGAATCATCCGTTCGTTTATAAAGGAAATAATTCAACAACGAAAAACTAGACGTTGGAATTTTAGTGTATCATATGAAATCGGAATTTTTGTACTGAAAATACATGTTTATTGTATGTATGCAAATGACACACAACATTTCTTTACTCGAAGTATTATCCATCGCTTCCTATACATTTCCCCCTTCACACTGGCAACTTATGAATTCCACGCCCCCTTCCCAACTTTAAAAAAAAAAAAAAAAAAACTTTTCTTTTGAGACGAATCAGGAAAATAAGTTATCGAGATATTTTCGTGCATTTTCATAAGAAGTAAAGCGCTTCTGAGAAACTGCATGTTCCATCGATGCAAATAAATAGTTGTCAGATGGAGCTAAATCGGCTGAATAAGATGCATGTACAAGTATTTTCCAATGGAACGTCTTAGTCATTTCCCTGAACAGTTTTTCTGTATACAATAGTGCATTATTCTTAAGTAAAATCAGTTTGTGTTGTCTTACTCGATATTCTATCGTTTATCGCTCAATGACTGATTTAGATCGATCATTTGTTGCCGATAATGTTCAGCATTAACAATTCCGCCAAATTTTAGCTGCTCTGAATAGACTCTATTCTTATGATTCCACCATACACAGAACATTGTTTTCTTTCCATAGTAGTTTACCCTTGCAATCGATGTTGATGATTCATCTGAAGTTATCCATAATTTTTTACGTTTAGGTTTCATGAAATATACCCACAGCTTCTTCATCTGTCACAATTCGATGGAGAATTTTTTTTTTTTTTTGTATCCGGGGAACAAACATTTCGCGAGTGTTTTTCGGTTTCTTCATTTCATGTGGAAATTCATTTTGTCACATTCTGGAGCTCTGAATGGCTTTCAAATATATATTATTACAAGCAGGTGCGCGCCGAGAAAATGCACCAAAGTTGGCAACGTTCAGCGAGGAGCTTCGCTCCAGCTGGGTTGGTTTGGCGAAAGGAATAGTCTACTGGCCGCTGGATCGCTTGCGGTGCTTTGAGAAGTTTCGCGTGTTTTTGGGCACGCGCTTGCTCGGCTATATAAGAGACGGGTTGCCGTATCTCCATAGTTAGTTAGTTGAGAGTTTTCTCTCGAAAAAGTAGCGACTCGTTGTAGCGAGTTGATTACTTTTTTCGCTTATTATTAGAGAGCTGTGTTTACGTTTGCTGTTAACTTTGTATAATTGAGCTCGCTGCGATTTACTGCTTACTGTGCTATACGATAGCTGTTTTGCAGTCTGTGTTTATTGTGCGTAAGGCTTGCATTTATGCTGTAAGTGACTGTTGACTGCTGGATTGTTTTTATCTGAAGTTTTACTTTATCAAGCCATCCAGCAAACACCTGTAAATAGCTGTAAATAAATTTGTTTGTGCTGTCCTCGAGAAAAGTCCATTCAATCCGAACCCGCTACGCTAAAAACGTAGCAATATGAAGAAGGCATCGAGTGTTACCTTTAATTGATCCTCGAGTGCTTATTGGATTTAAAACGTCATCGTCATCCCAAAAATTCAACGTCTTCAAACGTTTTCCACATTCTTCATTTCTCCTGTCAGAACCGTCACTTTTGAGTTTTTTTTTACATCACTCGAAGCATTGTTACTTACCAAGAACAAATTCTCCCTAAGCTTCGACAAGCATTCGATGCGATTCTGATGCAGTTTTCTGTAAAGGTTAACAGAAAATCAATGCTATCTGCAATTCGTGGGTTGCAGGCGCAAAACTCGATATGCTCAAATCCATTTAAAACAAATCTGTTAATGAAACTTGTATTGTTGTGAGTTGAAAATCTTTGTCAGCTGTCAAAGAAATAAAATGACGTTAATAATGAAGTTTGATGGTTAACTACATTGACAGTTGCGGCTGTGGAGAATTCTGGTTTTATATTTAATCGATTATTCGATTTGTGACCGTAACAGATCATTGGGCTTGTGTCTACCAGGTTTGTTTCATTTAATTTTTGGGAGAGAAAAATATGTATCTCGAAGCAATTTTTTTGAAATTTTAATTAAAATTGTAATTAACTAAAAATGATGGGAAAATGGGGATTTTAAAATTTTAATCGTGCTGTTTGGCCATGGCATTAATTCTTTTTTTCAAATTGTGTATTACATTTAAGATATTTATTAAAAATAAAGATGACATTATACAAAAATGAAATCGATATAATAAGCAAGGCATTTTTTTATAAAGATAATGCGAGCATCATTTTTATGAGAATATGGTTTTGGTAAATATAATAATCAATTTTCCCATAATGAAGTCCTTGATATTTTCCAACGGAAATGGTTAAGCATATTTTCTCGTTGGATTAAGTTTTGTTCGGTGTCTATTTCTTAATTTCTTTTTCATCTTATTTCCAGTAAGCAAATAAAATTTTTGAGAACCCTATCCAAAGCATTTCTAATAGCATTTTGGGGCTTCTTTAATTAACTAAATGTAGCTGTAAAAATGTTCACTGAAGAAGTCTGAAAGGCTCCTGTAGTTGATTTGTTTACATCTGAGTGTTGCCATTTAACAATAAGTGATAAAATGTTTTTGTGCTACGTACGGCAGCATTTTACGTATAAAAATTGTATGTATAAAAATATAGTAACACTATTTTAGCTTTCTGTTTGCTGAATTTACATATTTCAAATTAGCAAGCATATTATTGAATTAAATTTAAGTTTAATCATTTCCTTCTTAAAACTAAAATTATGATTTCATGTGGAAGAATTGTGGAAATTTAAGTGGCTATAACATAATGGATATAGCTATTTAAGGCTTCTAAAATAATAGAATTGATATAATTATCAAATGTGACATTTAGAAATTCGTTGCAGAAGAGGCCATTAAATCCAAATTAAGTATAAGAGATTCAGATAGATTGACAGATTCGTTCAAGATATAACGATTAATTGAATCCTTAATCTCGGGAAATCAGCAAATCTCAAAGGCGACTAATAATTAATATTAATTCGACATACTTTTTCAAGTTTCCGTAAAACAAGTTAAGAAATTCGAAAAATCTAATTTGGATTCAGATAAAAAGTTACTGGAACGATCGCTGGATACAAATGCAATATCGTATGAAAATTTACTGTATGGATATTTGCTTTAATATTAAATCCCATAACCATAGTATGATCGTCTAAACCCTCTCCAGGTTGTTGCGGATATTGTACCCACTAATGTGCTCTCTTCCTGAAATTAATCATTAATGTCAACTTTTCGAATTTTCTCATATTCCGATCCGACGGAAGTTTCAGCTCCAGAGCCATTTCGGGGACCGAGAAATATTCATTCCTGGCCATATTGCCGAAAAATCAATACCGGAATGATCCGTTATGATGGTGCATGCAATATTGAGTGCCGTTCGCTGTTTCACTTGCATTTTTTAGGTTAATGACCCAGGCTTCTTTTCGGGTGCACCCTTGCTCCTGTGTACCTTACGGACGGATGATGGACATAAAACAGGAAATGGCGCGTAAAATTCCTCTCAAAATATCCATCGATTCCGTTCGCTGCAACCGTTTACAACTGGCTTAAACTTTCTCTGACCTGCCAGTGAAGTTTGCTTCATTTTTCGCAAATGGATCGGAGGATGGTTGGATCGAATTACAAGGGAACGGTGTTTAACTGTGCGTCATAGAGTTCGATTACTTTTAACAATTTTTCACATTTTAAACCGTTCTGTCTGAAAAAATCATTTTTGGAATTATATCTGTCTTTAAAGACAATAAATTATTATAAACAGAGCGACATTTAAGGAATAATAGGATAAGGATGACAATTTAAAATCCAAATCATTTTTTGGGAATTATGTCTGTTTTTTTTTTTAAATTGCAGTTAAATCATGACAATAACAATAACGTTTTAACCATAAATCATGGAAATACAGTACCATAAATTGAACTCAATAAGTTTATAAAACCCGATATATAAATAAATCGAAAATGTCGATTTTTTAAAAATCGAATTTTGAAGGAAATTAAATTTGTGAATGAAAACTCTATTTAATCAGCGTTCAAATAATTAAAAAGTCTTATCTGATGACAATGGAAATTTTAACTATTGTCCGTAAAGTCAAATTTTAAAATTTCTTTATCTAGATGGGTGAAATTTTTTTAAATGCTATGTTGTTGATTTTCTTTAATCTCTTTATTGTGTTTTTGTGAACACAATGGAATCAAAAATGCAAAAAGATTAATATGAAACCAGCTATGCATATTTCAATGTATCATGTCAGAACACAATTTCTTGAACGGCCAAGCACCACGTGATCGTGCAAGTTAAATTATATTTTTATTCATTTTAATTGTTTCATTGAATGAGTCAATTTAGTATCGCAAACGATCCAAATAAGTTTGTCTCGCATTTATTGTTTAAAAAATATATCACATTTCCTATTTATTTCATCTCATATAATCACGCGCTCAAAATGATATTTTCCTAGTTTTTATTGGCTGTAGCCATTAGCTTATTTTTTTAAAAATCAGATTTTTTGTAAATGTGATGGCAACGCATTATTAAAACCTGATTTTTGAGCTGCTCGTGCAGATAATATAATTTTTATTTTTCGTTTCGCGTTTTCGTTGAAGCTACAAAACCTCATTCCCAAAACATCATGTTCTGACGTAACAAATTTATCACATTTATCTCCATGGAGATCACTGTGGCCGATATTTGGTTATTTCATGGTGAAAACAGCAGGTGACTTCCAAAGTAGACCATTTTTAAGTTAACTTTCAGTTCTCCTGGTCACACACTCTGTATATTTTATTATTTTAAGTGACCATTGTGGCCATTCTGCATATTGCTTCAGTTTTGTCTACGAATATTATCTGAAAGAAACATATAGGCTCATTTGTAGAAAATTTTGCCATTAAACCCGTGACGGTCATCGGTAATTGTGCATTAAAAAGATGTTAAATTTTTTAAAAAATTTTACCAAAATGATAAATGAATTATTTTTATATATTCTCATAGAATATGCCTAAAAATCTTATCTATTTAACAATTCTATATAAAACTCTATGGCGATCAGTGTGTTAGCTAGATAATAGACTAAATTGCATTCATTATCAAGATTGTAGATATGTATCAAATTTGGTATCTAAAAGTCATATTGTTTCTCTAAATTAATCTACGAAGCCGAATTTAAAATTTTTTTGAGAATCACTTCATCTGATTTTAAGAAGATTTTTGCTTTACCTAAAGCAAAGTGTGACTGATAAATAATCATTCATTTTACTAAAAAAGACGTACGCATTCTTTTGGCAATCGCGGAATATTTGAAGACCGTCTCTGTCTTTTCGAGTTTGCCGAATAGAAATGATAGAAATAATTTATTTTTGATCCGTTTCTTTTTTTAAATTTTTGTTCGTGTAATGGAGATTTAATTATTGTTTTTTAACTGTTCTTAAACTTTATTTTATTTCGTACCGTATTTATTATGTTTAAATCACTTGTATTCATTTACTCTACTTCCATAATAATATTTTTAACTTAACTAATATTTTAAATAATATAACAAATCAATAATAATGTAACTTAACAATTAATAATATAATTTAACTAATGTAACTTAAATAATATTTTTTTCCAGAATTTGTAATGCATTATGTTAGTTTTGTTTAAATTATATTTTAACTGCGTTTGTTGTTTACAAATTGTTAAATAAATACATATAACCAATATATTGTGTGTTGGTTAACAAAATTGGAATTAGAATGCAATATTTAATGCGATAGGCTCAATTAATACATTTCTTTTAGTATTTATTGTTTTGAATACGTCGAGATTGTTAAAAGGAAATTAAGATTATTATTTTTTCGTTATAATAACTTTTTTCATTCATTTTTTTTTCATTTTAAGCCACTAACTCATTTTATTTTCTTACAGAGAAAGCTTATACAAAATATTAAATTGGTCTTGATTGTTATTGTAATTGATTGATGCTTATTTGCGCTGTTAAGTTTTGCTTGCTGTTATTTGAATGAAATTTATTTTAATTATCTTTAGAAAATTGACATTATTTTCTATGTGTTATATTACGGAATCCTCGGTGAAATCATACCTTGTCAAAACTTTTCTACATCGCTTAAAAGAAAGTGGATGAATAGAGGGAGAGAATTTTTCATTCTCAGATATTATATCAATAAATTTTTGTGCCCTTTTTCTACTAAAAGTTTAAGGTACTATCATGCTTCAAATGCTTACAGAATGGCATTTTGTATGGACAATAACACCCCTTTTTTTTTCTCTCTATTGAAATGAGATTTTTTTTCTCCACCAGTCTTTCTGTGTTACGTCAGTTCGTGACGTCATACGTTGTACATCTTTCAACGGACAATAAGCGCTATTCATTTCCTTCGGCAAATTGACTTCTCAGAGGAAGAAAATTACTGAAACTTGAGATGGTTGCATTGTATTTTTAAAGCCAGGAGTATACAACAGCGTGTCGCATTCTCACGTAGGCGGTGGGACTGTTCTATTATCGATAGTTTTTCATGATACCAGAAAGTGCGACAGAAAATGAATGAATTACTATTTATGTCAATGTAATGGGCCAAGTATGGTGATATATAAGTAAAACTAGGTTAAACTGAAAGTGATGGGATTATGATAAAAATTTGATTTATTCATAGATTATAGTGATAGAAAATATTTTTTAAAATTAGGTATAAAAAATCAGTATTGAACCTTTTATTTTCCGCAGCTGCTCAGAGAACAGCGTGTTTTCAGTGGTCTCTATGGTAGATTTATAATTCCAAATGTTTTACATAAATATATTTTGCTTAGATTTGTATGTAGATGTCTGCGTAACAAATAAAATAAGTTAATCAACTCAAACGTTTAAGAACTAATTATTTTTTTTAAAGAAAAGGTGCAAATATATTATACATATCGCAGTAACTTAGCATGTGCAACCCATTTTGTTTTTTTTTACCACGACTTTTCACCATTTGCTAAAGAAAAGATTAAACTAAAAACCACAATAAAGATATATCTAAAATATTAAATAGTTGTATAAGAAATAATTCATAATAACATTAATTTTAATAAGCTGATGTTATATTAGTAATACACAAAATTATGTGATAGTAATACTAAATTAACAATTTCAGAAATAATGATAGTCTTAATTGATAAAATTCGTTATTTCTATATCTTTTGTTATTCATTTGTATAATAGTAATATACATTATTCATCTATATGATAGCAATGAATTCATTATTCCCTCTGTGTATTACTATAAAGATAATAATTTTAGGAATAATAAATAAATAATTGCAATTTATAAGCTATAATTATCTCTTGGATTATTATAATTGTGCAATGAAATTTTGAAAATAAAGAAAGAAATGAAATCTGCTACGCATATTTCAATGTATCATGTCAGAACATCATTTCTCGAACGGCCAAGCACCACGTGCTCGTGCGAGTTAAATTACATTTTTATTCCTTTTAATCGTTTCATTGAATGAGTCTCTTCAGTATTACAAGTATTTATTTAGTATTTATAAAGAAACAAAAGTCTTAAAAGCTAAATGAATTTTTTCTTCTTCTAAAGAGCTAAAATGCTAAATGAATTTGAATTTCGATTCCCTCCCCTTCCCCCCCCCCCAAAAAAAAACACCTTTATTATTGGGGAAAAATAAAGGCTTTAAAAATTCTTAAAGAAAGATGATTATTAAATATTTTCTTTGACTTACTGATTTTTAATATTTCTACTGACATCTGTCCACTTTGAAAATGATATTAATTAACTGTCATAATTTTTTTTCATTTAGCTTTTTATATACGTTTTTATTTTGATCTCTTGAGGGAACTCACAATGATAATCCTGTTTTGAAGTGAGGTGTATTTCCGGAAAGAGTTTCAAAATGCACTGAAACTGTCTTGCGAAACACTTCCTATAAGACTGCATCCAGATCCGTATCAGAACACTTCCTTAATGTGAGAGGAACCGCAAACTCTCAGCAATGTGCAAGTTCAATGACTAAATTGGATCTGTGGGTATAAATAACAAAATAAGCTTTCATTTGAAAAATTCAGATTCTTACTTCACTTTATAACTTTAAAAAGGACTAAGGCTCCTGAAATTATCATAAATTTAAATGAAAATAACCTTGTAATTTATAGACAAGATTCTAATTTATCCTTTCATAATTGATTTCCATTAAGAGGGCACTTTGTATTTTTGTTTATACAATTTTTATTGTCTGCAAATTGTTGTTTTCGTGATTCCAAGCTCAAGCGCTATCAGTAATATATTGCTGATGTGCATGTTGAATTTCAGTTTCTTCAAAAACTTGAGAATAGTATTCATAACCTTCTGTTTCAGATTTCTCATTCATGCTTTGCCTTAAATCGTCGTCCTTTTTACATGCATATTGTTTGCCCAGTATTACTTGTTCATTATTAAGAACAAGTAATATAAAAATTTTTTAAAGCAATTCCTACTTAGGTTAACAAAGAAAATTTATATTTTTGTTACTTTTTATTCAATAATTACAATCAAACCTTCGCACTCCGATGGTGCCTCTGAGGCTCCATTCACGGTGGTGCATCATTTTGACGTTTTATTTATTCATTTTTCAAATTTAATTGTTAAAAACGCCTACATAATGGTTAAAAGATGTAGATTAATTTTTCAAAGAAACTCGACTTCAAAGGATTATGTATATTTATTTTCCATAACCATAAACAAATCTTTGTATTAGGTGAATAATTTTGCATCGAATTATCTCTCGAACTGCAAAGGATTAATACAAATATGGTAGAATCACAATATTAAGTGTCAAAATAGAGAACGAATTCCTGGCAATTTTCTATTCTCTCTCTCTCTCTCTCCCCCACCAGTTGTAGTAACGCAATACAGATTATAGAAATTTCTAATTTTCTTTATTCTTTATTATTTTAATCAGAAAGTACTTGGAATGAATCGAATTAATTAACAATGCTTAGTTTTAAGTACATCAATCATTTTGAATATAAACAGAATCGTTTAACATAATCGGCCGAAAACATGTTAAGCCTGAATTCTTTAGCGTAGTGGAAAGAGCAAACTGAATTCGTTACTTACTATTTGGCGAAGGGGAAATAAAGACTTTTGATGAGAAAGTTAGTTTTTAATTAAGAAAAAATGAATGAATTGATATTCGAAAAAAACTGTATTATCATCAAATGTCATCCACTTCAGGTTTTAAAGAATGTATTTGAGCTGGAGTGGATGAATAAATAGTATTTTACTAACGATTGAAAATTTTAACAAGATATATATAGGGAGAGTTTGAGCTAATAATAATAGGAATTGGAAAAACGCCGAATAGCAAAATAATAATCAGCTAAAGTTGCCTTTCCAAAACGTTCTCGCATATTCTCTAATAAACTTGTCATGAAATCCGCGTACGATAGTTAGGAAATATTATTTTCTGGCGGAAATTTAGCTTTTTAACTGAATATGTCGTGTTCCTTTGAGTTTTGTGTGTATGTGATTAGTCCTTGCATACAATTAATATTATCCAAAATTCGAATTTGCATTTTAGATACGTTTTTTTTGTAAGGAAACAAACATTTCATACAAATGTACTTGTATTCACAAAATCTCAAATCAAATTTAATGTATTTAAGTCATTGCATTTTTGAACTATCACGTTAGCAAAGTACAGACTGACAGACAGTCAGTTTTCTCACATTCTTTCAAGGTGTCTAAACTATGGATAATAAATCGATGTACCGAATCTCGTCTGCCTCTCTAGCTCTATATCTTTTGTAGTTATTGTGTTGGCTTATATTAGAACAGGCGGATAAACAGACTTACTATGAATGGATTTTGTACAAAATTCGATAAAAATCTTCAAATTTGGTGTAACGACCTTATAGAAAATTTTCAATCGTCTAGCTGAAAGCGTTGAGTTATCTTTATCACAAACCAACAGATATTCGAACATTTTTCCAAATTAGTTTTTCAAGGAGATCTGATGCTTGGATATTCGTTAAGATTTTGAGTGCGAATTTTTTGATGATTTGGATGATGATTAGCATTCTTTCTATTTGCCACGTGTTCTGGGAAGCAAAAAGTTTTATGTACTGGGAAAATTAATTTTGGTTTGGATTTGTTGTGGGCCAAGAACAATTCAATTGTTTAATTTCATTTTAAAAATATAGTTGTAATGCTTATTCTTCTTTTAGTATTAAGGTGACATTGACTTAAGGATAAGATTTTGTTTTTGAGATTGGAAGATTTCTGGTTTGAAACCCGATTCCTCTGAAGATCCATCATATAAATGGGTCTAATGCATGTCGCATCTGATATCTTGAGCGAAATAACTTCTGTTTGGTGTGATCTGGAAAGAGACGGATCATGAAGTCCGAATTCAAGTTCAAAATTATGATCGTTTCCAAAATATCTCTTGTACTGATCTCAGATGAGGCGTTGATGATATTAAACCTGACCATCTGTGAGTATGTGACTTTAGCGGTGCATAGACATAGTACCGCCAGTGACATAATGGTACATATATCCACTATGAAATATGTGAGTTAAGCTAAAAAAATAAACTGAAAAAATCTAATTATTAAATTATTAAAATCGTTAATTTTAAACATCTTCAACATATTCATCCAAGTTTCTTTCACCCGAGAATTTTATCTTTCAAAAAAAAAAAAGAAAGAAAGTTATTTCATTTTATAGCTGATGCAATGATCGGCTTCAAAGGGTTCATGTATTTATTTATTTATTTTTTGCGAAATCAGGAAACGCTATTGCACCGACGATTTTGTTACAGTTTTTTTCGTATGAATAAAATAGTGTATATAAAAACCCACTTTCCGCATTCTTTTTCTTGGTTTTACTTCAGCCATAACCCGTCACTCAGTCGAGAACATAAAAATGTCACCCGGTAATGAAAATGAGAAATTTATGTTAGGCCTGCAATTCAGATATTTCAGCCATCCTCTTCACTATGAGGAAGACCCTACCGTCTTTGACGCATACTTCGCCGCATGAAAAAAGAATGCTGCTTCTGCGTCTGATGGGGGAGGGGGACCGTAAAAGACCTAAAATAATAATACAGCGCTGCAGCAGGAAAAAAAAAATCGGCCTTTTAGCAGGTGCCTTCTGGCTTCTTGCCAGTTGGCTGTCGGCCCATTGCTTGCGACGAAAAAGCGCCCCTTATATAGAGAGATATAGACATATTTCATAGCCTTTGTCGATTTTAGATTTTATTTTTCAACGTTCTGTTTTCTGTTAAAGTTTCTTCACGGGAATTTATCACGTTAACGGTCGCGTCAAACTTATTTGGCTCCACTTTTTTTTTTTTTCTGCCAGTAATTGTCGATGCAAAAGTGACATCCGGAGGGGGGGGAGGACGATTCTTCTTCACATTATCATCTGTATTGGTTGGGAATTAATAGTAAGACGCTGTATGTAACGCGACCTTACGTATCGGTGTTTAATTTTTATCCTTTCTTATGTATTATTTGGAAGATGGACACATTGTGAAAGGCAAGTGGTTGTCAAATTCTATATCGAACAATTGATGTTTCCTCTTGTATCGTGCCATTTGAATCTGCAGCGTGATTTGAAAACCAAATTAAAAATTATTTAGTGAAGTTGAAAACACAAAAGTAAATCAAAGACATATAAAAACTTGAAACGCCATCAAGATGAGTTAGAAGTGCTGTTCGCCAGTTCTTTGGTTGGGTTTTAACTCTGGCTTGTTAAAGTTCTAATTGAATCTGGAGGATAAAAATGCAGCAGGTTACGAAAGATGAGTTATTAGACATACTGATTTTATTGAAAGAATCTTCATCCCTCTACAAATCTCTGCGAAATATCGAATGCCCTTGGTAGGCTTCTTCAGCGTTAATATTATCATGTATATATAACTGCGGATGGAAAATATTTATCATGATCTTGCTTTTGGGATGTGGTTTTTGGCATCAACAAAAATCCGTAAATAAAATTTATATATATATATATATATATATGCACGAGCATCTCAAAAATTAGCTTCTAATAACGCATTGCCACTGCATTTACGAAAGCTTTGATAAAAAAATAAATGAATGACTACAGCAAATAAAACCTACAAAAATGTCATTTTGAGCACGTGATTATATAAAAATGAGATGCGATATATTTTTTTAAACAATAAATGAAAGACAAAGTTTTTTTGGATCGTTTGCAGTACTAAAGTGACTGATTCAATGAAACGTGTAAAATGAATAAAAATGTAGTTTAACTTGCACGAGCACGTGGTGCTTGGCCGTTCAAGAAATTTGGTTCTGACATGATACATTGAAATATGCATAACAGACTTCATTTTAAAATTTGTTTTAAAACTGTATATGGACACATACTTCTCAAGTATAAAATATTTATTTATTTGCCTAAAAAGTAAATGTGTAGCCGTAAACAAGACTAGTTACCGTTGGGCGCCAAAAACTATTCCTGCTAGGGAAAAACAGAACTCTTAAAGGAAGAAGCTAAATTTACTTAAATCTTTTTAATAAACATTAAAGGACATAACACACAAATTACAATACACTGACATACGAATAATACAAACAATTAGTTAAAAGTATAATAATCGGAGGGAAAACATCATGTTTACTCCTTGACTCTAGAACACAGACTGACCGTTAGGGGCGAGCTAGAAAAGTTGTCCTGTTACAAATGTAAAAATTTAAAATGTCTATAGTGAAAAGGTTTTCGCCTTTTTTTAGCTTGGCGTTTCTGCATTGCAAGTCATTCTGAGTCTTGTAAGTCATTCTGAGACATTTTCATCTATACAATCTTTTAGTATGATAATTATAATTTTCATTTTTAGATTTTGCTTGCATTAACCGTTAGTGTTGTGAATTTGAAGCATAGTGTAGATTTGAAATTATGTGCAGGACATTCAAACCTACTTAGACCTTTTAAATCTTCTTGGGTCAAACCACATTTTATTAGTGGTTTGATCTATGCTATATTTGTTAGTTAACAGTATGAAGATATGTCTCTAACTCGTAAGAATGTTTTTTTCTTATCTTTCTCCTCTTAGTACTCGATACGACGCATTTTGTGCGTAGTTTTGTAATAAAATGAAGATAATCGAATTAGGAAATCGGATCCAGGTTGGATCCAATTGTGACTGGATCTACAATATTGATGTGATGCCCACAAACGTTTCATTTAATTTGTTGAGTTTTTATAAGGCATACAAATAGAAAGTACTGTAACTGTCAAAAATTTGAATTCGAAGCTTTGATGAATTTCCACATTCATTCTGAAAACTTTATTTTTAAAATTATGTCTATCTTTCTGTGGAGATAAGAATTTAAAGCTATTTCGAGCTCGACCGATAAAATTTGGTTTACAAAAAAAAATTTATAGATTTTTGTCAAATTTGAAATGGAATCAATTCAGAGGAAGTCGGTCTGTCTGGACTGTCTAAATATAAGTTAGTGTGGTACTATAAAATGTAGTCATTTGGATGAAGAAAATTTAGAGCTATGTTTTAATTTCTTAGGTGTATATAAGTATCAAATTTGGAAAAATAAATCTCTTCAGAGGTTAATCGTCTGTCAGACAGTGCTTTTGCGTTCAAGTAAACGCATGAATTAATTAGAAAAAAAGGCATACATTCGGTTTTCTGGTTCTTTTGTTATAATCGCACGTCATCTACTGGAATCGTAGGTTTTCGTAGCTATTGTTCATCAGTAGCAGGCGAGTTAATATAATGCACTAATTTGTAGAGTGAATAGGGGAAAGTTTTTTAGTTTTAATAAAACGTTGAAAAAATTGTTCCATGGTGTAAATAGCTTTATTTAATTATCAGTAAGATGTATTAAAAGAAAAATAATAATAAAAAGTTTTTACGGAACCATATATGTATTCGTATATTGTATAGTGAACAGTTGAAAAATGGAAAAATTATTATCCGTCGAGAAATATGAGTATATCGACTCCATGAAAATATTTCTTTTGTCAAAAAATACTAGCATTTTACTCTTATTGTTTTTTAAAAATGATTCCCTCGCACTTTAATTCTACTTTTTCACCCACTTGCACAAAAGTGAGGCTATTTCGAAATGCCATAAAATCATACATTTTTTTTTTTGAGTTTTACTATTGCTAAATATATATTTGATGAATTAAAATAGTTTAAACTGTTTTATAATACTTAATTTGGAAATAAAATTGAATCAAAACTGCCATACCATATATAGGCCCATATCCGGTCAAGGGTTAAAAAACAACAGCACAAATTATTAGTTTTTATTTCAAATAGATCTAAGTGAAATCGATTAATACATGACATTTTGTTAGAATAAAATACAATGGATCAGAACAAAAATTCGAATTGCCGACAGTTCGAATTAAAATCTTTTAAATTAGCCAATTTCAATTGTATGGCTAAACCAATAACGTTTCACGACACAATTTGGGAACCCATTTTTACCTAACGAGGGGAAAACAAAGCGGAGAGTTTTCCAATGCTTTATAGCGAAGTAAAATCCTCTCGGGTAGCGATGTAAAAACCGCCGTACCGATAGATCCGAAATAATCGATAACTGCCAAGTGTGGAACCGTTCTTTGTGTGTGAGCTACGGATATCCAGGGAATTCTATCCGAAAAGGGGTTGCGACGGGCGGCGGTAATGTAGCTGTTGGGTTTTATTACACGATCGCTTCATTAATTGCCATTTATATTCTCAGTAATTGCTGTTTAGCACTTGCTTTTATTTGATTAAGTGCTCGTTTCAAAACCATTTTAATGTGAGGAATGGCTTTATTGCTTGTTGTGGCCTTGGGTGCGGCGGATAGAAATGTTAGTGGATGTAATTTTCCCTCTCGATATTTCCAGTAGCTGGTGTGTCCTTATGCTTTTGAAAAAAAAAAAAAAAAAAGGATTAATATGCACTTTGGATGTTGTCAGTGTAATTGTGCTGTTGAAATATTTTTATTTTTCTCTCATAAATTTAGATGTTGAAAATATTGTTATTTCTAAATATTTCGACTGAGATTTCGATTATCTTTTAAAATAATGCGATTTCCATGATTTCTCAAAAAATCGAATAAGTAAGACAAATACAATATAGTATCTAATCTTCACATCAAAATAGGGGATTTCTGCTAAATGGATTAAAACCATCGATGAGAGATCTTCCTGCCTGTGCGTCTGTAGGAATGCGAACATAATAACTGTAAAGCTCTTTGAGCTTCATGGGAGCATTGGTTCACCGTAATTTCAGATCTGTGCCAAATTTTGTTCTGGTTCTGATAAAAAGATTACTCTATTAATTAAATATTTTTGTGATCAAAATGTTTCTTTTAGTTTTCGAAAAGAATAATATCTGTTCACTCAGATATTGTGTCACTTATATTTTATATAAACCAGCGGGTGACCGAGCTCCGCTCGGAGAAAACAGGTATCGAAGCTAACTCGAATATTTAAATTTTCAATTGCGATTTTTCAAAACAATACATGCCGTATTTAGTAAAAATATCAAAGTTATCCTTATTTTTTTTCTGATGAATGTTGAAATGTCGGAAATGTGGGACGATTTTCGACTTGGCAACCATTCCTCGTATTATAGTATAAGATAAAATTAAAACTTAAGCTCCAAGCATGCGTTACGAGTAAAAGGGAAAAAATTATCTTATTAATATGTTGCCATCAGAATGACAAAAACTCAAATTTAAAAAAATAAATTATTATTGCGCATTAAACATATAAAAATGCAATTTTCATCAAGTGTCTGCATGAAATGAAAAAATATATATATGAATATTGATATAGATGGCATATTGGCTATAGATGGCAGGACGTTACCACTTGAAAATTTAAGTAGCCATTATGGCGAACTAATAAAGTTTGAAAATATCCTATCTGTAACTCCGAACTGCTCAACCGTAGCGCTTCAAAACCGGCGCCAATCGATTCCTCGTGGCCAAAAACCCCAGACCCCCAAGTTTACCGGAGTTTATTAATTCTGGGGCGATTTTCGACTTGAAAACCATTCCTCGTATTATAGTATAATTGATTAGATATATTTAATATAGATTGATTTGTTACAAAGAATGACTACATCTTCGATTACTTCAATTCTGATACCTTATCACTAGCAGTTGTAGATTGCTTAACAAGAAATTAGGCCTACTGGAAAGCTAATGGTTGTATGTAAATCAACGATGTTATGTTTGAAGTTTTTCTCTAAACATTTTTGATGAGTTACAAATCTAATGACCTGAGAAACCAAGAAACAATAAGTTTTTCCGTAGTAGAGATAATCTACATTCATCTTACAACGCTATAGTGATTCTGTCATTGTAATACGAATTTTCCAAATAACATTTTCGATATATCGTTATTGAAGAATGTATCTTGTGGGTGTGCGATGAAAACACCTACATTCTCAGTAATGGATAGTGCATTTTATATACTTAAACATGTGTGTGTAGCTGTTGTTGTGACTAATGGCACTTGCCTTGGACAAGCCTCCGCTGATACGATCAACAGATGATTTAAGCCTAAGAAATGATTCTCTTTGTTTTACAAGTAGAGTCATCTGGAGCCAAGAGTACGACTTAGCTACACACACATTACAACCTTTTTTAGGGGGCGGACTTCATTCAGGCAAATTCATTCATTCATCTCAGATCGTAATTTAGACCTGGAACAGAGAACGATAACCTCTGACCCAGCACCCCCAGTGGTATTACTCTCGACATGGAGGACTTGGCGACTACGAACATATTTTAAAGAGCGCCAGTCGCCATACACTCGGACACATACACATGAAACAGGTAACAAAACACAGATAAAGCGTGTGCAAAGCAGTACTTTCAGAAATTAACACCACAAGCTGGAAATTGTTATTAAACAATCGCAATATTACAAAACGCACAGTTCAGAACTCCAAAAAGAGAATTCATTCGATCACTACTTCTCACTACTCATCTAACTGACCTCGAATTTCTATTTTTGGTTATTTTCTCCTTGACAGGATTAAGAAGTGTTCGGAAGGATATAATATTTTCATTCCTAATCTAGATTTTAGTAAAATTCGAGTAGTTTTGAGACTCTTCGTTCTAGTTGCATAAATGGTCAAATTTTGCCAAGATTGGGGAATGGGGGGTAGCTTTCATCTAGCCACCATTTAGCACCTTTTAAAATATCTGCTAAAATAATTTTACCATGAAGCTTATTAGGAAACTATAATACAGATTCGTAATAATATAATACTGATGGACGATTGTCTTTAATCTATAACGAGGATTTGACGATATTCGATTCTCTAGTGTAGAACCAGGCATGTATGGTCACTAGCATTGTCCACGAGCTATTAGTCCTTGTAAGCTATGCTGCCAATCATAAAGGTTGGCATTAACCCAAAATAAAATTGTCCTTGTGGTGCTAATGGTGCCAAGATTGTCTCATTTCCTTGCGTTCTAAGGATTTCCGATTACTTCTGTGATGTTAAAATATTTAAAAAGATATATCCTATATTTATTTTAAAAAAAAAAGAAATTTAAATATTCTTCATTCAGCATTTTAACATAAAATTGTGAAATGAAAAGAAATGTTTTTTTGAGACGACCAGGGACCTTTAAAATGATTTTTTTTTGTAATTTTCTCCTTATCAATTTGAAATTTTACACACATTAAGAGTAACACTATAGGAGATGGCATACAAAATTTTAAAGCGTTATATTGATTTATTTATGAGTAGGGGAGGAGGTTAATATAATATTTAATAGAGATAAATAACGCCAATAAAAATGTTCCAGGCGCTCCAAATTTGTTCAAAAGCACTCCAATTTTTATTATTTCTTTCTCTCACCCTTTTGAAACAAAAGTTGAGATTAATCTTGGAAATTGAGTACGAAATATCAAAATTAAACAATGTAATAACTCAAAACTACTTAAACTTTTTTTTAAAAAAAATCAGTAATTTTAAATTATTATATTGTTTAATTTGGATGTTCAGTACTCAATTTAAAAGATTAATCTCAACTTTTGTTTCAAAAGGGTTAGAGAAAGTAATAAAAGTTGGAGCGCTTTCAAACAAATTTGGAGCGCCTGGAATATTTTTTATTGGCGTTGTTTATCGATATTAAATATTATATTGACCCCCTCCCCCTACTCATAAATAAATCAATATAACGCTTTAAAATTTGGTATGCCATCTCCTATAGTGTTACTCTTAATGCGTGTAAAATTTCAAATTGCTAAGGAGAAAATTACAAAAAATCACTTTTTAAGGCGACCAGGGACCTTTAAAGTGAAATACAATTTTGATTTATAAGTTTGAATTGAATTTATAATAAGTCTTATTTTTAAATAATTCTCAGCTTGGGTTGCTTTTTAAAAGTAATTTTCTCTTTATTTATTACATATTAGATATTTTATTTATATCTTTAAAAATTGTTGTCTTTGAAACTTTTATTGAATTGAATTGGGGAATTTTACAGTGTTTGTATTGTAGCGTTTTTTTCTTTATTATTATTTCATCCTGTCTTTCATTTTCAGAAATATAATTTTAAAAATTCATATAACGTCTTCCATTCCGATCATCTGTTAAATAAGTTTTCTATCTCCATTTGTATTAAAAGTTTTTGAAAATATAAAACGAATCTTTCTTTTTATTTAAGCATGATAAAATAGAATAATCCACTTGAAATCTCCCCACCTCCCCGCAATTTTTGTTCTCTATCGTTTGATTTCAAAGAATATTTTACATTTTATTCTTAAAAGATTTCCACATTAAGTTAATGGAAAGTCGATCAAGCAGGTAACTTTTAATCTTCAGAGCTGCTCCACCACAACTTTTCGAATTTATTCTATTTGAAACGTTTCGCAAAGCTTAAGGATATCCTTGTTCGCTGCTTATTTTGATTCGCAGAAAACATTTCGTTCTGTTGGAAGGAAGGAAAAGGGGGGGGGGAGGAAAAAAAAAGTTCTTTTAGAGAAGAATATTTTTACCGCTTCCATTCTCTCTTGTTTGTTGCCTCCGGCGTGGTTCGAAAATCCCATCTCCAGAATCTTGTCTTCTGAATCAAATTTCTATGTGAAAGGACGGAATAATTAATTTTTGAATACAAAAGTCAGCTGTCACTCGCTGTGTGTGTTTGCTCTTAATTTTTTCTCTCCTAAAATCCTTTTGTGGCTTATGCTGAGTTTTTTTTTCTCTTCCTCCACTTTGAGCCTCAGAATTTTTTAAAAAGGAAGAACCCTAAGCTGTGTCGTTGTTACTGAATCGATATTCAATGAGCTGAGGCATTTTTGGAAAAAAGTTTTGGAAGTGTGAAAAGTTTTAATTTGGTAGGCATTAGAAATGCTGCCTTTCGTTTAAGTGTCATGTTACAATTCTTTTTTAATTTCTTATTTGGATGGTATTTATTTTAAACTGATCTTTTGTAGGATTGGATACTTTTAAAGCAAAACGCCCACTTTTAATCTCGAATTTGCAAAATAAGACTTGAGTGATGGGGATGGAATTGACTGCATAAGCTAATTCTTGTTTTCGGCCTTTGCTTTTTTTCTCTCATTTGATGGCGAGTAATTTTGGAATCACGTGTAATCGTGGATTTGGAACTGGTGGTTTCAATGTTAACAAACTAATTAAGATGAACAAAAAATGACAACAAGTGTAATGGAATGGAGATAATTCGAAATTTTAAATCTGAATTCCTCGGTAAATCGATTTTTTTTGTTGTTGTTTGGAATTACCTATGAATGGTAAATGATAATCTCTTATAACATTAAACGAACGATTCTTGTGTACATAAAAAAGTATTTCGTGCATCTCGAAAATGACTAATAATTTGGACCGTGCGCACACACGCACACGCACACGCACACGCATGCACCCACACCCACACACACAGAGAGACACAGAGAGAGGGAGAGAGGGAGAGAGAGATTATTTTGAATTTTTACTGTACAAGTTCTTAAATTATAAATCTTGAATTAAAGTAAATTATACAAAATTATACATTATTATTATTATTATTAAATTATATTTAATTATTATTCTTAAATTATATTTAATTATTATTCTTATATTATTCTTCTTAAATTAAAGTTCTTAAATTACAATTTAAAAAAGTATTCAATTTTCTAAATATTATATCAAATCTTGCTTTATTTTTTAGCATTACTTGCTTCCTATTCATTGTGATTAAGTGTGAGAAATGTTTAAGTATTAAAATAAATCTTTGATGCCATAATTTAAAATTGGACCAAAAACATTTTTAAATCCAATTTTTAGGATTCATATTTTGGGATAAATCGAATTTATCTCTTTAACTTCGAATTAGCCAAATCTGTTTATATATATTTTTTGCTGCTATTTTAAGTGGATTGTAGCATATTTGTTGAATTCTGGAAAATGTTATTTCTGATTATAGATGTTTTGTTATTATTTTATTCTATTATATACCGTTTTCATCAGCACATTGAAATGTTTCCAGATTATATTTAAAAAATCAAATTACTTTGGCGTGGGATTCCTTTTTAATAATCTTGAATAGTTTGATTTTATTTTGATATTTGGCTTTCATTAATTTAAAAAAGGGTCTTGATTTTTTCCTTTATGGAACAGGAAATCTTAATTGCAGGTTCAAACGAGTGTATAAACAATATTTGTATAACAGACTGGGGGGGGGGGGAGAAGACAAATTTCTGGTCCGAAACGTCATAATCGGATAATACTTTAAATAAGATTCGTTTTTTTCATTTCTTAAATTTATTTTTAATTATGTTACATCGATAACGTATACGAAAAAAAAAACATTCAATGTTATTACAATGTGCATAAATCCAGTCATAAAAATAAACAAAAGAGTTGTAAAATAAATTTAATATATTTTAAAGAGATGCATTACAATTAGAGAAAAAAATCGCGGTTATTAAAGTGATAAAAGAGAAAAATCATTTTTTTAAAAATAATTTTTAAGTTGTGTTTAAATTGTTTCTGTAACATAAAATCCTTTAAAGTTATTGGAAAAATATCGAATTTTTTGCTAATTTTTAATAAAAAAATTTAAAATTTAAAAGAAAAATACCTTTTTTTTAAATGAGTACTAGCTACCCAAGAAGTAAATGTGTGTCAAATTTGGTAGTTTTGCATCCAAAGGTGATTTCCACGAATTTTAGATTATGCACGTTCGGATTAACAAATAATTATGCCAATTTATAAAAATTACTAAGTTAATAATTAAAACTATTGAACTTTTCTGTTGATTTTTCAAACATTATTTCCAGACAATTTCATTCCATCAAGCTAAGAGTTATCCGTCTTTCATTTTAATGTTAGAAAACATATAGTCGCTCAAAAGAAAAATGGTCCATAGTTTCGAGAATCAACCACACCTATATATTTACCTGTTATGCATGTTTCTAAAAAAAAAAAAACTTGAATCAGCTATCCCATGTTAGATCTAATTTCACCAGCGAAAAGTAAGACTCTTCTCCGACCAGTACCTCACCCTTATCAGGGTAGATGTTGTTCAAAATAGGCATAAAATCGATACGTGAATCGTTATTTAGACTGTCCTGCATGGCAGTTTAGAGAGCACAGCATTCTGCGATAAATCCTTCCATTTATCGAAATGAGATTGCTGGATCATAAAGGCTTCGTAAGCAATGGAATGAGCAAATCCTAATTTCATATTGCATTATTTTTTAGTTTATTCATTTTTATATTGCTTTTTTATTGGATATAAGATCGTGCTAATGAATCCATCACAATCAATTTTGCTACAGCACTTGAGTTTAAGTAGAGGGGATTCAGATTTGAATTGGTGCATGTAAATTATGTATTTCTTTTGCTAATAAAAAAGTAGACAAGTCTTACATTTTAGACCTGTCTGCATGAAAAAAATATTATTGGAACTTTGTTTTACCTGACTTCATTTAAAAGACAGTGACGGCATTCTCTATGAAGTGTTTTCACCAGTATTTTAGATAGCTATTAAATTTTGGACAAAAATTTGTATCTGCCCATTAATGAATGTAATGATGAGCTAGACATTATTACGTGGAATTTGGCAATAGGAATGTATTACCAGAATTGTAGATCGTATCGAAGATAGACCAAATCATCTACTGAGTACTGCATATGTGACTGTAGTAATCATAAAATAACTTGTTAAATAGGTGAAAATACTTAAATGCTCGAATTTTATTTGAAAAATATACAACTTTTTCTAATCTATCTATATTAATAAAAATCTAACTCGAAATGCGTTGCTAAGCGTAAAACTGGAGAACGGCTCGACCGATTCGGCTAATTTTTTAAAAATATTTTCGTTAAGACACGAGAATGGTTCTTATGGAGAGAAAAAATGAAAAAAAAAAAAAAAAACTGCTAGGAAAATAGTTAAAACGACACTTTTCTTACTTTCCTGCCAAAAATCTTCATTTCCTTCCCCCACACCAAATGAGGAAGTAATAAATTATGATTTGTTTAGAAAGAAATACGCGAAGTCAGTTGGTTTTCATTTATAGATAACGGGATGTTTAAAAAAGAAAGAAAATAGTTGCTTTTATTATTAGTCTGTATGGATATTTAATCTATGTCTGTTCAAAATAAAGTCATAATAAAGTAATAAATAAAGAAAAAAAAAGAATTATGGAGGGCAAAAAGGGTTTGTAGAAGGAAAAATAGTGAAGAAAAAAAGAATAGAAAAATAAAGAAAAGAAGGGTGTGTGTATGTCACCATTATTTCCTCTGTGCGTGGCATTTTCCAAGCTGTTTTTAAACTTTCGCATCTCTTGAAAATCAATTGTGTCTTTATTTGCTTAATGTGTTTACATTTATGAAAATTAGAATCTCATTATTCTGTAAAAACGTAGAATTTTGGACCTTTCCCTCCACCATGTAAGTAAAATATCAATTCCGGGACAATCATTGTTCGGATAGAAACAGAAAGATGAGTAGTACAATGAACAGAACATCTGAAGAAAATAATACTATAAATGAATTATGATTATCGAAATTTGTTTGGTTTTAAAATATTTTGGTGAAAAACCTGTTATGAGACACAGCTACATAAAATATTATATGAAAATTTTAGCTAGCATTAATACTGGAGAACCGACTGGTCGCCAAAGGCGACTAGTTTTCACATAAATATACCAGTGGGCAGTATGTATGAGTAATAAAAACACGATAATCTGAAAATAGAAAATGAGATTAGTAAATGGATTTTAGTTTGATTTTAAGTCGAAATTATAGATGCGCATGAAATTGTGAAAGAGAAGAGATCCGAACTACATATTCGAATTTCTCTCTTGGTGTGCTGATGGGCAGACAGAGTGTGTGCAAGAAAGATCCTTAACTTCCTAAAAATTACTATAAAATTGGAAGAAAAGCTGGCATTCTAATGACATTATATGATAAGGTTCTTTGTCGTTTCTTGTGACACTTGCCATGGACAAGATCGCTGAGGTAGTCAGCGATTTGTGCCTAATCAGCGTCTCTTGTTTTGTAGTAGCGGCAACTAGGGCCAAGAGTACGACTTTTGCTACTCACTCATCACATTCACCAGCAGAGCCCCTTAATGCTTGGAGTTGGCATATTCACACAACTTACAGATAGTAAACAGAAGAACAACCATGCCCGAATTGGGACTCGAACCCGGGATTCCCAGTTCACGGGAAAGACGCGCTACCCTATGCTAGGACACCGACTTACCAGCTTTTTATTGAAATTCTGTTTAATAAACATTTCGTTACTACTCCTAGCAAAATACAACAAAATGCTTGTAAATCCCTTATTATTTTTCGGACTAGAGTAAATGATAGTGACTTTCAGTATTTTTAGTCAGGAATTCTAAAAGCACTAGCAAAACAATTCCATTGATCAAAGCAACAGTATTTAGCACTTAGGGCTACGATTTACCTACGGCATAAGTTTTTTTTTTTGATAAGTTACTCAGCTGAAATGTCACACAAACAGCCCTGAGAGAAAAAAACATTTTGCAAGGAAGGGGGATGGGGCAATAAAACCGTAAATTGCGTTGTCTACTAACTGATCATACACTCTCGTTGCTTATTTTGATTGCAAAGTTTTATCACAAATGAATCGTATAAAATAATATTTTTAATGTCAATTCGAAGAATTTATGTACAAGGCGCTGTAGGAATACTTAGAAATAGTCACTCTCCTAGATTGAAGAAGTTCTTTAAATATTTATTAATACGCGACAATTATTGTAGTTCAAAGCATATTGATATTAAAAGCTAGCGCACATGGCACAAAAAAATCGATGTTATTACTTATTATCGAATGGCAACTATTAAATTTAAACAATCGCCGTATCAACGTTTCCTTCTGCTTCATAATTTTATAATTACTTTAATTAGCTTCTCTTAATTAACTAAGGGAATTTAAAAGTATTATTAGAAATGTGTGGGTGGGTTAGGTAGGTCCTGAACCTTCCGTTCAGTCAGAGGAAACAAAATATGAAAAGAATTCGAAATGAGCGAGACAAAATCGAGAGTTTAGTCGAGCGCGAAAATTAGCTTAACAATTGCCAAATTGATTATTGCAGTGATTTGCATATAGAAATTAATATTGATATTTTCTTAAATTATCATCTGACAAAAATAATTTTTTATATTATCCAAAAATGGGGGGAAGGGGCAAAAACAAGGGTGGGAGGAAGTAGGATTTTCTCTTTTTTTTATTTCGTTGTATCTACACTTACTTAAATAAGAAGATTGATTAATTAAATTCGTATTTTTTAGTATTTTCCAATAATATAGTGAAATAAAAAAATGAAATCTTTAATAATAGTTTAACGTCCTAAAAAAATCAATAATCTGAGGGAACAAGTTGTTCTCCGAAGGCGGCTTGTGATGTAAAATCATTTGTTCAGATGACAAATGTATTTGGCCAGTGCTCTTAGGATGTAGAATTCACTACCCGGTTCTCAGGACTTGATTTCCTTGTCTAGATAAATGACAAGATTATATTTGAAGTTGAAAGGTAAAAACGAAACTTCATTGTAAAAGAGGCTGATGATTGATTACAGAAATCATAAAAAGTTTAGTCATTGAAATTGACAGTTATGAGATTTTTTTTATTTGAAAAAGATTTCCCCAGGTGAAGTTTTTGATTGAGTATATACTTTCATCGATATCTGTTTGGAATGTGAATTAAATTACATCTCATTGATTTTTTTAGAACATTTCTCAGAATTCTTGAGTGTTCCTCGGCTCTGAAATCACTGACATTGCCTTTTCTTTAAGTTCTTTTCTCTCTAATGTCTAAAATATTTATTTATATTTATCATATTCTGCTCGTTAAACTTGAATTTGGATTCGTGGTCGCTTTAATTGAGATTTTATTGCATTGGCTAAATTGGCTGTATGTTAAATCTTCACTCTCTTAATTATACCATGATTTGTACGATTAGTAACGATTAATATTGAGTCATTTCATAACTGTAATTCAGTAAATGTTCACACATTCGAAAAACATACCTTTAATTTAATTACCCCTCTTCTTCAAAAGCCCCTCCCCCCTTTTTTGTTCTTATGTTACTGCGTTTCAAGCACCGTAAAACATTTTTTTAATCAACCGATCTCATTATCATGCCTTTTTTTGGTCTGGACATGATTAATTCTGAATGGTTTTTGTGTTGAAAAGAAATCTTTGTATCAGCCCAAATTTTCAGTACAGCAATCTATAGTAGAAAATTTTTATAATTAGAGATATTAATTCATGCTAATATGAATACAGAGTCGAATGTCATGACTCTGGAAATAGCAGAATTACAGTAATTAGTGAAGTTAAGATTTGGACATTTCTTGGTAAATTTCTATTAACAGGAAAATAAAACTACCTCAATATTTATTTTAATTTCTTCCTATAGTAATAAAACTGAGCTTTATATTCGATTATGAAGATATATATTTTTGGTATTATACATAAAAAAAGGAATTCTTTCGTTATGTATTAATCAATTATTTTAAAATGTTAGTTTTCAAAGCGTTCTTAGGGTTCAATTCTTAGAGCTTTAAAATATTCAGGTTCTATCATATTGTCTGAAATCATAAACATAATAATAAGATAAAAAGATTAAAATGAAATCTTCTATGCATATTTCAATGTATCATGTCAGAACATCATTTCTTGAACGGCCAAACACCACGTGCTCGTGAGAGTTCAATTACATTTTGATTCGTTTTAATCATTTCATTGAATGAGTCACTTTAGTATTGCAAACGATCCAAAAAAAAAAAAAAAAAAAACTTTGTATCGCATTGATTGTTTGAAAAAATATCCCATTTCCTATTTATTTCATTTCATATAATCATACAATCAAAATGACATCTTTCTAAATTTCTTTTGCTGGAGTTATTAACTTATTTTTTAAATCAGAGCTTTTTTTAAATAAAATGGCAACGCGTTATTAGAAGCTGATTTTTTTTTGAGAGGCTCGTGCCGATAATAAAATTTTTATTTTTCGCTTACGGTTTTTTGTTGACGCCACAAAAACCTCATTCCTAAAACAATACAATTTGATAAGAATCTATAAAATGAATAGGGAATGAAATTTCATCTAATAATACCCTGCATTTTTTAAATCAGTTAGAAAGAAAGTAATCGGTAAAGTAATTTAACATATTCGGAACTAAGAGGCTCTCTTTCCCGTTTTTGCGTCATTTTAAAGCTATTTCTAGAACGACATACTAAAAGTTTTATTGTATTATTTTATTAGAAAACCTGTACTCATTTTTTGAGGATTATTATTTCCAAAAACTCCTTTATTACTGTCACATTCGTTGTTCTAAAAATAACATCCACTTTTTCCCCCTTTCAATTTTATCAGTAGTATAAACTTGAAAACCTTACTTATCCAATACTCGATCAGAAACCGTGAGAATTCGCCATGTTTCAAACGCTGCTCCTTAGTCAAGCAAATGTGGTTTTCCGCCGCCGTTGATCAGAATGATGATACAGCTACGGTCATTGAAGTTATTTTGCAGTTTCTTTTTATCAACAAACAAGTACCCGTGCTTTTATTTTCTGTCCATTTTTATCTAAAGCTTGATATATTTATTCAATTGAATGCATTTATCAGCGGCTGTATATCATTGTGTTTTATCATCTGTCAGCGAGTTTTCGCCGTTTGCCATTTCTTTTTTCATTTTTTTTTGTCCCAGTTACGATGTTTCTTCCTTCTTTAATTACGTAAGCAAATTATTCGCTCATGAGGAGTTAAATTCTAGATATTGCGTGATTGTTATTTCAGGTTATTTCTTTTTTTGTGCGCACTAGTTTTCTTTGAGGAAGAGCGATAATTGCTGGATGTTTGGTTGGAATTTGAAACATTTTTCAAACCATTTGCTACTTGTCTAACTCGTTGAATCTTGTAATTCGTCCCCACAATGTTTTTACATTTTGCTGTAAGTAGTGTAATCACTCACACCATTATGTAGGATTTCAGATTTCTTACTCTCTCTGTATAAAATATT